>JAOTRS010000026.1:11918594-11930303 GCA_028565755.1 Dinotopterus cunningtoni
CGGATTTTGACAGATTTGTGAACAATATTTGAGAGATATGGTTATTTTGTTTATGTAGAAAACGTTTCAGATCTTTGCGTTCATCTCATTAAAAATGGGAGCAAAAACAAAAGTGTTGCGTTTATATTTTTGTTCAGTATATATGTAGACAATTAGCCATAATATCAACTGAACACTGACCAACTGTACATCAACTGGTGACAGACCCAAGACTCACCCAAGCCCATAGGGACCAAAGCTTGGCTGATCCCACAGAAAAGCCAATGCTGGCCAGTATAGAAAGGCACTTGAACACCACAGGTGCATTAGCTCGCCACACAGGCTTCAACAGGTGACTCGGCATTCAAACTCTTCAGATCCCAATCTAATCAAACACTCATGAGATGCCCTGGACAAACAAGTCTGATCCAAAGGGGCCCCATCATGCAATCTACGTCAAAGGATCCTCCGTCAACACCCTGGTGCTAGATACCAATAGAAGCTCTGCAGAGCCTTGCCCCGAGGGGCCATATCTGCCCAGGTGCCACAAGGGAAATTACTTTGGTGGTTTTACTGTTATGGCTGATCAATATGTATGTATGGAATCACCACCTGAATTTAACTAAGCAAAGAGCCTTTCATTGGAGAATTCCTGCAGTGATTAATATGGTCCTAGTGGCAACAAGTTATTTAACCCTAACTGATGCTGCGAGTAGCTTCACAAAGATGTTGTGATGCTGTGAGTAGCTTCAAAAACGCCAAAGATGTTACTCTGTTTCAGAAAGGTCAAACTATTGGCCTGCATCAAGCAAAGAAAACAACTAAAGGAGATTTCTAAAACTACCACATTTCATTAAGCAAAGAAAACAACTAAAGGAGATTTCTAAAACTACCACATTTCATTAAAAACTGTTAGACGTGTTGTTTAAAACTGTAAGGATAGTGGTGAACCATCATCTTAAAGAAAGAAATGTGGTCAGGAGTTTGTGGTAACTCAAAGTGATCACTTAAAGTTTGATGAAAACAATTTGTTTAAAAAAAACGACATGTTAAATAATGTCATGTTAAATAAACACTATTTCCACACATCCAAGGTAAAGAGGATTTAAGGGATTGGGATTAAACTGCTGTGTAGTTTTAAGAAAAATACTTATCAGTGAAGCTACAGTACTCTAGAAAAAAAGTTTCAATATGCTAGCGAGTATAAAGAAGCAATGGAAAATGGTCATGTGGTCTGATGAGTCCAGATTTACCCTGTTGCAGAGTGATTGCCAAATCAGGGGTAGAAGAGTTTCAGATAAAGTAATGCACCCATCATGCCTAGCCCAGCCGTAATTCAGACCATTACCACATTAATAATCTTTGGGATGTGCTCTACGTACTGTAGCGGTCCACTCTTCCAACATCAAGACAAGAACCTGGAGAGAAAGTAATGCAACTATGGACGGAGATAAATGTGTGACATCGCTTAAGCTTATCGACATACATATGCTATATATACAGTAATATGCTATTTTTTTTAAAGAATGCCTTTGACAACGGCAAGCTTTTGAAGCTGTCACAAGGTTGCCATTTACTTTACAGGCACTCTGACAGAAACTAATTAACAGATTCAAAAAGACTGTTCTTACAAACCGACCGAGAAGTGAACATTCACAAACATCCACTGACAAATTTCTCTTCTGAATGGAGACTTTTGGGACACCTTGTGCTGCAGTTCAGTTATTTTTGGAGCTTGGCTTCTTTTTATTTTGTATTCAAATTCCATTTACACGACCAGCCTTTGCCATTTTACTGAATATTAACAAAAACTTCTATCTAAAATATAGATTAAAATTAAAGAAAAACATTAAAGTACAGTAAACATCTGATGCTTATCAGCTGACTTATCAGCTGAATTGGGGTCGAGTCATATTCATATTGAGTCATATTTTTAAATATCATTGAATGTGATTTTTGTTTTCTTTAATATGGATATTTAAAAATATGTGTGGCTTTGCCGCTGTAGCAGATTTTGTATGTGTGTGCACATCAAGCTACTGTAGTGTGTGTGTGTGTGTGTGTGTGTGTGTGTGTGTGTGTGTGTCTCATTCTCATGTGAGTCATCAGCTGCAGGCACAAGGAGATGAACCGTACATGATGTGACTCTACTGCAGTTGCTACTCAACCACAATGCTGTTTTGTTAGATTTGGAGAATAATAAAAAAAAATTAAGATGCTTCAGTTTTTTTATTAAATTTTTTAAAATAACATTTGTGCTTTGAAAAAGATTCATGTAGCTTCGTCATTATTTGTAATCTATTTATAACTGATAACCTTTATGGTATAGCTAAATATAATAATAATATTAATAATAATAATAATAATAATAATAATAATAATAATAATGATACCAGAGCAGAAGACTCTGATGTCTGAAAGTGCAAGCTTCAATTCAGTTCAGTTCGAACCTAGCTGGAGTTCTGTAGCTTGATTTAAAAAAAATAAAACAATAAATAAAAATCAATAAAAAACGTTTAGTAGATTGTACAGTACAGTAGTATTTCTACAGAGCGTGTTTAAAGAGAGACTGTACTGTGTGTGTGTGTTTAGGTCCCCTCGACGATGGCCTGGAAGAGGAAGAGGAGGAATGTGTGTCTGAGGGAAACGAGCTCGCGGCGAAAGAGGAGTTCTCGGCTGAGGAGAACTTCACGACGGACTTCGAGACAGAGAATCTCGGCTGCGAGGACATGGAGTACTTCTGCGCTAAAGGTCAGAGAATGAAAAAAAAAGTGCTGAGTCATTCTGGGAACAGTTAGCAGACTGCAAAAAAAAGACACTTTGGCAAGTGAAAATATCTTGAATCTACCCAAATTCATCAGGGATAAGATTATTAATCCTATTTATAGACATATTTGCATTTTTTAAGCTTCACATTTTCTTAGAATTGTAATTATGAAATGCTAATTTAAAGCATTCATTTTTACAAAAGAGGCTAAATTATCTGCCAAAAGAAAAAGAACGTTTAAAGCTAAAACATGGTACAATATGTCTAGAAATAGGCTGATAATCTGATGTTTGGTTTATTGTAATCTTATAATAAGAAATATTAGATACGTTTGACATGAATCAAGCAATTAATATTTTTTTATTGTTATTTTTCATGGGATTTTTCCTGATTTTCTCCCTAATTTAGTCGTAACCAATTCCCACCCGTTATTATCAGCTCTCTATAGGCTCCCAGCTGCGAGAGGCTACTGTATGTACATCATCACTTGATATATAAGCTTGTGATCTCCGGATGATAAGACTTAAGATACTTACTATGATGTCTTTTGTTGTTGAGTGACTGGTAGATGGAGAGATTTTGGTTAGCATTCACCTAAAAATGCTAAAGAGGTTAAAACTGAAACATTATTATAGCAGAACGGTTATCATAAGCTGGAATTTTGTTCATTTATACGATAAGTATTTTGTGTACATTATTAGCGACTTCAAGATCAGTCCTGTATTGTACGTACTACCTTTATTTTTTTAATCTTTAATACTTTACTTGAGGCTTTTTTCCACTAATTATTTTGACTTTTAGGACATCATTCATTCATTCATTCAGCTTCTACAACACTTTCATTCTGTACTTTTAGTAATTTTTTTTTTTAGAAATCCCTAATTAATTTGTCAAGGCAAACTAAATACAATCATTATACTGTGATATATATTTTTTTCTTGAAATCGATATAATATTGTCTTATGCAAAATTTATACCAGATTGTTTTTTGTTTTTTTAACTGTTATTTAAAAAAAATTAAGTAAATAAATTCAATGGAAATATACTACAGAATCATGTTAGGTCAAACCACCATGACATACTTTCTGCAATCTATTAATTACAGTGACACCAGCCAATCATGGGCATCTTTGTGCTCGTGTTATGTGGAAGAGGGCGGATAGCACTTTCCTCCAAGTGTGTTACGGCACCATCAGAATCGATTTTAAAAAATGCAATTAGCTGGCTTCATGTGTCTCAGAGGAAGCACATAATGGGCTTTACCCTCCCAGATTGGTATTTATTGTATGACAGAGCCGACTGCTGGGTGTCAATTCTCCCACTTTCTCAAAGTGGGAAAAAAACAAACAAACCTGTATATAGATGTTTCTGATATGGTTATATGATTTTTTTTTTTATCATATTACCTACCTCTAGTGAAGAGGATACCTTTACGTCTATTACTTAGTACACTGTATGTAAGTAAAGGACAACAGTCAAGGCCACTTCTCTCCAGGCTTGGAATCATTTCTTTTCTGGCTGGTTAAGAAGGCCTTTTGGACCAAAGTCTGGGCATACACACTTCTAACAGGACCTCTGTGTCCAAGTGTGTAGCCACAGGGTTTGGTATTTGATCCCTGTATTTGAGGACAGTCAGTGAGCTGGCTAACCCTCACATCTTACTGTAGCCAGCTTCCGCCATGAGGCTGTGTGTTTTTGGGCAATGTTGCTAAACTTTCAGCAAATGCACCAAGGCTATGCACACACATGAAAACAAAACCAGGCAACCAGTTCACTTGTTCTTTGAACTCTGTTTCAATTAGGCCTCTATTCTTTTCATTCTATTTATTTCATTTTTTTGGTCACATCACACCACCGTAGGAACTTGCTTGAAGTTACAGGGCTGTCAACCAGACAACCCCCTCCACACACATACATACACACACACCTTTTCTCCACCCCAGGTGTACCCGACTTCACTCGCGACCCATCACCAGGAATTTGACTTTTTAATCAGCAGCTTGTGCTTTGAATCGGCCCTGGCCTTCAAAAGACGGGAGTTTTTTAAATTACTCTTCTGTCACGCTGTTTTAAAAAAAAACATTGTGCCTAGTGGGATTTTTTTTTTTCGCAGGGCATTTCTTTGAAAAACATCATCCTTTTATGTTTTACGTTAGCTATGCACACTAATAATTATTTCCTTTTGTTGTTGAAGAAAAAGAAAACAAAGCAGGTAAGTGGGGGAATGTTAATAGTGATGACATTGGCATTGTTTAATTTCAAGGTTAAATAAGGTTTATGTGTTTTTTTAAGGGTAGAGAGAGTTTAGAAATTTGGCAGGAATATTAAATACAGAATCAATCATTTGTGCTAGGCATAAAATAAGGCTAATTAACAAATAATTACCAAAGAAATACACTAGTGCTTACAGAGTACATGTTTTTTTGGACTCATTTTAGGGCATATTGTTCAGTAACCATAGTGAACGTATGCAGTTCAACAAGGAACAAATGATACAGGCTAATGTTTTGATTGCCCAGAAAATAATATAAATTTTTTTATATACATTAACAAAATAAAAAAGGACTTCTTCTATTAGCAAAATGTTGAAACTATTACATTGTGTGTCCTTGATTTAAAAAAAAAAAAAAAAAAAGGCATTGGCAAGTCATTGACCCCAGAAGCAAAACTGATCATTCTCTCAGTAAGGGACGGGGGATATATGCTCTTCCTCCTGTTAATTACTGTGACATTGGGCAATCCTGTGCGATCATGTATGCGAGGGAAGGCGGTAGTTCTTTCTTTAGCAGTTTGAAACTGTATGGCATGGTCTCCAATGAAGCATTTGATTACCTGCAGCTGTGATATAACACGGAAATGCTAACTAATGGGTGAACATATTAGGCCAAAAAAACCTTCCAAACCAAGAAACTATAAAATGGCCAGGCAACTATGAATAACAAAACTGGACTTCATGTCTAAATGGTTGCAGTGGACATGATTTGATTTTAACATGGCAAAAGGCCAGGCTTCATTACACAAAAAAATCTAGGGTAAGTAAGTCTATTATTCTTGAATTTGCTATTAGTAGCAAAGACCCACATCATCACGTTTTGTTTAAAACTAACTTCAGAGCGGGTCACATTAGCTTTTGATAGTTCCTTTCTTTTGCACGAGGAGGTTTAGCAAAAATCTTTAATTTTTAAATGCCTGTGCACAAACTAAAACCAACACTGGCCTTAAGTTCTGACTATCCCATTTAGGAAACGCTTAAGTAATCTTGGCCTTGTCATAGTCGGACCACGTACAGTACGTCAGATTTTCCAGTTCTTCGCCTATCTTCCCTAATTCTATAAGTCCCCGTTTTCCTATCGCAGCTTTGTAATTCTCCAAATGTCCCCTCCTTATTTAGCAAGAAGTGCACGCTCATCAGGTGTAGCCATTTTTTCCCTCTTGATCCTCTTCTCTATTAGATCTCTTTTAAAAGTCATTTAGCCCTGAGTCGAAATGGCTTAAATATACCCCACTTATGCCAGAGCGGCGAGAATTAAAAGCGAACGCAATCCCAGCGTTAAACGGTTTACGCGTGTTATTCCACCCTTATATGAAGACAGAGAAGAAGGGCCCTCTTGATTAAGTGAACCCTCTCCAAAGTGACGGCGTGCTGTAATTAGTGCTGAATTGAACGTCTCCTTTCAATAGGAGCCACTCTTCCCTGGGCCTTTATCAGTCCCAGTGACTGTAGAGGAGAATAAGGTCTCCAGTGAGCAAGCTTCCGTTGAGCTCCTAACAGAGTAACTGAGAATCTGCGTAGCCCTAAAATGGGCCTGTCACGGGGCAAACCTAAACCCTCCATCAAAAGTTTCAGTCCATAATAGGTATTAAAAGCTCGAAGCGCAAAGAACGAAGCTGTCATGTTCATTAACATAGCCACGCTCTTATTAGTGGTGCAAAATCGCAAAGCCTCTTATAGATATGGAAGGTCAAGAAACTGAATGCCTTTAGAGGTTTTTTAACGTGTAAGGTGGAAAGGGGTGGGGTTAAGGAAAACTGTTGCATCTTGAAGCACTTTCTTTGGCGTTCCTTCTGGTCAGTGATGCCTTGCCATACAAGCAAATATTTCGATTAAATTATTCTAAGTGGAATAAGCTAGTATCATATGGTCTAGTCTACTTGTTAAAAAACTTTTTTTTAAATTAGAAATTTATAACATGACCAGGCTAAGTGAAATTCTCTCTAAAGCTCTGAAAGTGCTTATGGACCAAATTCTGTCGTTAGAAAAAAAGCTAATTCAAAATCGAACAGGGAAAAAGAGGAAGTAGGCTTAAGAGAAAGGAAACGTCTGCAGCAGTCGATATGGAACTGAAGATCTAAAACAGCAGTGGTGAATCAGCGTGCAGACATCTAAGATATAATGTAGGGTCAGCTGTCAGGGCGCTGTTTGTATCATAAAAGGCAGAGTTGTCCAGAATTCCCCTCAGAGCTCTAATAAACACTGTTTCCTAGTTTGGCTGCCTTTTAGGCAAAACATTACAGGTGAATATGATGTACTTACTGTTTTACATTTATGTTTTTCTAATAACAACATAACAATAACAAAATTCTTTGTTGTTGTAATCATAAAAAATCCTTTTGTTGATGTATGCGTGGTTTTTTTTTTCTCGGTATAAAATCTAACCAGAATTATCATTTTGGGAAATTCCTCTGCAGTATTGTCCTACTAAGGGATACGATCATACAGGTAAAACTGGTTACAAAGCAGGTTATCTAGACACAGATTTTTACACACATGATTTTTTTTTACACATGCGATTTATAAAGGTTTTTAAAAGAAATTGTCGTGAATATCATCATTACTTATATATTTACACTACCAGTCAAACTTTTGGAAACAGTTTCACATTTCATAGTGTTTCCTGTTTTTTTATTTCTTTCTACACTGTAAAACAATACTGAAGGCATCCAAAATATGCAATAATCTTATTTGAACAGTTGATATTGAGATGTATCTGCTACTTATGATTTATGTAAAGCCTTCTTAATGGCTATAATCTGAGGGGCTGGTTGTCAATTGGTGATTTTTGAGGCTAGTAACGCTAAATGAATGTCTCCTCTGCAGCAGAGGTAAGTTTCGGTCTTGCTTTCCTGGGATGGTCTTCATGAGAGCCAGTTTCATCATGGTGCTTGATGGGTTTTGCAAACGCACTTGACAATACTGTTCTTGCAAGAACTATTTAGGAACAGCTGACCTTTGTGTCTTAACATAACAATTGACATAATTCCATATTTGATAGTTATGAAATCTCCAGTATTGTAGAAAATAAATCACAAAATAAAAAACAGTGAATTAGAAGGTGTGTCCAAACTTTTGACTGGTACACCAATCAGCCACATTAACACCATGTAACATTTATACATTGACATTGATTAGCAATTGTATACCAGCAAACTGGCGACAGTCATGGGGACCCAAGGCTCATTTATACCTGTGTGGGCCAAAGACCAACCCGTCTTGTCCAATCCCACAGAAAGGCCAATGCAGCACAAATTGCCGCACATAGGGTTTGGTGTGGAAAAAAATCCCAAGGTCACTGACCCGACCTGCAAATGCCCAGATCCCAATTCGAACAAGCATCCATGAGATGCACCGAACAAACAAGTCCAATCCACAGGGCCCCCACCCTGCATCCTATAATACCCAAAGGATCTGCTGCCAACATCCTGGTGTCAGACGCCACAGCACACCACAGTCTTCGTGGAGTCATGGCCAGGGGCCAAAGCTGCCCCTGGAGCACCATGGGAACCTACATCTACAGAAGAGATGTTTAGGTAAAATCTAAGATAAAACAATAGATATCAAAGGAATTAGTCTACCTGTTTCTACCTGTGGTGTTATGGCATTGCTTGCACTGCCCCAAAATGTCCCAGTAATGCGTGTAAATGGATATTGTCATACTAAAATCTTAAAATTAGGAATCACCATTTCTGATCATACAAAGAAAAAGACTGTGGAGAGCCTATTTCCGAGTGGCCACTTTAAACTATCTGGAGGGTGTTTCGGCTTCAGTGGAGCCACCGCATAGTCATGTACCATGAAATGGTCGAGGGGCTCCAGTCAATGGCTTTACAAGTAATGGTATTGAAACAGCATAGTTTGGTGTGAAATGAAGTCCCTGCCACTGAATAGATCGAGCTGAGCGCAGGGATGTGAATAAACATGAGATGGAGAGCAGGGACCTATCGAGACAGCCATACAGAGACACCAGAAATAGAGCGAAAATGGAAAAAAGGGACCCCGATACTCCATAGACATGACCTTGCCTTTTCTTTCATGATTAACGAAGCGCTCTTCAAACAAGGGTCTGCCTGGCAATGGTCGATTCCATGTTTATGGACGGTGAAAAGTGCAAGAAGGCACCAAGTTGCTCATCGGAATTTACACTCCCTTGTCATGTCCACGTCTTTAATTTTGAGGCAGTGTTTATTTCCTGGATGTCATCTTTTTTATGGTAACTGTAAAATTTCACCTTTCTTCTACAGATGAGTGGAAGGCCACAAACGTCAGACAGATTTCTTATCTGTCCAGAGTTTCACAGAGTATAGCTGGCTTTAAAGGAATTGCACACAACATATGATTGCTTCATGGCCCAAAACTCTGTGGATAGAAATATGTTAATGTGAAAGTCAAGCCTGATAACAAGCTTTGTAGGCAAGAAGACTTGGCTGCTTGAGTTAATTTAAAGTAGGTAGGAGATCGTAGTCATCCAGTATGCAAAGAACAAAGAAGGGGTCACTCCAGAGATAATGCCAAACACTGGTCCCATGGTTCTCGAAGTGGACTTCCAGAACCCTCATGGTTCTGTGAAATATATCCAGAGGTTGGTGGAAATCACAATCCACTGTTAGTAGTGTGGGGAGTGTGTCATTCCATAATCGCTCATCAGTTTGCGTAAATCAATCGCTATACAAGTGGAAGACCCCTAGCGACTGGTGGGAATTTAATATGACTAAATTGGGGAGAAAAATCCCCACAGTAAACTTCAGTTTATTCACAAGTATTGACAAAATTTACATGACACAGCTGTCAAAGAAAAAGTACAGAACATCTTTATTGTAGGCCAACTAGTATTCAGCATTGTACGCATACTTAGATATATCATGATTTTTATGTTAAGTTTTTCCTTTCTTGGTGGTTTTCCTTCTATCATTTTTCCTAAAACCAAAGTACATTGAAATCCTGGAGCGGACTTTTTCCCAGGAAAATTGTCTAAGAGGTCACCGTGAGATGCATTGGCTGCCATTATACATGTGATTTGCCATTTTTTATAATAAATTGCTTAAAATGCACAGGAAATCAACCGATTATCAGCCATAATCCATGATAACCCCATCAATAGCCATCATCATCATCGTCATTATCATCCTCAGGTAATAATATTACTGTAGTTATTAGCCAATTTTACTGGCCACTTGCCATGAATTTGTTTTATTAGGAAAACCTTTAGGACAAGGAATGTTCCTGGAGACCAAAATGCCGGTAAATTCAGTATTATTGTACATATTCAAATCTAGAGCCTAATATTTGAATAGTTGTGTTATGGTAAAAATCAATTATGTGCAGGTTTAGGGATTTATTTTATTTAATTTTTTTATGTTAAAGTGGTCCCTGAATGCAAACGTCCATGTTAGTCAACACAAAGCTGCAAAGAAACACTTACTTGTAAACTATATGAACTTATATTAGGCTTTAGACAAACCAGAGCTGATGGTCTAGTGGGGAAAAGTTCCAGCATGGTACAAAAGGTTTGTATAACACCATGACTCTTTTATTTGACTGATTTTTTAAAAAGGTAATTCTATCAAACACAAGCGATATGGTTAGACATTTTTCAATTTTACACAAAAATAAGTTGGAAAAAAATGCATGCCCTTTGGTATAACTGTACCCCTACTCCTAGCCTTTTGATACTATTCTTGATAAGCATGTATCAAAAAGTGTAAGTGTCCAAGAGGTCTGCCAAATGCCTAAATGTAAAATGTAAATGAAAACATGTATAAGTCATTTTATCCATTTTGCCAGAATTTGTCCAACCATTGCTTTTTGCTAAGAAGGAAAGAAAAATGAAATAATTCTCCTTGTTTCTGCTACTTCTGCGCTAATTAAGATCATGCCTCCCAGACTGTATCCCTTCAGCGACTTTTTTCCTGAAGGAGACGTTAAAAAAACAGACAAGAATGTAGATTTGTGTGAAATTCAGTTTGCCAAGCCATCACGTGAAGCTGGAGAAGAAAATGAATTATTAATATTATTTAAGTATGCCAGTGTAAATGAGACAGATCTCCACACTCCCAGACTGCATCTAAAGCGAAGAGCTCGAGCAGGCCGAAGCTCAGAGCCCAACAGGACTGGCAGAGTCTGTAATGATGGTGAATTTATAGCTCTCGGAGGAAACAGAAGCAAGATCTTTCACTAATCGCTTCTCTCCACCAGGGTGTTTTGTGAGATTTTGCAGGATTTTAGAGCCTCACTTGCTTTTTTTTTTTTTTTATCCGTTGATGGCATTTGAAATTTGTTTGGGATGAGTTCAGCAAAAGATTTGTGTACCATGAGACATCAGTGAAAGGAAATGTAAAATGTGAGTTGAAGGACATTCTGGCTTGATTTGATTTCCAGGATTGTAAAGGATTGTTGTTTCTATTCAAGATCAGTATTGTTAGAATAGAAAAACTTCAAGTATTGATACATCTGATAATTGAAACTGTCGATATTCAATTGCGATCCTCCACTTTTTTCATTTTTCGTAAAATGAAGCTCTCTCCTCTCAACATCTGTCTGTCTCAGTTTGTTCCGGATTAGGAGGCTCAGATCTCCTTAAAATCTGCGGATTGACGTTTTCAAGGGCTGCGCCGGTGGAGGCAGTGCTAAGAGGCACGTGGGAGGTGGGGGGGGGGGGGGGGGCAATTTCCGTTTTTTTCTTCGTTGC
>JAOTRS010000026.1:11930403-11950555 GCA_028565755.1 Dinotopterus cunningtoni
GGGGGGGGGGGGGGGGGGGGGGGGGGGGGGGGGGGGGGGGGGGGGGGGGGGGGGGGGGGGGGGGGGGGGGGGGGGCAATATGACTTTGTTTCTACCTTGCTGGAGGAGGCGTTTGTGTAAATCGCCTGTAAGCTTATTGACCTGTGTAACATTATGCTGGGGAGAATGTCCGATTCGCATGGACAAGCACACACAATCTTGACATTCTCAGTCTTCTATTGTTTGGCCTGCTTTAATCATACATTACTACTGCAGGCAAACAGCACTCATCTTTTCGCAGATGAAATTCTAGCTGAAATTAGGACTTTTATCTGTATAGCGCATCAAACAGTACCACTTTTCCTCTAAGCTCTTTGTGGTTTTCCATGAATTCTGAAGTTGACTTAATGCCATCAATTCTTCTTAGCATTCTGTGTTTAGCAGGCTATTATACTGTATTAGCACATCTGGAACGTAGTCTCATGCCAACTCCTCCTATATTCTAGGAAACCCTCATCAAGCCTGGCGACATTGTTCTCTCAGAGGTTGCCGTTCGGCGATTGTGTTTAAAATGCATTGCAAACAGCGCGAGATAGAAGCCAGAAAATCCTTAATCACTGCTTAATTAAGGAATCATCTTGTAGCTTCATTTCCTGAGCGGTAATTAAACAGTCGCAATACGTTTCGTTACAGGGCTTACATGTTCGCCCCAGATCAAGGTAGTGCTTTTAATGTTATCTCCCTGGCTTCCTCTGTCTCTCGCTTGCTCTCTTTTTCTCCCCCTCTTCCCTCTGACTACTTAGTAGAGGAACTGTTGATACTTGCCTTTGTTATCCTCATCATTATACATGAGGAGTATGCGAAGGAGGGACTCTGGGCCTGACAGTACAAATAGTTACAGAGAGTAATAGGGAAGGAATGGAAAGAAAAAAAAAAAGAATGAAGCTATGACCTGAGTAGAAGCTTGCATAAGAGAAATTCAGGTCACGCTGACCTCATGTTCAGTAACTAGGACATCTCTGCACACTTCTCGTGCCTGGCAGTCCAGAGCCAGCCAGAAAGACGCGATCCTTTTTGGCCGGGTTTACCCGCCGCCTTTGAAGTGAGCCGAGGCTTAACTGGCTTACAGCCAGCATGGCGAGGGACTTTCGATCTGTAGATTAACCCGTCCGAACGGGCTCATATTTTAACGCCGAGCACCACCGGGGCCGTTCTAGAGCGTTAGAAAGGTCACTTCCACATCCTGTGCCATTCCGTGCTCCACAGCGAGAGACAGGAAACGTGTCAGGCTAGCGTGAAAGAGATCTTCATTACGAAACGGCTCTGTTAAAGGAGACGAGCAGGGTTTCTTATCAGCAGTGACAGTCGATCTGGTTTCCTTCTGCTGTAAATCTTATCAGTTGTTGTTATACAGAAAATCTCGGCTGGAGACGCGTCTGCTTCCAGTGGAGGTTTTTGTCCGTGGATGATCACATAATCATGCAGTTTATATATAAAGATACAAAAACAGTATAGTTACAAGCAAATGAAAGCAATTAAGTATGTTTTTAAAAAATTTTTCCAGGAGGTAACCAAATACTGTAGTAAAGCATTGATTAAAAAAAGACTTCTCCTTCTTACATTTGATGTACGTTTTATTTTCAGTGATTGTTTAGATTATTAGAATGCTTCCTTTATAAGAGAATGTTGTAGTCTGAACATTTCCTTGTAATCAATAATAAGGTAATTGTAATGAGTTTCTCGATGAAATCTACATCATGAGCTAAGCATCTTTTATGCATATTTGTTCCCCACTGTAAAAAAATGACGTCATTTCAAGCTCTGACTTCGTACCCGAGGCAAGTCGAATGCAGCAACAGATTCACAGAAGATTCCCTTTACATACTTGGTGACTTGTCATTAATAAGTCATTAATAACTGTTTTTTGTTCTATTACTTTAAAAATACTTCTTATTCCATGTTATAAGGGAACTTGAGCCAAGCACGAAAACTAACCTCAAATTTGTTAAGCATGTTTAATAAAAAGTCTGACAGACCAAACATGACGGTAAATAATTGTAACTTCTTGGATTCTTGTATATCTGATTGCTTCTCCTTTTATGGGATTTCATCTGTAGCTTTTCCGAACACTTGTAAACAACACAAGACTAAGTACCGGAAAGCTTCCCCCTAATCAGTGGCCTAAGGTTGACTGATGTAGAGTCATTTTAAAGATATGAAGGATGATGCTAGAAGTCGATGTGCCCCCACTTAGAACGGGACCGTAGCCAGAACAGGCATGTGGGGGAGGTTCTGCTTTCAGCTACAGCATATGGCTGGAGAGATACAGAGAGAGAAAAAAGAAAAGAAAGAAAAATCAGCTATATATCTCATCTTTACTTATCACTGCATTTTTCTTTTCTGGAAGAGAGAGTTGCTAAGGAGGAAAATTGCTCAGTCTATTTTTGTCCTGTTATGTTACATGCCACAATCGCTATAAACAGCAATGACACTGGAGACTCCTTCCATGAAATAAACCAGTCAATATGTATAGAAAACAAGTCAGCATGTGAACAAATGCATGTTTCGAGAAGGATATACAGTATTTAATACAATTATTATTATGATAAATAAATGATAACTTGTTCGAATGAGCATGGTACAGTAATAACAGTGAACCTAAATCTGTGATTTGAATTACAGATACAGTTGCCATCATGGAAAAGCCATTATAAATTTCTTTCTTATTTAACACTTGGGAAAACCTAAATATATTCATGAAGAAAAGAAACACTGCACCTCAAAAACAAGTTTGCATTGTTATGAAAGCCGAAAATGAAATGATAATTTTGTTTGCCTTTTTACATTAAGGACACAGGTAAGGATAATTTACCGTCATGCTCACTGGAGCTTTACTTTATTATTGATAACACACAGTAATATACGTCTTTTTGTACAGCACCGTGTACATGCAGGAAATTTGCCATGTGATTATGTCCAGCTGAAATGTCCCGGTATCAAAAGTAAGGAAACTATCCTGTGGAACTTTGGGCACAAAGCGTGGTAAACCCTGGATGGTGTGCCAATCTGTGACAGCATACACAAGCACACACACAAGAACATGCAAACTTCACAAAGGAAAGCTTTTTGACCGTTTAGTGAAACAGCATAAATAGAGCAGAGAGAGAGAGAGAGAGAGAGAGAGCCAACGGAAATCTTTAACTTGCCAGATATACAGTAGCATTTCCAGGCTGTGCAGGAGATTTCAAAGAACCGGTTCCACTGCTGGTCGCCCTTGGAGTAGAAGGCCAAGAGTGACAACGAGAAGACAAGACAGACTAAGAATTTAATGGCATCATTTAAGAACTTCGACAAAAAACCCCGCCGCAGTAACAGAAACGTGATATTAACTTTGCGAGTGTTGAAAACGTTGGTCAACTTTACGCTGTCGAATTCAGAATTTCTCGGAACATTTTAAATTTATGGTATTGATGGACACAGATTTGTCCAGTGTAAAATTTAACAAAAATGAATTATTTAATTCATTTTGCTACTTTTGCTAATAATGTATAACATACTTACCGAATAAGATTAATGAGGTTTTGACCTTTTTACCTTCATAAACCGTTCGCTGCGTTTGATGCTTAACAATGAATCTAAGTGGCATTCTCTAGCTCAGTAACAGGCTGCTCAACACCTTCATGCTGACACACACACACACACACACACACACACACACACACACACACACACACAGATCAAACGGTAATAAACCGTCAGGTTTTTCTCCCCACACCTTCCGTATCCTCCTTAACCAGTGGGGTTTCCTATCTCCTGCTTTCTCCTGGGAGCGCCATTCGGTCAAACAGCCTCTAAACTTATTCACTAGAGTCAATGGAGATGTCCAAACCTCTCCTGTGAGAACAATAGACTATTTTAAAATAGAAGACACATCAACGTAGATCCCTCAGATATTTTTTGGAATGCTTCAGTCTGCAGTGACACAATCAACTGAATTTATTATTTACTGTATATAAGAATTATTATGTACTGTATTATGAACTTGTTGGTCATGCATACAGTAGCTTTTTTTTCTTGTGTTTTAATTGTAATTAATCACTGAGGCTTTTTTTTTTCATCTGTTTTTAGTTATCCATACTGTTGCGGAACATCTGGGAAACACTTCCAGCAGCTATAAACATCCCCTCATTGTCTCCTTAACAGCTCCTTTTTCGCCTCTTTATAGAAGTGATGTCACGCTCTGCATGTTACAAAGAAAGCAGAATGCACAAAGGCGTCTGTCCTGTCACAGCCTATTGTGGAAAACATACCGACTGCGATGAAGCACCGACACTGCACTTCCTTCTATAAATATAAAATAACACCTACTTACAGAATACATCACCATCACCATGCCAGTGATTCTATAGTATTTATATTTAAGCGATGTCACACGAGAGGGAGTGCTGTACTGCTGGATATAGCGTGGTTGTGATGCTGCCGTAGGCAAGAGGGCACGGCCCGAGTGCCGAAGGCATCGCTATATCCAGCAATACCGCACTGCCTCGATTTATTATCAACAGATTATGATTGGTTTGTTTATGTAACCTGTTACGTTGCTCCGCCAACACTCATCCTTCTGCAATTGGCGAAACTAACTGGCGACCGAATGTGAGCGTTATTAACACGGGTGAAAGAAGTTTTCAATTGTTTTTTAAACTATGGAGGTGGTGGACAGTCCTGTAAATCTCATAAGTTTCTCATTATATTTTCACTTATTTTCACCGTTTTAGAATATCAGCTCCGTTAACTTCCAGGGTTCAATCCCAAATAATGTTAAATGGAAAGCTAGTGCACTATGCAGGATATACTGTACAATCCCTCTGTCCACACACCATGCAGTGCTTTTCGTCAGGTTTTTAGGGCAATTTGAAATGTAGCCTTGCGTTAAGAACTAGTTAGCTTTGTAGCTATACTGTATATAAAAGAACACTGATCGTTCAGAGGAAATAAAAACAATTATTAAGGAGAACATGTTGTTTATGATGACATAACGTTATCAGATGTGCTTTCTTGCTGAAAGTGCTTCTGTAGAAGAGATACATGTACTGTAGTTAAACGCCCAGTGGTGTTACCGTCCACTACTCGTGGAATGCCTCTCGTCCAATCGCATAACTCAGTCGAAACTAACTACTGTAATGGTAAATAAGACCATGTGGATTTTTTGCCGTAGCATTGCGTGTGAATGAGCTGTTATTATAGAGACTATAATGTTTTAGAATGAGCGCATTGATGTAGAAATGTGATGTACATTGTAGTCAGAGATAATGTTATAGAAATCAGATTTGAGTATTCTTTGTTAGATTAACTTGAACACGGATCAAGAATATAGCATTGAATATTAAGATAATCAAATAATTGCAAGTAATATACATATCTATAAGTATATTTAGATTTGGTTTGCTGAATTAGCTACGTTTTTACTTCACTAGGTAGATTTTTGGAGGTGTCCTGTTTTTTTTTTTTTTTTTTAAATGTTTTTTTTAAGATTTGCATTTACAGAACTAATTAGATAACGCATTATACATTTATTTGCAATAACAGTATTGACAAGTATTGTGTAGGTCAAGGCGTGTAATCCACAAGACCTCTAAAGTCATGTACTGCAGTATCACATTTGCTACAACAGATTCCTTAAATCCTAAATTGTGAGGCATGGTCTTCATGAATCTGACTTCTTTGTCCAGCACAAGTCACAGATGCTTTATCAAATCGGATTGTGACCTGGGAATTTGTAGGCCAAGTTATCATCTAGAACACTTTCTCATATTCCTCAAACTGTTCCTGTGTGCCTGGGTACGATCCCCATTATAATGAGATTCTTCACTCCACTTGTTAGTGGATTTAATGTTATGGCTGATTTTTGTAAAGTTTAACCTGAAATTTAAAAAGTCTAACCATATATTTAAAAAGTATATATATTTGTGATATATAATGCTATAAAATGTCATTTCTTGAGCAGGTGTAACCACTTGCTCTACAAAAAATGTTTTGTCATCATTTGTTTCATCAGCGTATCTAACGCGTCTTGTAAAAATCATGGATTTTAGTTAACTAAGGAGCACATATTATAATTTTTTTATTAGCAGTTCAAAATTGTTTCAACAGCTGTATTACGAGGAAATACATGTAACAGACTGTCTCTTTTCATGTTCTAGGAGAAGAGACCAGCAACAGAGAGATAGGAGACACAGACATGGAAGGACCGAACGACAAGACCAGACCTCCCCCTCTGGAAACGGAGGAGTGGGACGGTCCAAGTAAGTGTCCTTAACAGACTTGGGTGGATCATATAGTATACAGAAAGAAAGGAAAAGAAAAGATTTTATCTGCTGTATTGATACCCAATTTATCATCACTTGACAGCTACTATCACTTGACAGAATTTTATAAACTATATACAAAGTAATATAATATTTTTGTTGCATACACAGCACATGCAGTCAGTACAAGTGAACAAACCCAAAGTGTGCAGGTTTGAAGGTCTCGGATCATTTCGCTCTTGCTATCTGGCAAGGTTCGGATGACATCAGATCGTCCCTGGCCTTCCTTCAAGCATTTAGCCCATTAGCTAACGGCTAGTAATCACTTGTAAGCAGCCCATTATGACACAGTTTAAATGAATCCATCTGGGATCAGGGGATTTAAGCCATTCAATGGCAGGGCATCTAAAGATATCCTTGACAAGGTAAAACTCTTGAGCGGAAGATTTTAATGAGCGCTAAAATTAGCCATCTTCAGCTGCACTCATATAACTCAAGTAAGCCTTGCCATTGTTGCACCTTATAGACCAATTAAAGGGAATAAAAAACTGTAAGTAAGTAAAGTGTTGGACCATGACCAAAGCAGCTTTAATACAACCCAGATCAAGATGCTGCAAATGTACATAAATGATGAACAGCATCATTGGTGTTCGGTTAGGTTTGGATTTGTTGACTGGGGAAGACAGAGCATATGATTTACATCATGTTTTTACTAAGCAAATAATTCAGGAAGCCCTCATGCCCTGTGGATAGGTCATCGTAGAAGAAGCAATGCCATCCAAATGTGTCATCAAGCCACGCCAGCTAAATGAATAAGTGTCCCCCAACACTTTACAGTTTCCCCCCTTTAATTTTGTCCTATCTTTAAATAAATCTTGCAACTAATCTTGAAAAGAATTTCACGAAATGTTGACTGTATGAACATCGATCAACCTTTAGTAAAATAACTCACCTTGGTAAGCCCAGGTGGCCAAATTGAGAGAGATAAGGAGAGAGAGAGAGAGAGAGAGAGAGGTCTGTAGAAATTCTGACACTAAATGCTCCAGTGATCCAACAAGCGTCCTAAATTGGACTAAATTGCATTTTGAGAGAACCTTGTATAGACCATTGGAATGATGGACTTAAATTAACTTATTATCACCAATGAATTATAAGAGAAGTTAGCAGGGTTGAATGGAACGGATTAAATGGCTTCGCTCCAAAGCTTTATTGCATGTGTGTGCTCTCACATGTGCTGTGCTTCCCCAACAGAAAGCTTACGCACACACAAAAACATATTTATCGTTTCTTCTTGAGGAATCTCATTTTGCCATGCAGATTTTCTCCCCGTTGCTTTCTCAGTGGGTTTGAAGAAAAAAAAAATAGTTCTATCTTGTTTTTTTTTCTCTTTCTCCTCTCTATCTTCTTAAAAGTCACTTCATCAAAGTGATGGATAATGCATCGAACAAGATAGGAACATCAGCAATTATTGCTCGCCAGTGGCGTCCGGTTGCCGGTCGGACAAAATATGATTCTCCTTTAATGCATGTGACCTCTACAATTTATTGCAGGTACATACAGTTAAAAAGAAGAAGGAAAAAAAAAGTAGATTCCAGCAAGTTGGTACTGGGAAGCCCCCCTGGGGGTGTGTATTTTTTTTAACACTGACAGTGAATCAGTGTTATCGTTCCCATATCAGATAATGCATTTATCATTAAATTTCACATTTGCATTTCAATCTGAGGAAGGAAATGAGCATTGGCAGCACACGATAAGAGCACAGGCGACGGCTGGTAATAAAGCATCTCTGCGATCACGCGTCAGGCAAGGCTGAGGGGGTCAGGCCCACAACTACAGGGGCCAGCGAGAGGAAAGAGAAAAAGGAGGAAGCATCACGTCCAAAGCAGGGCAACTGCGAAAACTAGTTTTTCAAAGAAAGACAGATGGATGTGTTGGTGTGGGTTGGAGTAGGGTACTATAGGTACTACATGAATAAAAAAAATAGAACGGAGAAAAGAAGCTTAGACTTTAATTTATAGAAGGGTTGAGTTAGTCTTTCCCTTTTTATGGAAATTTATTTTATTACATGGGAATTAAGAAAGGAGAGAAAATTGTAATAAGAAACGAGGTATAAAAACCTCTCTGATTAGCAGATCTTATGCCTAGGGTACATGTTTTTAATTTATGGCTCTCTGTTGGATATGTACCCAACAAACAGGGAAAAAAAAGCCTTACTTACTGTATGATTGTTTTTTGTATGTAGCTTGTATTTAAAGCATCCAATTCTTGGTGATTCAATGCATCGCATTGATGTAACTATAGCACAAACTCCTGGTTCAAAATCCAACGGCATGCTGCACTACACAAATCGGTGTGGTGGGAAATCCTTGTTTTTGCTACACATACAGTATTAACTAACATACATTGATGGCAAAATATTTTTTCAGAAAAGTGCAGTGCTAAGCAATAATATTTTGTAGTTAAATTTAGCAAAACAAAATAAATATATTAGCAAGACACAATAGCAAGCCATTACAAAATAATAACAATAACGTTTCTCCATGTACAGACAAAACACAGCGTCTTGTAGACTAAACAGCTGAGGTTTGTTTTAGGGTGCAAACACTTTGTTTGTAACATACTTAACTATCAAACTAGCTCACTACAGGTTAATCCGTTGTAAAACTGTTTTGAGCTCAGGTAGGGTTCCCGGCCCTGGGGATAATGTTGGTGCTTTCTCTAGCCCAGTCTGCTATGTGTCTGCTACTGGTGCATAGTTGGATCTGAAAATCCTTTCCTAGATGTCATCAATATTTGAAAACCGCTTTCAATTTCAACCAAATGTAGCAGGATCTCAGTGCGAACAGCCTCGGGTACAGAAACAAATTGCATGTTTTCAAACATTCTAGGATTAGACTCTGTTTGGGGGAAAAAAAATATATATATATGTTCAGGCACTTTAGCACACTGGGCTCGCTTTCCAAAAAATTATCAAACAACTGCTTGATCCTAAATTTGAACTTTGTCTTTGGCAGTTAAGATAATTGTTAGACTTTTATAGTTTGCGCAAAGCACAGCCCAGCGTCTGCAAGCAGCTCCACCGGCTTTTATCACCGCCACGGGGCCGGAGAGTTATTTTAAACTAATTTGTCAAATCCGTTTCAATTTGGACTCAGTGATTTCACTGATAGTACAGATGCTTGTCCACATTGCCGATAACCTTGTCGCATTACACTGATAAGATCTCATCTGCATACCCACAACACAGCAGCAGCTTCCCCTCCTTTCCCGCTTTCATCGGCACACGTTAGTGCCACAGACCAGCGGAGGATCTTACCTGCCCACAGTTTTTGGCGATAATAGAATGGAAATGAGACTTTCTTTTGTTCTGCAACAGAAAACGGTCCTTTTCGCGTGAAAAGGAAATCTCAGAAAATGACAAAATTGTCTTTCACACAGGAGTACAGTACATGGACATTCATCTTGGTGCGTAATAACCAAATTTACTTGCACATCGCGTCTGTGCTGAAAGAACATTTCCCCCTTTTCATCGTTCCTATTGTGCCAGAAAAAGTCAGATGAGCATGTTATAATTTGAATAAAGTGGAAAATCAGACAATCAAATATGAACATCTGAAATGACATGACTTCCTGTGCAAAGCGATTAAAAGCAAATTTATTTAGTTTAAGACAGTCTATCCTGTTATCACTCGCCTTTGTGAGCATTCAGATACTGGAGAGCTCCGGTTCCTTTTGTTATTCCTCAGCTTAAGTTAGACCAGGTGCGATTACGATCGGCGAAAGATAATTCTTAATCACTTTCCAGAAGGCTATCTGAATGGGATGTATAATGGCCATTACATCTAAAAGACGGAGGCTTTCTTAATGAAGTGACTTTGACCAAGTCCACCTGCTGTGAAGAATCCATTAAAACCCACTCTGCAATTTGTCTTTGGTACTAAAAAACAACCGAAAACCTCTCATCGCTCTAATTGAACTTCTTCTGTAATCACTTTATCATTATGAACGCTGCCTTTTCTCCTTTGCTTTGAATTCT
This sequence comes from Dinotopterus cunningtoni, assembly GCA_028565755.1. NCBI lineage: Eukaryota > Metazoa > Chordata > Actinopteri > Siluriformes > Clariidae > Dinotopterus > Dinotopterus cunningtoni. The sequence goes on from JAOTRS010000026.1 coordinate 11,940,721, forward strand.
TCGGGGTTCTCTTCCAGCGTTCGTTCGCAAATTGCCTCTGTTGTCGAAACTATGTAAGATACGGTTCCAAAGGGAATGCTCACGCTTTGAGAACATCCCCGTTATGCGATGTAGACTCGTAGAACACCCATTTAGCTCTCGCCGGAGATGTTAGCCTTATCTGCTTGCCAATCTCGCACTCTTATTTCGCCTCGTTATGGATGTTTGCAGACTCGTGTATATTAGTGGTGATAGCCTGTACAGCAATTTGCTAATTATCATGGACTTCTTTGATACATATCTTGACATACTCCTCAAGGCAGAAATTAAATGGGGAAGGGGAGGGTGCTAATGAACTGCTGATCATGCTAATCTCCAACAAAGAAAGCCCTGAAAGTCAAGTACAGTACAGAAATTACACTAGTTCGCATTATTAAAAAAAAAAAATCACTTTGTTGAACGGACTTCCCATTATAAATTAACAATAGTGGATTTAAGGTGCGTTCGCAAGATCTCTTGAGATTCAATCTGAAGGCCCTGGTTCAAACTTAAAGTTGGAGTACTGAATCTGTGTAGTGTCACATGGTTTCTTCATGTTCAAGTGGGTTTCCTCTAAATTCTCCGGGTCTTCCCAAAAACATTTGGCTTGGAGGAAATGGCTTCTCTTAATTGATTGTTGGAAATGGGTGGGTTTGCATGGGGGCCTGGGATGGACCGGCATGTCCAGTGTTCCTGGAATAGACCCGTCAGTCTAAAGAAGATAAAGTAGCTACTGAAGATGAATGAATGAAAATCTCTCTACTGTCAAGTAAAATAAGTGTAGATTTTTTTGGTTTTCCAAACCAAGACTAATTGAGAAAGAATAAAGCATGGTATCATGCAGAAGGATTTTGGCCCTTTTAGAAACAGTTGGGTTTAGGAGAAAAATGGCTTTTCTATGTTTCATTCTCCCAAAAATTAATTTTGAACGGTCAAGGTATCTGGATCATCCAGCAAGCATTGAGTAACCCACACCTAGAGCTTATCACCCCACAGACAGATTTCTGAGCTTTACAAACCTCTGAGTTGATGAATCTGTAGCCCATAGAGTCTGTCTGGCCTGGCCTGACTCATCTGTATGTGCCAACTGGGCACTAGCCACTGGTTTTGGCCTGGTACATGGACAAAAGAGCCAAGGAGTATCCTTGGATTTGCATTCAGTCTCTTAGTTCCTACCAATCAGGAAGCATCTACCACACCAAAAAAAAAAAAAAAAAAAACACATTTCATCCATTTCTCCAATAAGTCTAGTTCACAATAATCTGACCCCTCATCACATCATACATGCAACAATAGCCACCTCAGCTTTTAACACACACACATGTCCTGCTACTGTAAGTGAATTTGAGGAGCAGATGACAGTGATGGTTGCACCAGGTGCCTCCACAATTGTTTGCGTTCATCTCACTTCTATTTATATCATGCCGAAAAACATCCGGGCATGAATATTTGCATAGAGCCTCTGGGACCTTTTTTTTTCTTTTCTTTTCTTTTTTTCATTTTCCAAAAGGATGATCCATACGCCAGTTGATTTATCCCACCCCTGCAACAAACAGATGGCACTTAGTGGGTCGATGCCTCTAGCATGAAATTCACGTTGATATTTTAGGAGATGACATGATGGCGCAGGAGGTCTAGTAGACCTTTCTTTAATTGCATCGTTCCCAATACCAGCACATTGCCAGCTGTCTCAAGTTGTCTCTTGTCAGTTTTGAGGCCATTTGTAGAATTGGTGATTGAAATTGATCAACATATTAACACTTAAAGGATCTTTCTAGGTACCTCTTTCAAGATGCATCCGCTTCACGACCAAAGAAACCCAGAGCCCAGGAAGGTGTTTTTTTTTTTCTTCCCCACCATTCACAAGTTGGCTATTTTCTCCCCTTTAATTATTCGCAAAAGTCTGTTAAGTCAGGGTGTCGTCAGAGGGGAACGTGTGGCCCAGATGCAGATTAGAGACTCCTGGAGATGAGGGTGTAAAAAAGGATTTAATGGTAGGATGGATTAGAGAAATCCTTGTAACAATGTTAAATAATTATAGTTCCAGCTGAGATCAAAGCGCCATTGATTGAACCCCTCAAGCCTTTAGCACATAGAGAGAACGAGGGACGGAGAGCGAAGTGGAGGCGGGGGAAGTGCATGGCGACTGAGCGTAAAAAAAAAAAAACTCTTGGAAAGCGAAGATCGGTAAAGTGCCGATCAGCCCGGCCGAGATGCGCGACGAGAGGCCCGACGATAACGCCACAACTCATAAGCGAAGGTTGTCAGAGCCGCTTCCGCTGATACCTAAAGCGTTTTAAGGCGACTTATAGACAGGGATTTACACTCAGGGATTTTAATGTATGCAAAGCGGCAAGTCGGAAATGTAGGCTTTCACTCTGAACTTGTTTATTTCCAGCGTAATCAGGAAGCGGTGACATGGCTCACTGCCACTCGTTCACCCAGCGAGAGCGTCTTCTTCATGGCTTTCAGTCGTCTTTATTTGAAGCTTTCTTGGCCACTCATGTGAGGATAGTGTGTATTGTGCCAGTTTAGATTGCCATGACAAAAGAGTTTAGCATTTACTGTGAATCAGCATACTGTATGTAATGTAATGATGCAAAATCCTGCCTAAATTATATTTTCACAAGGTCCTAAGTGCGAAATGCCACAAGCAAAAGCACAATTAACAATGAAAAACAAGAAGAAATAAATACCTTCATATGAGCTTGCAGCATATACTTTTACTTGTTTTTTTTTTTTTTTTACTTTTTTATGATAAAGAATAATAGATACTTCCTTCTTCTCAAAATATAGCACAGTGCCTGACTGGGGCGATGAAATATGCAACAAGAGATTAGACAAATCACTCGGCTCGCCGTCTTAAAGTGCCCCGATTCGAATTTAGCCACTGATCCGATACACTAAGAGGCTTTAAGAGAAAACTTCATGCTTGTTAGTTACGGAAGCAATCTGAAATACAGCTAATGCACTCCGAAGGCACTAAACGCAGCCGCAATTATAATCGAAACAAAGGTGCCGCTATATTCTACTTCATCACAAAGCAGTGCGTTATGATACAGTGTAAGCAGCGAACCTTTTTTATTAGAAGCTCTTTATAACTGTAGCACTCTAACTAGTTGCATTAGCCTTGTACTAGACTGAACAGTGAGGCGTTACGTCTGTTGTGATTTTTGCTGTCAACAAGGCAGCATGTGATTTAGTTCAAGAGACACATTCCACGGTTAAATACATGGTGATATTTAACACAGCCAGGTTTCTGCAGGAGGTTATTGTACCGGGTGATTAGCATCTGACTAATACTATAAAGAGCTCACATGTTTTTCTTTTTGAAGATTGGTGTCTGGTTGGCGTTGTAATGGGATGAAGGTTTATAGTGTGTGTTTAGCAATTGCGTTGAGATATAGCTGGGCTGGACAGATTAGTCTGGGCTGGTAGAATTTTGTTCGCAGTTTCCAGGTAGACAATTATCTTAAAGTGAAAATAAAAAAACTAAATTAAAGAAAAACCCTTCTCTTTAGAGATTTGCACAAACCAAAAGTATACATTTGGTAAACACTGTATGAAAATAGATGTTCAGATAATATCTTTTAAATGCTATTCAAGAACAGATTTTAAAAACTTTGTTAAAAGAGGATAAACTCATAATCGTGTCAGTTTTCCTAGTCTTATTCTAGTCTGTTTTTTTCCCCTTCTTTTTCTTTAGGAGACTAATCAGCATTTTTTTTTAAAGGGCACCTATTATGCAACATCCAGATGCATCTCCACTGTGTACAAAAACAAACATGAGGGAAAAAAAATTTAGTTTTGTTTCCGCCGGGGTTTTCGCCGGGGCCAATTAGATTTCCCTCTACCCTCCGTAATGTGACCTCTTCCCCGGGCTTGATGCTCAGGTTTGGGGCGTGGCTTAGGAGTAGCTCATTTACATAGACACTAAAACGGCACATATGGAAGAGGAGCATAAAAAATAAAAAGCATTAGTTGAGGGGTATTTCAGCTAGAGCATGAACACAGACACATCTGAGACCTAAGTTAACTTGTTGGAGAAATTGTAAAACATGGAACCTTTAAAGCAAGAAACATTAACTGGATGTGTATCTAGACAAGATTCGATATATATCATAAAATATATTGTGATACTTTAGAAATATTTTTTGTGCTCTGTCTCTGGTCTGATTAGTGAAATGCGCGATTCGAAATGATAATTAATCTAGATGTGTTGCGTTTTTATACGCATCTAACTGTAACTGCTAGACTCCGTGCAAAAATAAATAAATAAATGAATAAATAAATAAATAAATAAAAAATCAAAAGAGAGAGAGAAAAGGGGAAATTTGAGGACAAATAGAGGAAATGCTTCTTCCTCTGTGGCTTTACTGAAGGATGCGTGTACTGCAGTGTGAATAAACACATTGGGTTATTAATCACTGTTATTATCTTTAACATCTAAATGACAATTTATAATAATAGCAATAATAATCAACAATAAAGGAGTAATAATGGTAGACGTGGTAAAGAAGCGAGTGTGTGTGTGTGTGTGTGTGTGTGTGTGTGTGTGTGTGTGTGTGTGTGTTGCAGTATTCAATTATGCAGTTTCCATTGGCATATTAATCATCTTTTCACCAAACACGCCGGTGTTAATTAAAGCAAAGCGCGGATAAAGACGTGTTGCCGGATCATCACTCTGTTTATCGCTGCTCACACAGCCGCAGTTAAGTAAATTCAGCCCGCAAGAGGAATTTCAATGCCTCGTCCCACCGTGTTTGGTAATCTGCATATGTGTGTGTATGTGTGTGTGTGTGTGTGTGTGTGTGTGTGCTCCTGAATGAAAGAGAAAGAACATTTTTTTTTGTATGTGTGTGTGAGCATGTACAGCTACCTGCTGTGCTGGAATAGTATGTAAGTGGGAGAGAGAAAGAATGAACATGGGACTAAAAGCAAAAACGAGAGACAGAGAGTGGGCATGGTAGTAATTTTTACACAGTCTACTGGCAGATCTGGAAAGAGAAGTCCAGCCCACTGGCAGAAAAGACGAATTGTGGGGTAATTAGTAGCAGAAGACCGATGAGGCGTCCTGCTTCGTTATCACTCGAGAGAGAGAGGAATGGCTCTGAACCCGAGTGTGACTCAGCCTGCCTGCTGTCAGAATAAACACAATCTGAAATAGATATTCCGTTTATTGTTTATCTATTTATCATCATTTACACAACCAGAATTTCCACAAATATGCTGTAGGGAAAACATTTTATTTTATTTTTTTTCAGTTCACTGATATTCAACTTTTAGGAAGGGAAATTTAATTATTTGAGTGGAGATGAATGCATTTGTTAATGGTTACCTTTAGAGATTAATGCCTCAGTACTCGCTAAAGCAATACAAATAGTGTGTGATTGCACAGAGGTTTATTTAATGTTTCAACCTGGCAACTTTATCTAATAGATTTAAAATTTAATAATGTACAAGAGAAAGCGAAGCCTTTTGAATGGTTATGAGGCATAAAGCGAGTTGATTAGTTGCAGAGAATTTAGAGGCGGGGCAATTGTACATTCTGGAGGATTTTTTTTTTAGTAAACAAAAAACCTGTGTGTACTGGCAAAGCTCAGCAAAATAAAGTATATTGTGAGTTTTGGAGTGTAAAGTCATGTGTCATGTCATGTCATGTGACTCTACTACAGGGGGAAGTAAACCAAAAACGTTAATTTAACTTAAATACCCAGTTTTAGCCAAAGACCTGCTGCTATTACGGACATAAATTAGTACTTGTATAGAGCGAGTGTGAGATTAAACTGCTTCTGGCCAGAAATTAAAGTCTTGAACTCTCAGAAATGACCAAAATGGATTTCCCTAGTAGCCGAACATGGCAGCCATCTTGGCAGAGCTCCTGAGCGATTATTACTCATTTGACTTTATAGTTATTAGCATAAAGTAATTGGTAACGTCTGATTAAAATGATGTAAGTATTGTGCAAAATTTGGCAGAGAATTTTCTTTGTCATTTTCAGGCTATAGTGACAAACCCCAATAGCTAGTGTTCTTAAAGGTCCCATATTTTACTATTTCTTTAATAAGTTAAGGCAGGTCTCAGAGGTTCCCTAAAGTGTCTGAATAATGTTCCAGCTGAGATACCCCTTAAATAATGCATTTTTTCTTACTGCATTCTCTCTTAATTATACTCCTCCACTGAACATGACATTTCAGTATCTATGTACATGAGCTACAGCTGAGACACGCCCCTCCAGTGAACTGAACAAGCTGGGGGAGGGCCATCTTCTTATATGATGTCACAATTATAGTAAAACATCTATTTGGCTTGTTTAAGCACCCGTAAATAAAAAATGGAAAAAGAACAATAATCTTGTGATTGCTTAATTAATATACACATGCAATGGAGACCCATCTGAATGTTTAAATATGACTAAAAAGTAAATTTTGTATAAAAAGTAAATTTTGTATAATAGGTGCCCTTTAAATTAATTTAAGTGTTCATGTGATATATCTATTGTACAGTACATTAATATAGACTGCAACATCCTTAAATTTGACATAGCCTACAGTTCAGACAACAAGTACGCAATAAATCAATCAGATGCTCTTTGAGTAGTACCTTTGGAGCAATCCATGCCATGGAAACCAGGGAAGCAATGACACACTCCTGATGTGCACTCTCCGTTGCCATGGCAGTTCTGCGGACACTCTTGCACCGAATCTGGGTGATGTTGGAAGAAAAAAAAAAAAAGTGTGTTAATGACACGCGATGATTAATGACGATGAAGGAAGTGGGCAAGGCCCTGATGTTTAAATTTTCCTGGCTGTACTTGAAACAAGAGGAATTTTATTACTCTAATAAGCCATAAAGTCTCAGCATTATCTTTTAAAGCAGAACAGACAGGAGGTGGTGGTCTCGGATTAATAACCATCAGGATAAGAATATCCGTACTATTATTCAAGCTGTCTGCCACAATGTTGGCTTGGAAGAGATTTCATGCATTAGGATTACACTGGTCGAGCACTAATGATCAATATTTACATTATGACATGTGCCAGTTATGCCAATATCAACTGAAGATTTTTACTGGATTATGCACTAATTTAAACCCAGGTTATTTTATATGACTGACCATATCTGTTGCAAGCTACTGTTTTTCAGTCCCTTTTTATTTGTATTAATCAGTCAATTCTCATCATTATTTGATTTGGAGAATAGGAATAAGATGCAACTATAAGGCTGTGTTCACATTACCAGCCTAAAGTCACTCAAATCTGATTTTTTGTTTTGCCCTAATGTGACACAGATTTGATTTTTAGGGCTGTCTGAATGCACAAATCTGATGTTTTGTATGTGGTCTTAGATTGGATATATATCAGATATGTGGTCATGTGACTTGAATGTGAATGGTCAGATCTGAATCCATAGTTTTTTGCCTCTGACATCAACAGTCAGCACCGGCAACGCGAGGATCTTATAGCAGTGCTAAAACAGCTAAAACTGGGTGTCTTTCTTTATTCATTCTTCTCGCTCAAATGGTCGTACATGCTGGACAGAGTGCCAATCCATCGCATGGCACACACACTCACTAATCAGAATCAGAATCAGAATCAGAAAACGTTATTGATCCCGCAGGAAATTGCTTCACACGCCAATTAGCCTAATCTGCATGTCTTTGGACTGTTGGAGGAAACTGGAGTACCCGGAGAGCACGGGGAGAACATGCAAACTCCATACTCACAGAGACGGGAATCGAGCCTGGCCGGGAATCGAACCCGGACCCTGGAGGTGCAAGGCGACAGTGCACCACCGCCTTTATTGATTCCTGTGGCTCCCAAAAAAATCAGTCGACTAACTGCCTGTTGTCCTCCAGAGCAAAACCCTCCAAAATCTTTGCTAAAATTGTATACAATGAGTGAAATGAATGAGTAGTCACACAAATGTGACAATGGTGTAAGCAACGATCGTATCGATGTGCGCATACGTGCAGTTTCAGAGGAGAGATGCATTAGATCTGATTAAATCAGAGTTAGATAAAAGTAATTTGTAATTATGAATGTGAACCGTCATGACGTAGAAAATTCAATCTGACCAAAAAACACAGAACTGAGCTGTAATGTGGCTCGTAATGTGAACGTAGGCTACTTCAACTGGTTCCAAACATCAACATCAATCCAACTGTAGTTAAACAATAAACAGATTTCATATCAAATATTATTCTCATCACTATTACACTACAAACTCTCAAATTCTTTACTCAAGTAAAAGTACCTTAAAGTACTTTTAACCTTAAAGTCACATGAAAATATTAGCTACTAACTAACAGTACTGAATGCGTCCAAAATAATCTCTTTTGATCCAGAATTGTTCTAAAATGTCAAAAATAAATCTAAACATTTGACTGGAACTGTAGACCTAACTAAAAGCTTTTCCCCTTGATAAATACAAAGTGTCACCAAATACTTTTCAAAATTATTAAAGAATGGATGAGTGAGTTTTACAGGGACGTCATTAAACACTTGCTGTTCACTGAGAAACTCCTAATTACTAATTACTGATACCTTTCGTTATACCTAATTTCCTTATCGTTTCAAAGTGTAGAATATGAAAGCAGTAAGCACTTGGTTAATGTTCCTTTTTCACAACAGTCTATTGGCACTGAAGCCTTGAGTGTGAATGTGAGAGCTGAGGCCTTCTCTGCCGGGAGACTCAGCGTTTTCTTTTTTAAACACTTTGCATGTAAAGGCGTCCCTCTCCATGCGACTTCTCAAAGGAGTATTCAACTCATAAGCCTGCTTTAGCTCCAGCTGATCGCACGCTCCTCTTTCAGGCTTGACACTCTCCAAAGTACCTTCCTAACCCTCTATCTGTCTATCCGCTCTTACTGCTTGGAATGTAGCCTGCTCTTTTAGCCAAAATCCTATATTGAGATGCTAAAGTGTACGAGTGATATGGTAATGAGTGTGTGTACAGAGACGTACCCAGAGCCACGGTGCTGAATGAGACAGGCTCTTTCTCCTTGCCGTCATTATAGAAAGCAAGGTGCCATGTGCCGGGGTCCAGATACTGCACAAAGATAGCCTCATTCTGCACCACAGTCTGAATACTGCGGCGCTCCCGCGGAGACTCCACCACACTCCACTTCTCCTTCCCATCCAAACGCTCCATATAGTCATACTGTAGAGAGAGAGAGAGAGAGAGAGAGTAGAGCAGGTTTGAGTGCACAAGAAACTAAAATGTATAAAACAAATACAGATAAAGCCAAGGAAAAAGAAAGAAAGACAGAAAACAAAGGAATGAAGAAAAGAAAGTAGGAACTAAAAAACAGGACAAAGAATAAGGGAAAGGAAGAAACAAGCAAAAGAAAAGAATTTAGAAAAAGAAAAATGGAAGTAAAAAAAAAGCTAAAAGTACATTAACAGGAAAAACCATGAAAGAAAGAAGAAGGATGTGATTGCTGTATTGTACTATTATCCAGATGTGATTGCCATATTGTGTAATTATTATCCAGATGTGATCGCTTTATTGTGTAATTATTATCCAGATGTTATAGCTGTATTGTGCAATTAATATCCAAATGTGAATTCTGTATTGTGTGGTAATTATCCAGATGCGATCACTGTATTGTGATTATTATCCAGATGTGATCGGTGAATTGCGTAATATTATCCAGATGTGATTGCTTTATTGTGTAATTATTATCCAGATGTGAGTGCTATATTGTGATTATTATCCAGATGTGATCGGTGTATTGCGTAATTATTATCCAGATGTGAGTGCTATATTGTGATTATTATCCAGATGTGATCGGTGTATTGCGTAATTATTATCC
>JAOTRS010000026.1:11959742-11975630 GCA_028565755.1 Dinotopterus cunningtoni
AATAACATTTATTGTAGCAAAAAAAAAAAAATGATTCAATAAATGTAATTTATGACCCCCAATTTAACACCACAAATTATATCAGATTTGTTTTGCAGAAATGTTAAGAATGTACATAATTGCGTCTTAATTAGATTTTGTTCTACTTAACATTAGAGCAATTAGAGCTGTAGTGGTATGCAAAAGACATAGTTCGGTACCTACCTCTGTTATGTAGTCAGAGTTCAGTCCGTTTTAAGTATAGCGAAGTGAAAGAAATACATTTTCGTATTATTTTTTATTCTGACTTTAGCTTGTGAACATAAAAACTTGTATAAACCTGTGAATAATGGAAAACATGGCACAATTCCTTGAACACACACATCCTGCTTTCTTAAAAAAAAAAAAAAGTTCTTCCGTCTCATGGTGGTGTACTGGTTAGCAAGGTCGCCTCGCACCAGGGTTCGATTCCTGGCCAGGTTCGATTCCCGCCTCCCCGTGTGCATGGAGTTTGCATGTTCTCCCTGTGCATGGTGGGTTTTCTCCTGGTACTCCAGTTTTCTCCCATTACTCTAGTAGGTGGTCCCAAAATGGCCTGTAGTGAGTAAATAATTTACAGTGCGTGTACAGTATGTGTGTGTGCCCTGCGATGGATTGACGCCCTGTCCAGGATGTACCCCGTCTCCTGGGATAGGCTCGAGGCCCCCCGTGACCCTGAATACATAATTGAGCAGTATAGAGGATGAGAGAGTGAGTGCGTGCCTACGTCTAGGTATCTAGTTGCTAAGTTGTTTAAGAATTCTGACAGCACTATGTATAGCAAATAATGTCATCAAGGGGTTAATATTAGGGATATTTAAAGAATATAATGCTATATTATTTGCACTTTTTGTTACTGGTGATGGCACTTAGTGATTCCTTCTTTCTCGAAGGAGTAAATCTAGCGAATGTCTTTCATGATGTAAAATACCACCACACTCCCTGTTTATGGAGTTGCACACGGTTACAACATGGTTGCACACATCATCAGAAATACACCAAATAAACCTTCATCCTGAAGTTCTAAAGAATTCGCTTCAGATTCTGTTTTTTTGAAGAAAAATATACAGCATTCGACTGAGTTAGCCGCCTAGCATGTTGCTAATAAAGCAGGAATGCCCAGTTTTCTTCTTTGTCCGTCGAACACACTGAAGTTGGAAATGTTGTAATCCTGCGAGGAAATTAGTGCTTGGGATGTGACACTGGATTATTTAAGTTTTAAATAAACTTGTTCATCTGACTTTTCATCTCTGAAGTGATATTTGAATTGTTTGCTCGTTCTCAGTGATGCGCTGCCTGTCCCTTTAATATGAATGACCTGAATTAATGGAGAAAATCCCACAGCGCTAATTAAAGCTAAACTGTATTTACTCGGATCAGGAACCGAACCGAACGTTACGGATTTGAATGTGAATGTGTCACTTTGTACCTGCCTTCATTTTTAGTTTCTTCTTTTATACTATTAAAAATAAAAAACAGACAATATATAGGGGTGAAATTCCATTTTAGATGAAAAATATATATAATCTGCTTTGTTATAGATTAAGAGTAAAATTAACAGCATTTTTAAAAAAATACAAAACAAGCTGTTAGTAAGCTAACTCTAATCTCACTCTAGCCTTTACAATTTTTAACTTTGCTCGTTTGTGAGATTGTAGTGAATCCCAATCCTATTTTTTCAATTAGGTAGCTAACTAGATAACTCGTAGCTACTCATAATACAGCTACAGTACCAACAGCGTAGGGTTGAGCAATCACACATTTCCTCCAAAGCACATAAATCCAACCTCTACATCTTTTCCAACAACTCAAAGAGCTAAACACTGATTAAAGCGAACTGTCTCCTTCTACATGCATGCACTCACAGATGCTCATGATTGAGTAGCGTCATTGACAGTGTAATTAACCGTATTTCCCTTCTGGTCAATTTTGCTCCATGGATAGTTGTAGCATTGTCATGATTTACAGTCGAGGTTTTCAGATGATGGTGTGAATCCTGGTCTGTTGCATCACTTAGGAGCCAACACAGTTAATTAAAACAGGAGTCAAACAGGAGTCCTGATTTCGACCTTTTAATATGAGGTGATTGTTACGGTCCTGATGTTATTGTATGGAAATCTGTAGAACCTAAATACGCCATATGTCTACTTCTATCATTGCTGCCTTTGTCAAGCAAAAATAGCAGAATGTCAGTAACCAGTATCGTTTTCTGCCAGGGCAGTACCATCAGGGGATCCTTATTGGCCCTTTAGTCTGTCTTTTTGTCAACGAAGTTCCATGTTGTGTATCTTTGATTGAAAAGCTTTAAAGTTATATCAGTAGTCCTTAATGTATCTGGTATGTTGCTTTTAATTATTTTAAGGTGCGTATGACACCATGACACCATTTTGTTACACACATCTAGACAGAACTATAAATGAGCTGCCGTTTTTACTGTAGGTTCCATTACTGTACAAATGTTGTTTAGTTTTCTCGTGACTCTTCATGAGCAAAAAGCACCACACTGTAATTCCTTTAGGACATGTAGGTCGTTCTGAATATGCATTTATATCATATTATTATTATACCACTTGTGTAACTGCAGAGATGGAATAATTATTTTAATAAATGACAACCCCTTACAAACCATTTCACCATTAACGAAGAAGCAAACAGATGTCTATGTGGAGCATCTTTTTGAGGGCGCTATCAAGAAGAGCATCTGCCCCCCCAAACAAAAGGGACATTCATGCCTCAGCCAAGTATCTGTAGAGGGAAGGAGCAGGCCTCAGAGAGGAACGACATATGATGATCTTATCAAGTGGAGGAGGGGAGCGATGAAGGGGTTTAGGGGTGGACCTGAGAGCTTGCCCTTTGGTCAAATTTTCAGCTACTCTTTGCCAGGATTGTGGCATTTTTCTACTAGGTGTGGAGAGAGCAGGAGTGGTGGGAACCTGTGATGTATGCACTAATGCAAATGATCAAAATATAGCAGAATAGATTCTGTGTATCAACATTACGTTTAATGGTTTTTGGTTTATTAGAAATATAGGTATATTATTTATGAAATAAATGGCATGTTTCTTTGTACCATTGTACAATCATTCCATTTATACAGCACAATTTTACGGGATGGTTAAATTGTTAAGCTTTCTAAAAGCCCCCCCCATAAAAAAAAGAAATTAAAGCTAAACTGAAAAAAAAAATGTAAAGCTAAACTGTATTTACTCGGATCAGGAACCGAACCGAATGTCTTGTACCGAACGGTACGAATTTGAATGTGAATGTGTCACTTTGTACCTAGGATATTCTCTTAGTCCTTGCTGCACAAAGTCCATATCTGATCAAGTTCCTTTATTGAGTCTAACCAAACACCTAACCCATGACCGCGTTGAGTTTTCTTCACCTCGTGGACTTTTGTATAGACTCTGCCCAGATACAGGAAACTACATCAGGTCTGACAGCACCCTCGGGGACAACTGGGTAAACACCACTCGTATACAGTACAAGCAGCTGTATCGGGTCTGACTTCACCACCAGGATGTTTGGTTTAACCCTGCTTAGGTACAAAAAGCTGCATCAGACATTTATTCTACAAGAATCTGCATCCGGTTTCAGAATCCACAAAACATGGATATTTTTGTAGTGGTGAAGGTGAAACCTTACAACCAACCTTAACTTATTTTGAAGTCACAACATTGCCTAGTTTCTCAATTTTACAAAAAAAGTTACTGATTTTTTTCATGGGGTTCATTCATGGTGTGAATGCAGGTGTTAAACATACACATACACATAAAATACGACCCCTGTAAATATGCTAAACTCAAGTCAAAGTAATAACCACATAAGATCACTACATCAAAAAAGATCTTGACTAGTTGTACTCAGGATTTTTACAGATAACAATGATAAATAAAAAAGCAAAGGTGGATGTAACCGTTAGTCAGAGTCGAAAAAGATGTAATCGTCCTTGCGCCTTGCCCTAGGTTTAACCATTCCTTAGCTTGACTTGTTTGCGAGATGGTGTTAAATCGGTAGAATATCATTCCTATAACCACCTGAACAGCCTTAAGGAAAATATCCTGCCAAGAAATGCCCTTCACATTCTAGCTCTAAATGGTCCAGTGGTCAGAGTGAGCAATCTTGTCACGACTATTTCTGACCTCAGCGATCCAGTGGCCTACGCTACATCATTCTTCACGGACTCACGAGCTTACATCTCCAAACATGCAGACACGCACAGCTCTGACCGCACATGCTGGAGATAAGATGCCGCTGGATGACACCACTGTTTATCCCCTCGCAGTGTATCTGGAATGGTGATGGCTGTCTGGAAAGCAGCAGCGTTTTCCCAGCCCTTCCATGATGGATCAGTGCGGATATTCTCCTGCCGTATATCTCGATCTCATTATCCATAAAGAGACGACATCTAAGCGCTGGTGCCGAATGGAGGGACGGAGGGAGGTGTTGATTATGCGTCCCAGGGGCTGGCTGTGATAGCGGAGTCTCCTCTCGGGTCCATTTCGAATCCACAACAGCTGGGAGGAAGCGGCCTTGGAACAGCCCACAAACGACTGGCAGACGATCACAATCCAACTCCAAACACCCTCCTGCTACACATACACAGCTCTAAACAGATGCATGGATACACACCAACCGCAGCAAGGGCTGCACTGGAAGTGTCAAAACGAAGCATGTGTGTGTCTTTTAAGGCCAGGAGGTCTCATCAGCATAGGGACATACTCGCAATCAGGAAGTGTGGAGAAGGGTTTGTGTATGTACTTTCGCAGTAAAATCGAAAGAGATGCTTAGTAATGAGCGGGAACCTTCCTATTTATAGCTTCATTTTGTACACGAAGGTACAGATTGCTCTACTGAGCTTGACTAATCCTTAGAGATTTAAAGATTCATATCTCTGATGTTTGATAACTGACGCAACTTTTATCATTTATGTGAGAAGAGCACGAAACTACAGTAGACCAATGCTTTCCATGTGCCTTTTAAGTTGCTCTATGATCTATATAAAATCAAATTTGTTTTATATTCGAGTTGAACATTATACTGCACAGTAAACAACAAAACAGTTATAAGCAAAAGACACTGACTTTCAACAACTTTATTGCAAACAAACCAATTACTAAATTATCTGTCAAGTTAACAACCTTACGTAGTCAACCACATGGCTGGTTCTCATTGGGAAGAACAGCTAGTTCCAATCTATGATTATATCAAACCTATGCAGTGTAAGAGCCAGCGCTAGCACAGGCTGACCAGCTAATGCAAATAAAGACACGTTTTCTTTATCCAAATAGATCCAGCTTGTTTAGTGACCTATTTAACGAATCTCCCAGATAACGCTGTCAACATAGACGCCAGTCATTTACATATGATGGCAAGCTCGGAAGCGACCTCTCGGATACGGGGTATCACAAGGCTTCTGTGATATTTAGCAAACAAGTCACCTTATGCACAAGCAAGGGAATGCTGGTGAATTTCCATACAGGCAAACCAACAAGGCCAAGTGCTAGTGAGACACGGTTGGTATTTAAAGAGAGAGGAAATATAAAGTTCAGGGCTCACGTCGGTCCATCAGCCTAACAAAGAGCACCCGAGATTAGCATCCGAGATTAGAAGGCAGATGATATAGTATTTACTCCAGATTTTATGAAGTGCTTTAGTGTTAGTGAATTCAGTTGGAGAGTACCTAATGATATCCTTTATGACCTTTTCCTATTTAGCAGTTCATTGCCCACTGCCAAGGAATAATATCGCAGTTTTAAAAGAGTTAAACGAAGTCAGCAGGGACTAATATCACAACTACTTTGATTTTTAATCCCTGAGACACATGTCCCGGGAAACACACTCTTGAGCTGCATTTGAATTCGGTCTACATTCCTTCCAAATCTATTCTCATGATGCAGAGATGTCGTTATCCTAACTTTTTGATTAATCGTCATCCTAAAAAAAAAAAAAAAAAAGTACACTAAATCAGCCTGATAAGATAGCGAGGCTCAGGGAGCTAGCAGAGCGTTAGCCGTAGCGCAGCTAATTAAGGCTGAGATCTGCGCAGCTCTAACAAGAGGCCTTGGCCCCTTCCTGGAAAAACAGAAATAGACCCAGCAGAGGCAGCCAGAAAGCCTGTAATGTCTCAGCTCGGCTTTATCAGCAAGGGGGAGGCGCTCGTTCAGGAGAGGTTAGCATCCTGTCGCTTCGATAAAGTCCATCTGATGGAGAGCAGCTATGAGGACAGGTGGACACAGCGTGGAGTTTGTGTCATACACACTTCACACAGGCTCTCTCACATGGCTAAGGAAAGAACCCCATTAGAAGAATTATCAAGCATTTCTCAGCATGTACATAGATGGTTTTCTTTTTAACAGTCGTGGAGTGATTAGCGTTTGAAAGCGGAAAAGCGATCTCGGATCAAGTGTGATCTTTAATCAGGACGAGTGCATGTGGACCATGTGATCCATGATTTCTTGTCACAGGCGTGCCATCATTCTGATTCCTGATTAACTTTAGAAGTTAATGTAAAGTGGTTGGTGGAATTTATCTTACTCGAAAAAGATTAAATCTTCTAAGTTTAAAATAATTGCTTTTACTACCCATTTTATTTTGGTGATAGATAGTAAAAATAATAAATAATATTTTATTTTGAATGGATATCAGCTCCTCCCATAGCTATGGAAATATGTAACCAAAAGTGCAGTACCAAGGCTTTCTTTCAGCTGCAAATTTATGTATTGCTTAATGTTTCAATTAATACACAACAACAGTAAACAATAAAGTCGTTATTCTAACCACAGATCACAATGGCTGTACATTTATGTGATATTTTATGACTATCCATTGGTGACACCAAACCTGATGCTCAGATTGTAGAGTTGTTGGTTTTTTCTTTTACTTAATCAGCTAAAACATTTGATGTATTGCATTTTTAATTGTTGCATCCAAAAATAATTTGCATCACTTAATTGTTATTTATATAATGCTTTTCTTTCTTTTTTCTCAAAATAAAGTAGGACGTCTAGAGTGCCTTCTGTAGGTTTAGTTTAGTTTAATGCCAAAAGTGCCAAAAGTAAAATATAAGAATAAATCTCAGCTTGTTGAAAAAGGGTAACACAATAAAGGGTTGTTGAGGTATTGATTTCATGGACCCTGACAGCATGGTTTGATTCTGAGCTCGGGTTAGTGTTTTGTTAAAGTTTTCCAAGTTCTCCCAGTGTTAATCTGGGTTTCACTGTAAGGGTTCATCCAGGTTATCTGGTTTCTTCCTTCTATAACTATTAAGATTAAGTAAGATTATTGGTAACTATTTAATAGTGTGTGTCTGGTACTGTATTCCATGATGAATGCCCCATTCCAGGTATATTCCTCAGTCATTCCATGTGTTTCCAGGATAGGCTTTAGATCTAGGATAACTAGAAGGACTTATTATGACTTTAAGTATGATGGCTGTAACTGATCCAAAGTTTTGCTTTGTCTTCCAGGAGAACTCGACCTGCTGAACAAAGATGGCGAGCGTCGAGTCCAGAGTCGTCAGCAACTTCCCGTAGGGACAACATGGGGACCATTCGATGGCAAGATCGAGATGAGCACTGATGGAACAAACCTGGTACGTTCCTGTTCAGGCGCAATAATGCTAAATTCTGGGTATAATGTGTTTTGTGAAACTGGTGCATGAACTTAAACACATGTCAATGTTAAAGCAACATGTCTAAGGCAACAACACACATACTGTAAGTATACACTTACATAGTAATCCATAGTCGCATATAAATTTTTTAAAAGGTTGGAAAATAAACCTCTGAAAAACAGATATAAAAATCTAACGTGGAAACAGACACACAAAACCTTTTCACATGCTTGGGGCATCAAAAAGAAAAGAAGAGAATGTAACGAAGATGGAAACCACTTTATTTGTTTTAAAATTTAATTCTTAGCCTTAGCCTTTTTTACACATACTGTATATATAGTACTGTGCAACAGTCTTGAGCCAGCCCTTATTTCTTCATATTTTGCTTCCAAAGAGCCAGACTTTCTTCTATTTTTAATGTAGTCTTGAGGAATAGTTCTCCAGGCTTCCTGAAGGCCTTTTTTAGCTCTCATTTTCAGTCCAGTCGCTGTACTTGAGCAGTTTCAAAGAAATGTTTTTTGCTTGTTAAACCACACAGTGACCTATGAATCATTCAAGTGTATAATCATCTAACTGAAGGCATGAAGCAGTGAGAAGCAGGTGCAGATGATGACAGATGATCAGGCCGGTAATTAGTATACCCACAATGTTGGGTATCACCGGTATACTACACCGGTGGCATGGGTTCAGGGGTACCTCAGTGGTTAAGGCATTGGATTATGGTTCAGAAGGTCCCAGGTTCAAACCCCACAACTACTAAGTTGCCACTGTTGGGCCCTTGAGCAAGGCCCTTAACCCTCAACTGCTCAGGTGTACTGTACAGTATAATGAGATAAAAATGTAAGTCGCTCTGGATAAGGGCGTCTGCCAAATGCCTAGACGCTGAATGCTGAGTGGTTGGAACAGACGAGAGGGGAAATGAGGTTGCTGCTAAGGTTG
Organism: Dinotopterus cunningtoni; assembly: GCA_028565755.1. Taxonomy (NCBI): domain Eukaryota; kingdom Metazoa; phylum Chordata; class Actinopteri; order Siluriformes; family Clariidae; genus Dinotopterus; species Dinotopterus cunningtoni. Next base: position 11,968,315 of record JAOTRS010000026.1, read on the forward strand.
TTACATAAACAACCGATTTTTAAATCGCATTTTTATGGACTTGTCAGCCTGTCACAGTAAAACTTTTGTTCTCATTTCTTTAATTGAATCTACATCATTTAATTTAGTTTAGTGTAAAGAAATTAAGGATGGTTCAAGACTTGTGCACAGTACTGTATACGTAGTACGGTATTTGTCCGCTTTTCTTTTTAAATGGGTCAAATGCCATATTTGTATCTACGTGCTCCAAATTCCTTGGTTCCTCAACGTCAGACTCGTTCCCTGCCAGACTCGTGTTATTTTTCCCCTCAAAGTTCCACAATTTCCTAGTTCTGCTTTCTAGAAAGTTCCCAGCACGGGAACATTTGAGCCGGTTATGCTGATTTTAATGAAGAGAGAGCACGAGAGGGAGAGAAATGAAAACCTCCCATGACATTTGAACACAAACCAAACACATGGCTGCGACTGTCTCCGAGTCAAATTGGCCTCCAACAGAAGGCTTTGAAGTGGCTCTATTTTAACCATTTAATCTGCATATTTTATGACTAAGTGCTTTAATTGGTGAATGTTGAGTGTGGGCCAAGCCTCGATTGAACGAAATTATGATCTGTTATGTTTAATGGTAATTTTCAGACCGGCTCAACAAAAAGCAGTTAAGTGTTAAGTTTCCTTAAACTGTTTTAAAAAAGGTTGAGAAAAAGAGCAAGAGAAAACTTTGACCCTGATGATCTGGATCTTTAGGCTTAAACATTCATTTTAAGTGTCGATTAATTACGAAACACGTATTAAAATTGGTAACGAATCTTAATTTTATCCTGGAATAAAACATAAGGACGTGTCCATGCGGAGTTTGGTCTCCGAGGCGCTGTTCTCTGTGTATGACTTTATTCACTTATTAAACACTTAACAGCAACACAAGACAAAAATAAACTGAAAATAGGGTTAATTTAAATAATGTATACTTTGCAGAAAAAAAATTAGCATTTGTTAACCTGAAGTGATGTTCTGCTGTTGTACATACTGTATACTCACTGTCCATTTTAAAAGAAATTACAGTAAACCTGCTCATTTATGTAGTTATCCAATCAACCAATCATTTTGTAGCAGCTCAGTGCATGAAATCATGCAAATCTTTTACATCATACATCAGAACAAGAAAAAAAAAAGTGATCTCTGTGAGTCGTACTGTGCCGTGGTTGTTATTGCCCCATGGGCTAATTTGAGAATTTCTAAAACTGATTTCACAGAGAACAGAGAAAAAAGTGAGCAACAGCTTTATGAGTTGAAACACCTTGTTGAAAAAGATCAGAGGTACATTTACAGATTGTTCTGAGCAAACAGGAAGGCTTTGGTAACTTACACAACCACTCTTTACAACCGTGCTGAACAGAAAAGCACCATAAAAAAAATGCTCAACACATTTAGCTCCCTTTTATGGGGGGACGTGCAATAGATCTGCTGTTCCCCTGTAAAACCTCACATTTGATGTTTAACAAGTTTCTATGTTTAGCAGTGAATGAATTTAGATTGGTACCGAGAGAAAATATGAGGACAAAATAATAATTAAAAAAAAAAAATTGTTTAACATAACCACAAGCTAAAGAACATTTGATAAAGAACATCTGCTGTACATTTGATAAGATAAAGTAATTTATATATTGACTGATTGACCACTGCTGTAGAATATCTGATATTCTATATAAAATAACTTTAAGATCATGAAAACCGTACATTAAGTGATCTCTGTTCGAATTATTTTTTACTTGTATCCCACAGTAAGTAATGTATTCTATATGTTTCATTAATGAAGTCAGAACAGTGACGAGCTTCAGTATGACCCGTGAAGGTTAGAATGGTAAAAATAAAACGAGATGACGGCAGAGATCAGCCATTCTTGCACACCAAGCGAAATTGTCATTTTTATAAAAGGTGACCCTTATCTGCACCTCTTTTTTTCTGAATTTCTAAGCCATTTTTAAGAACGCGTGACTCTGACTGCTTTAAAATCAGACCGTCATTTTAAGCGCATTTGATCGAAGATGCTGAGGTAACCAGGCGATAACCACTCGACTTTGGTGGTTAGTGGGACATGAACCGTCACCTCACTATCTCTTTGTTGTGATATCGCCCGATAATCGGAACGTGATTGCTCATTCTTCTGGAAAAAGGAGGTTGTGGGTTCATTCAGAACTGATCGGATCCAGTCTCAGGAGGTGGATGAGCAGGTATTGAGGCTTGAGCGGGCCAGCAGTCCGACTCAGAGTCTGATAGATGAAGAAGGAGGAATGTGGGTTAAAGAACAGAGATTAATGATTTGGGATGAGATGGTAATAATGTAGACTTGTAGGCTAATGTAAAATTGGAGAAAGAGCAAGTTTTTGTTTTTAGGTATTATTATTATTTTTATTAAAAGAACTGTAGTTGGACATTGTTCCTGAAGCCTTTATGAAAGTTCCTCCCGTCATTCAAGTGTGCAATATACTAAACGTTATCACAATTAAAATGATATTACATAGGGAATAAAACATGACATGACAAGACATGCTGTTATGAAAAAGAAAAAAAAAATTAGTCTTGGTTGGGTGACACTTTGTTACATGTCCGAAGCTAACCTTTTTCCCAATAACCGATCTTTTTCCTCAATAAAGTGGCTTACTACTTTTGCACTACAGTCCTTTTTCAGTGCTAACAGTGTGTACTCATTAGCGACAGCTGGTTACCAGGGGTTACAGTAGGATTTGGAAGGTGGGGGAACCCTACAACCCAGTGTCGTTAGCAGTGCAGCAGGGAAATGACTCGCTTCAAAACTCGCTTTTGTCTTTTGAGACAAAAGCGCGAGTGATGCGCTTTTTCACCCGCCTGACTTATGATAGTAATGTAACACCATATGTTAGGTTCTGATTTGTTGAGTGAGTTTCTCGACGGTAGGCGTCTGAAGAAAAGCTAAGCTGCAACCAAACCGCAACATGCGAAAGGTTAATTTAACAGTTTGTTTAATTAGTATGAACCAAAGATCATACAGCGTAATCGAATCTTTGGTATGAACTACTGTGAAAATCTGATTGTTTATTTATTAAATTATCGGAGGGAGAGGGAGAAAGGGTAAATCCTTCCAATCTAATGAACAGCATCATATCAGACTGTTACAAAGCACTGACACTTAACCGTATCAACACCTTTTTTACACCTTTTAAAAATTTGTTAACATGGTCTGTGTCAAGCTCTTTAATATAGCACCAGTTTATTAAAATATAAATATTTTAAGTTATATTTGGTTTGATACCCGACATTTCTCTTTATTAAATTGTCGCATTCATCTTTATGGATGTAATTGATAAGATCTGTGTTAATACTGAACTGCTTGTACTTTATCACTGTCACTTTCATGACTCTTAATTACAACCAGGTGTTTCTCATCAATGCTGTTATGTAAAGAAAGTTAACATGAATTAAAGTGAACGGATTTAAATAAAGAGTGAGGACAGAAAGTGTGAGATCGTGGAGTCATGGGGAAAATGAGCATGAAACAAAGGAATAGCCTATAAGAGGTACAGGAAGGGAAGGCGGTGGACGGAGAAGGACTGAGGGCATCTAAAGGGTTTGATGAAGTGAGCAGAGACCAGGTGGATGTTTGGAGTCGGATGCTGTGGTCCCAGTAAAGCGTGGCTTGGTGTGTAGGAGGGTGTTTGCAGGTGGGTAAATGATCCGTTCAAATGATTTATTTATCCGTTCAAATGAGTCAGTAAGTCACCGCTGACAAACGCTCCAGTTATTGATTGAATACAGTGAAGTGTTTACTCTGAAGCTGTTTAAAAAAAGGGACTGTAAGGTAGTGTTCCCTGCATATCATATTATAATATTTATGGATATTTTATCAAATTTGTTTTATCAGTATTTTATATAAATATTTATCTCATTGTCTCTCTCATGTCTCACATCTATCATTTGTCTACTGTTTTGTGGCTCACGCGTAAAATTTCACTTAATTTAAATTTATTCATACATTCATTCACTCAAATTGTGATGTACAAGCAGCGTTCAGGTCAACCTGGTACTTTTGCAGAATAACAGGACACATTTATGAAAGTAAAAACCACATTTATTTCTCTTTAGAACCCACTGCTACACTAATTCACCTTTCTCAGCATTTCACTTCTTTACATTTACATTTAGGCATTTGATTGTTTCTACCATCAAGGTAGAAAGTTTTCTGAGTACCCAAAGCCATGATCAGACTGCCTGCTTCATCTCTGAAATGCTGGCCTCCCAGGAACTCCTTTAACGGCCCAAACGTGTGGAAATGACTTGGAGTGTGTGTACAGTTCCCACAAACAGATGTGTCTCTTCTGCAAGGCCACATGTTATCTGTCGAACTTCAAGGATCAGGTGTTCCACTCGCTAAATGTTCACGGGAATGACCGCAGTGGGCTCCATGCCACCTCAGCCATTCACGGATGTACGGCCTTTTTTTTGTAATGTTTGCACCATTTGAATGTTTTACTGCACCTGAGTCTCATCACAGTACTTTGCTTGAATAATTTTTTTTTACGCCGTCATTTACAAGACATTTCCTGATTTGACTTGAATGCGCCTGGTACAACAGTGAAATTTTACATATAACTATAAGACGCAAACCTTACAAAAAGGGACATCAATAAAATGTCAACAAAACAATAATTAATATGCACACACACCACCGTCGACTTTGGGAAAACTAATATTTCCAATATTACATTTGCATAAAATCACAATAATAATTGGCTCTTACATTTTATGACACATGAACACTCATCAGTGATATTTTTTAAGGCAGATAGAAGTGTGTGCTTTGTTTTTATAGCAACGGAAAATCAAAATGAACCTTTAAGTAAGGGAGCGTTTCATACAAGTGACTATACTCGCTCAAGTTCAGCAATCTAAAATCCAACATCAACCTGATTTCAATTGAGCATTAGTGGAGCGAGGAGTCTTGGGATTCTGCTGAAAAAAATGTTGCTCCTGTGAATAAAAACGTCTGCTTTTTGTGCACTCAGCACACATTAAGTCCTCGTCCAGACCTTTCCACTTGAGCGCTCTCGCTCAGACCTTTCCTACTTTTTTTTTTATTTCTTATTTTCTTTGAGTGAGTGACTGGCCATCCTGCAGAGCCTCTTCGTCTCGCTCTCTTCTTTTTCCTGTTCTCTTCAGCCCTCTGTCTTTCTCATATCCCACAGATCAATTAGGTCATTAGAGCCCAATTACACAGCATGCCTTGTCCAGGTGAGCCACCAGTTTTCTCTCTCTTTCTCTCTTTCTCATGCTCCGTCACCCACTCACACACACACACACACACACACACACACACCTCAAATTAACACAAATTGATGATGACACTGGGATATAAATGTCTGCTGAGCGGTGGTCGGTATGCCAGTGTGGGTCGAAGTTATCGAGTAGCAGGTGTCTCCATCACGGTAATTACCGGGCCTGGACTTACTGCCCGGTGTCTGATTTAAGTGTCCATAATTGATTTGGAAGCAGACTAATAATGGAACCTGTTTTTTAGGAGGGACCTCTAAAATGGCCATTAGTGTGCCTTTCAGGCTCGATGTGGCACTAATGAACGAACACGGTGCTAATTATGCTTCCGAAGCCGGGCTCTGTTGTCGGAAAAAGCGCATCCGGTTTTCTGTATCCAGGAGGTTGGGAAGTAAAACCTACCTCCATCATTGTTGTGGTGTGCATTACCTGCACGGTGTGTCCAGGAGAGGAAAAATGACAAGATACTTGTCTTTATTTCCGGCGAGAGGGAGCGTGAACGAGAGGCTTTTATTCTGTAATTTAGCGGGAGGTTAGGTGCGGAGGGCAAGAACGGGAGGAATTCTTCAAGCTGTCACTTCTCCATTTATCACCTCCCTCTGCTCTCACCACTCCCTCTGACAGTCTCATTGTTCGTGGCCCAAAGTTGAACAAGTATCGCCGTGGCCTGTTTTGTTTATTTATTTACCCTCCCCCTCGATACACCAAAATTATATTTTTCTTCTTGTCATTACTTCATTAATCAGGAACCTGAACTTCTGAAAAATGTTTTGTTTAGGAGGCTGCAATCTGTTTAGCAGTGCAGGGATATGTGTGTATGTGTGTGTGTGTGTGTATACGTGCGATACAGAGTGTGTATGTGTGTATGTGTTGTTAATCTGTGCCTGTGGCAGGTTTCCCCTCCGAAACGCAGCACTAAGCAGCGGTATCGCGCGCCTATTGTTGTAGCCTCTGTCATAGCAAGGAGAGCCTGATGCAGGCCTGGACTGGCCTGATAAGGAAAGAGTATTCAACATGGCTGGAAAAGAGAATCAGTGGGACTTGAGAGTGGAGTGTGGATGGAGCACACACCATGCACACATGCTCACACACACTCTGAAATGCATGCACACACACGCTCTTTCTTATATCACTCACACACGCCGGACCAATTATTTACAGTTACATCTAATTATAAACGCACGCCGTCTTCCCGCCCTCATAACTAAGGGAATATCTAAGCAAGAGACAAGCTGAAGCAGTAAATCTTTTTTACATATTTCCATCAGCTTATACTTTATCAGTCTAGAAATCTCCCCTGTCAGTGGCTGGTAATGCAGTCTGGTATCAGGCAGTTACAGGATTTTAATTCCATGTTGGGCACACAAATGACTTTGGCGTCCAGAATGTGGCTTTATCTAATGAAATATTAGGCGGAGAACCAATTTGTGATTGCATGCTTCAATTACTTGCTTGGGCTTTGCCCCAGTCGCCAGGCTGGGGCCACCTCAGATGGCTCAGATGGTAATGATCTTGCTGGGTTGTTTTTTTTCCCCTAGAAACATTGCTATTTATTTTATTTATTATTTTCCCCAAAAATGCCAGAGTGTGCAGTTAAACAAAACGTATCTCTGAATCGCAACTTGATGTCGCATTTTAGCTCCAAATGCACACCACACCATCTACACGGTGGTCCTGATAGTCAAGTATTTATAATATTAAATGAGGAAAAGTAAACAAGTGCGATGACCAACCAACCACTGAACACTGAGCCACTGCTCAAGAAAACTTCCTCTAAAATATGCCTCTCAGCTTTCTGGACAATCCAGCTCCAGAGGGATATAGAGGACCCAGGGTCATGACCTTGCAGAGGAGGGGTATATGGGATGCATTGTTCTTTTTTCATCTCTAAAGGTCCCCCTCTCAGTGAGACGACAGGGTTGCGTTCATCGCACACAGCGTTTCCCAGGGCTACAGCTGAACAGCGCTTAGATAATACATAGTCGACTTCATCTACAAGTGAACCTGACATTCACCCCCGCGCCCCCCCCCCCCATACC
>JAOTRS010000026.1:12008131-12018401 GCA_028565755.1 Dinotopterus cunningtoni
TGGAAATACTGAAAGATTTTGTATATAATTATGGAAAAATTATAAACATGTGTGTATTTATATAACAGAATTGGTACAGCATATAATATGGTGGCCTAAGACTTTTGCACAGTACTGTATATCTTTTTTTTTTTTTACTGCAAATGTATCAGTTTTGCAAATAATTAAGATTTTACAGTGCGTATAAATCATGTTTGAGTTTATATTTGAGAAGCTTCAATCTCGTAACTATGATCACTCCCGTAAGACAGATATTAGTATTGTCCTGTTTCACCTGATTAAGGCTTAAGCCCACACTCCCCACACAGGAGACCATTTGATTATATTTACCTTGAATTGCCAAAGGGGCCGCTCTCTACCTATTAGCCGGCATTAGCCAGTAAGTACAGGCAGGCCGCTTGTGTTTACACACAGCAATCCAACAATCCATCCTCACGGACTCTCTCTTAACTTTTTTTTTAATTTATTTTCCCAAAAGATGTCCTGCTTTGTCACTTAGAAAGTCCAAACCCTCGAAGAGAAGACGTGAAGCTCCTTCGACGTGAATCGTCTCTCTGTGAAGTGGCGTCATCAAGCTTGAAGAATTTCTGTTTAATGTACTGTAATGTGGAATTCAGCAGGGACGCGTTTAATTGAGTTTTTACACGAACCAGTTGGGAGTAGCGCTGGAAGCTAGGTGATGTCGAGGTTTTTAATCTCTCCTGCGCCACGGAGAGGCTTGTTGACGGAGTGGTTCTTTCTCTTTTGTGCAGGGAGGGGGAGAGGATAGGACTGAGAGAGAGAGACGAAGAAGAAGAAGCGATACACGCGTGGATAAAACCAATTGGCAACCCTCAAAGGGAGTGGGGTTGATAAGGCAAATCCTGCACTTGTAGGGAAATAAAAGAATCCGACTGTTCATTAAAGGGAGAAACAAAACAGGCGATTGAGAAGGCAAGCAGGCCGCCTGGTGGACGCGAGAGAGAGAGAGAGAGAGAAGCATCCTGTCAGAGCGAAAGATCGCACAAAAATCAAGAGAATTAATAAGATGGCGTCCAATAGGGATTCTATTCATGTCCTTAACGAAATTAGGAACGATGCCCCACAATTATCTTACAGAAGGGAACGGCGTTAGCTTACACACACTTCTAATTATGAGAGATAACCCCAGTTTGGAGGTTTCGCTTTCATCTCTACACTCCATCCTCCACACTTACTGAGCAGAGCTGGCACTGAGGATGAACTCGAAGCCTCTTCTCTACACACTGATTATTCTATTCCCATGTCCTCTTACATGGATGGTGTAGAACTTACAGTCCCAGTCTTTTACTTTTGGTTTATTTTATATAAATTTTATACAACGATGCTGTTTTTACAATTCTTGAATCTGATTTGTCCAAACGTGTTGATTCATTTGCTGTAACAGTAATACCTCGAACAGTAAATGAAGTGCTTGTGATACATGATTAAAGGGGTGCTTTGCATTATTGCTTGAATGTTATTTAACAAAGCGTGCAGATAGAACAAAAACTTCTTTTTTTTTATTATAGTTAAAATTTACAGTACATACTGTATGTTTTCATTTAAGGTGGTTAAGGTGGTGTGCTCTGAACTACTCACACATTGACAGGCAGAACAGCATCCTCTATGGTAGGAGTGAATTATTAGCTAAGCAAAAAACAAAACAAACCAAAAAATTATTTATATAAAATCTAAATATTTCCAAAATCTTTTTAAAAATCGCGACACAAACCGAATCAGCACCTACTGTAGGCATCGTCATAATATCGTATCAGGTGGTCTCTCGTGATTCCCATTCCTGATAATTATTGATTTGGTGATATTTATGGCGATATAAGAGACTGTATAACTATATAATTGTAGAAGGTATCTCCAGGCTCAGGCTTAGCGCATTGTAACGTCTTTTTTTTAAATGAATTAATTAACTAATTAGTTGTTTATTTTTTAAAGCTGGAGAGAAAGGATATAACTGCTATAACTAAAACAATAATTACTAACATAACGTTACCTGTTTGTAGACATTTCACAATTCCTGTGGTATAAAAGAAATATTGCACTGCAGGAACTGCTTCGTGTTATACCATATTATTGATTATTTTCCCCCGCATGTTATTGAATTTTATATCTTACAAAGAAGTTACATGGTTACAGTACAGATTTAGGTCATGGTGGTGTAGTGAAAGGGAATTAAAGTATTTGAAGGCTTCGTGCAAAGTTTTCTTTAGACAAAAATGCTTGTAGAAAGAAAAACAGCTTCAAGTAGCAGAATGGTTTGTTTGCTGATCATTGCTTAATCAGTTGTTTTGATCAATGATGATAACTTTTTTTTGTTTTGTTTGGACACCAAGTGAAATTCTGCAATTATTAATTTCCCAATCAGCAAGCAAGTTACAAATGATGTATTGTAAATTGTCTCAGTCTTTGTGTTAAACATCGTCCACTTGACAGCTGTAATGTTGCAGTGGTACAGTTAGCAAAGGATTTTTAACTGAAGGATGCAGCAAAGAAACAAAGTCGATTTCTGTTGGAGTCGTGTGTGTTTCAAGGCCGGTCCACCTCTGGCCAGGGCTCAGGACCCGCTCACACAAACACAGCCTCATTAATGAAGTTCAGGATCCCTCAGAGTTAAGGTGATACCCCAAATGAAAGGCCGCTCGGAGGAGCAGAGGGAAAAACGAAAGCGACAAGGGAGCAGGGGTGAGGAAGAGGGTGAGGAGGACGAGGAGGAGGAAGAGGGGTGCAGAACGAATAACAACCCGTCTCTGAGTGTTGCGATTGGCCACGTAAGACCTTTCAAGGCTGTTTTTTTTTTTCTCGCACTGAAAATACAGTCATTCATCAAAACATCAATAAAAATATGGGGCTCAGATTATTATAGTGTTTGAATAGCGTCCGGCCGCGCTCGTAAATAACGGCCACCTCCGCTCGAATTAATTAGAATTAGAATGCAGATAATGCGCGTGCTCTTTTTTTACGGCCGGGAATCAATTTTACAGTCTTATTCAGACCCCGAGCAAGGTCAGGCAAAGTTGTTGGGACGAATCAGCACCTTGTAAAACAATATTTCTGCGATCAGCATTCGGCGCGAGGGGTTAGGGCGAGAAACGAAGAGATGTATTAGCCATCAGCGTGTCCGCGGCAGGATTTTTTGGTGTCGTTCGTCGAGATAAGCGGCGAGAAGGGCACCTTACTTCGAAATGTTTCACAGATAATTCGATTACAGCCGTTTTCATTAAACCTTTATTAAAACGTATTAACACGTGTTAACCTAACTTTGTTTAGGCATGCGAGTGATGTATAGATCTACAGACTTTGTGCTTTTGCTTCATCCCCCTCTTCTCCCCCTTTTCTACCTTTTCCTAAAGTTTAGTGAACATTTGAATTTTGACTATCAACTGCACGCCTTTCCACTATTTCTCACTATCTCTTTCGCTTTTTTTTTTTCCTCACTGTCTCTCTCACTCTGTCTCTCGGAGTAAAGCTGTCAGATGAGACAACAATAGAGCTATTCCGCTTCTCCGCAATACCTTTGTAGTTCCTCCAATACTTTAGAGAATGGATTTAACATGGCTTTGCCTGGTTCAGGCGACAAAGTCCCCAAATCTTCCTATCTGCTCACCTCATTTCCATTTTTGACGCTAGTGCAGGATCGTGTTTTTTTTCCTCTCTCTCTCTCTCTCTCTCTCTCTCTCTCTCTTTTTCTTTTACGCTCTTTCTCCTGACTGACTAGATTTCCTTCTTTTCAGTAGCACTGACTGTCTTGTTTGCCTATTAAGCTTTTTATGAATAAGCCTATAATCTAAACAACAAACAGCAAAATCATAATTAGCGTAATTAGCTCTAGACATAACACATCTCTATCTTTTTTTTTTGTGGTTAAAATGAGACCATGCAAACTCTCCGTTTTTTTCCTTCATCGCTAACAGTGAGATAAAACTCCTCGTATTATTACACTGAACTGAAATTGCTATGTTTTTTTGTTTTTTTTCCCTACCGAGCGTTTCAGTGACCGCCGAGGTCCAACAAATGAGCGCATCTGTCGCTTAATTACATGTTTTCTCACTCCTTGTTGAACCCTGTACTTCTGTTAGTTCTGCAGCTGAATCTTGATTATGATTTCTGTGATACTGTATAAAAGATGCCAGCATTTCAGAGGAACGTAGCGAGGACTAATCGCCGCCACAGATGCGGTTTTCTTCTTTCCTTCGGGTTTCTCTACACGTCACCCTGCCACATTCATAACCCAGATTTAGCGATGGCTAATCCGTATTTTTTTTTTAGCAGATTCTTAGCATCCAGGTTATTAAAGGATTGAGGCATGAGCTACATATATCTTCTGTTCAGCAGCGCCGCTACCCACAATCCTCCCTGAACAGCGCCTCGAGCTTTCTCTGTGCTGTTCCTAAATGGCCTGAACTTTGCCAGAATATTCCAGAGCGCCCGACTCACCTGTCTTAAAAGTTTGCAGCACCTGTCAGCTGTCAAGTGGCCGGGGATTTCTCCATGGGTCTTACGCTGGTCTTTCATATCATGGCTCATTAAAGCGCAGCCTGGGCGATGGGCGTATTTACATATGGGCTAGCAGGAGGTTTTAATTTGCACTGGTACGGAGCGTGACCGGAACTGAAGAGCACGGTGCCACAAAATGACTTTTCCTCACTTGACACACACACACACACACACACATGTGCGCACACACATCTTGTTCCCTGCTCCGCTTAGAAAACACCAAGCTGGGTCTAATTGCCTGAGCCAGGGCACAAAAGATGGAGACGGTGAACCTTTTCGGTGGTACCCTGGAGGCCAAGTCTGCTCCGTTTACCTGCTTCCTCATTGGTTCTTCTGAGGTTTTATTTCACGGCATGTGGCTTCATCATTAACCCTTTCAAAAATGTCTGCGATTCTCTCCTTTTTTTTTTCGTTAATGATTTTACACCACATTTCTGCTTTTTCATACTTTTCTGGAGATCTGACAGCTTTTGCTTCAGCAGAAAAACATATTTAAAACATATTTAAAATAATAATAATAGTTGTAATAATACGGCACGGTGGCGTAGTGGGTTAGAGCCTCGCACCTCCAGGGTCAAGGGTTTGAATCCCGCCTCGGGTCTGTATATGTGGAGTTTGCATGTTTTCCCAATGCTTGGTGGGTTTCCTCTGTGTAATTTTTCCGGTTTCCTCCCACAATCCATTAGTGTTCCCAAATTGCCCATAGTGTGTTTAGGCTTCGGGCCTCTGTGACCCTGAACAGGATAATTGGTATAGAATAATAATAATTATTGGGTTCACAGCCAGATGTCAACCCTGGATGTTAGAAAGGTAACACATTAGGCTGTGTCCGGTAAGTAAGGTATATTCATACATTTCTTTAATAGACATCCTGGCCATCCCAACTATCTAATTATAAATCGTACTGTACTTTCATTATTAACAAAACAACTTCTGTATTTAACAAATGATGTCAGACTTCTGGAAAAGTGTAAAAATGTACATACAAGGCTCCTCTGAAATAGTAAAGATAGCCTCCTATCTAAAACTTTATTTGTTGTAGGGTTCTACAGTACATAGAACCCTCCTCTTACCCTTTCCAGATATACTCTTATAAGACAGTATTATCAGTATTATTTTGCCCAACAAGTCCTTGGCTTGTTATTGTCGAAAGCGAAACCCTTCATCATCACTTGTCCGTGTGTGTCAACATCCACCATGTATACTGTATTCTGTCCGGCTTCATCCTTCAGACGACCACGATGCTGCCCACATAGAATGCGCACACACACACACACACACACACACACACACACACGCACGCACACGCATCCTCCCACAATCTCTAGTGACGTGCTTGGCCCACAACTCGGCTCCCGCTCCTCTCCGTGCCGTAGCGGCGCTCCATCGGATCTGGTGTCTTTGGGGCGGACCAAAAGCAGCGGAGATTTTTTGGAAAGCATATTGTCTCGTTCCACCATCTGTGCACGAGGAGAAGATGGTGGGAGAGGCGCCTGTTCTCCGTCTGCGGATCTGGACTGCGGCACCGCGAAGTGAACCTGAGACTAAGGCTGCCCACGAGAGCTTAGCACCATCGAGTCGCGCGTCCGCCAAACTCCACCGTCACCGTACCAGAATGCAGCCATTTGGGCGCTTCACAAATCGGGCCGGTGCTGTCTCTACTGGAAATGAGTGGATCCTCAGAGGGATCGCCTTATGTTCAGGTTTTTTTTTTCCTGTCTAAACAGTGTATGGCAAGAAGTATGGTATTGAAGTTTTTTTTTTCCTTGCTTTGCAGGTTGCAACCACGTTGTCCTGTCCTCAAGTGTGTACATTAAGGTTGCCCTTATTGAAACATTTCTCTGTGTTTTCTTAACACTTTTGAGTAAAGAACTGAATAAATTCAATTGGAGTACAAGATTTTGTGCGTGCGCGTGTGTGTTTTAGCAATGTCCTCGTCCCATGTAGGCCGGCGGCTGGTTCAGCTGCTCCTTGGCTGGGATGTTAATACAGAGCAGATTGGTGCAGATCTGCAGCCCTTGTTGTTTGATCTTTTCTCCTCACCCAGCACACGCTGGCACCTTCCACCCCTGCCTCTCCGCATGGTGCAGGCAGAACTGGCATGGCCTCAACCCGCCTGCCAGCCTTCTTCTTCTTCTTCATCTTCTTCGCTCTTACTTTCTTTCCCTTTTGGTACCACCCCCCCCTTTCCTCCCTTCTTCTGGCATGCCAGGCTTCTTCCCTCGTGGTTACAAATTTACAAGTGCTAAGTTAGTCTCTTCATAACAGGAGACTTAGAATTTTCACAGGAAAAAGAGAGGACTGCCATCTTTTCACCTTGACGTTTGAGATTTGTTTCATGATGCATCAGATCCTAATGAGTAATAATTAATACTAATTTAGAAAAGGAAGAGGTAATGGTATTGAAGGAGGTATCACTGGAAAAAAAGATGTGGTGTGGAAACACCTCAAGAAGATTGAACTTCCACTATATATCTTTAATGTGGGGATAAAGAATAAAGCGTAACCATGGTATTCCTATAACATACCCTATACCTTACCATTTTTTTTGTTCGAGAGTATGTTTTGAAAGCTTGTTTTGGTCATTGGATTAACTCGCAGGCTGCCAGTTGTGCTTCAATGGCCCTGTGTTTGAACAGCAGGGTTTCTCTGACCTTGATTCATGATGTGGGTCTCCCGGCCATCGATTTGGTCCAGCACGTGATCTCCTTTGGCAGGTCCACTGCTGTGGTCCTTCAGTTCTCAATTTGTGCTGTATGGTGTCTCCAGTCCAGGCCAGTCTTGAGGTGCCTGTTTTCATTGTATTGTTAGCTTTGGAGACCCATGGTGCTGTGTTGGGAATAGTGGTGCCTGGTGGTACAATGTTTGTCTGGGCTGAGAGAGGAGGAGTATCCAACAGCATTGTGATTCGAACTCAGCACCACTATTCCAAACGCGCTATATCGGAGCTTTACAGTCTGAAATTGTTGGTGTCTTTAGTCAGTCATGACCTTCAAGTTAAATTAGTCTTTTATGTTTTTTTTTTAATAAAAGCTTTTTTTAGAAAGTCACATTGCAGAAGTTCTTCTATTTGGTTTAGTTCTTATATTTGTTTTTTTTTTGTCACGACAGTAGGAAAAAACCTATGCCTAATTGATAACAACAGAGCTTTACAGTGTCTAAGCCCCAATCTACACTCTCGTCTCTTCTGTTTTTCTCTCGTGCACAGCCTGCGCTATCTCTCCACATCTGCCTCTTATCTTACTTAGTGTTAACCTCTTCATTTCAGACCAGCGGCTTACGCACGATCCTAATCTCCCGCCTATTCTTTCCTCGACGCACGGATCTCAGCGGGATGAGACAATACGCAGCAACATCAGCTAATGAGCCGTGGCCATAACTTTTTTTATTTTTTTCCCCCGTTTAAAGACTCACAATGAGAGAATCACGGAGCTTTGAAAGCTAGCGCATGTAGCGTTGTATAAGGAGAAAGTGAGCGTAGCGTGGACTTGGCTCGGAAAAGTTAGAGCCGACACTGATGAGAAGGCTGATTGTGCGGGATATCGCTGATGAGCCCCATTGTTTAGCCGAGGTACATTTAACACTCGTTTTACACAACGAGGAAAAAGCAACAGAATAAGAGGGTGAGTATGAAATACATGTAATGCGGCAGGACCTGTCATGTGCTAACTAGTCCACTCAGTTTTCCAGTCTTGTCTGAAATCAAGCAGGACCTCATTTGCGCAAATCTTTACCTACTTATTATATGTACGGTGTACTGTATATGTGTGTACTGTAGATGTGTTCGGTACTGAATAGCTACATTACATTTCCAGCCTCCTAGGAAACATATGGAGGGCGCCAAGTCAACGCACAGCTTCTCAACAATGGCGCTATAAAGCAGGAGTGTGTAACCCCTGAGATCTCATTAGGTACTCGGGGAAGTCGCCGTCGGCTGATTGGACCGGAGCGAGGCTGGATCTGAGCCACCTGCCAGTTATCCGGCAGCATTTGCATACATTGTCAGTGTTAGGTGGCATGCAATGCTTTTATAGCTTGGTGAAGATCATCCGTCTGAGCGTTATTGGAGGCACAAATGTCTTATTCATGACTTTTCATTATTGTTGCTTAATAGTACTGTTTGTCTACATTACACAAACAAGAAGGTGAGGACAAAGTACGTAAAACGAAATCCTGTATTAATCCTTAATCCTGTATTCAGGGTCGCGGGGGACCTGGAGCCTATCCCAGGAGATTTAGGGCACGAGGCAGGGTACACCCTGGACAGGGCGCCAATCCATCGCAGGGCACTCACACATACACACACGCATTCACACACTACGGACCTACATGTCTTTTGGACTGTGGGAGGAACCCAGAGTACCTGGAGGAAACCCACCAAGCACGGGGAGAACATGCAAACTCCATGCACCCAGAGACGGGAATTGAACCCGGACCCTGGAGGTGCAAGGTGATAGTGCTGACCACTACACCACCGTGACGCCCAGAATGGAGTCATGCTTTTAAAATTATTTGGGTTAACTTACAAATATCAAATAGCTTAACTAAGTAATTTCTTGAAAATATACCCTATATGTTTGGCTTTCACCCATTCTTCCAGATTCTTGGGTATTTGGGTTTAAAAAAAAAAGAGAGAATTCTCAGCAGTATTTGACTAATGATACTATAGTGAACCACTATAAGGATATATTTAATGATGATAATTTCAGTCCCTCTGGATAAGAGTGTCTGCCAAATGACTAAATATAAATATAATTTGCATTTTTTTTTGTATTGCAGTATGAATTATCCCATTAAAAAAAATGTAAATGCAGATAATTTGTTCCAACCACTCAAAAATATTACCAATATTTACAAAAAAACATGCCCGAAGATATTGTGGTTTGACTCTTGCGAAACAGCTTTTGCTGACTGAAAAACTTCCTTCGCTTGGCTTTCAACTGACAACAAACAAGTTTTGAACAGCATCCGAACATACGCGCAACTTGCCGTTCAGTTCAGTTCAGTTCGTTCATTCGTATGCCGATGATGCTTAATATGCTGATGCTGATTTCTTGCAAAATGTAAAAATTTTTGAAAATTCGTAAGGGAGTGTATTTGTACGCCGAGGTTCTGCTGTACTTGCAAAATAGTCATCTTTTTTTAAGTTTATGTATGGTTGGTGTGTTATTGCCACCTACTGGACTGAAGTGTGGAGCAGAACATAGAGTAGATAATGGTTTTGTTCCAAATCTGTAAGCTACTTGAGACAAATCAGACAGTAAACATTACTGCTAAAATCACAATGTCCACGTATGAAAACGTCAGTCTACCTACTGTATGATTCACAGGGCTTATTAGAATACACATAATAAACCTCCCGTCGCAAGTCTGTAATAAAAAAGGATTTAAACATTAAAACGTCACAGTATAGTATAACTATATTTGTACTGTGTTGCAGAACTCTTTAATCAGAAGGTGTCGATTTTTTTTTGTATAACAGCAGCTTTGACCATCCTGCTGATTTTAACTTAAACCATACGGTTATATTAATAATTGATTTTGCAAAACAAGTTGATATTTTACCAACACACGGTATTATTATATTTCTGCAGTTGTGACGTTTTCTGTAAGAAGAAATTTATTTTGTAAAGGTTACTAAGTTTTTCCACCATGTTAAAGACTTTAGGATGTTCCTCAGTAAGTGCGTTTCAAAAAACTTTAACTTTTTTTTTTTTTGTTGTTTGTTTGTTTTGTTTTTTTATAGTTGTGATTGTTTTTT
>JAOTRS010000026.1:12100909-12112305 GCA_028565755.1 Dinotopterus cunningtoni
ATTTTATTTCATTTATTATTAATGTTATATTTATATTTGATTATATTTGCAATGTAACCAATGATTTTTTGTGAAAAAGATTTACTGAAAAAAAAAAAATTTGTAAGGCCTTTATTGAGCTATTTATTTCCTGTATTATTTTAAGAATCCTGTATTCAGATAAAAAATTGACAGTTATCTATATTGGCTGATACTCAAGACTTCACCATCAGCATAGAGAGTTCTTGTATGTGAAGTGAGACTTTAAACCAAACTGGTGGACTATTTTGGTTTAAGTAGCATAATCCTGAATTAAATGTTTGATAATTCAACCACAGATATCTAATATACTGTACATAATGTACTCTATATATGTTACATTTGCTAATTTAAAGTACAAGCAGGGGTTAAATGTGGTAACTCACTTACTCACTCGCTCACTCATCATCTATACCACTTTATCCGGTATACAGGGTCATGGGGGGCCTGGAGAGTATCCCATTGGGTGGAGTGGCAATCCATCATAGGACACACACTCACATGCTCAGTCACACACACTACGGGGAACACCAGTCAGCCTGCATGTCTTTGGTCTGTGGGAGAAAATCGGGGTACCTGGAGGAAACCCACCAAACATGGGGAGATTCATTCACACTTCATGTACTCAGGCGATATCGAACCCGGACTTTGGCAGTGCAGTGCAACAGTGCTAACCAAAAAGTCACTGTGCCACTTTAAAGGTGATAAATGTGTTAAAAGTGTTTTTTTTATATATATTATTATTAGCGTTAAGCTTTTCATAGTATTCAGGTAGCATTCGCTATATCTTTAACATTAAATCGCTCTTTCCTTAAAGCTAACGTTAATTAGAATTTTTCCAATTTCGTTTTTTTTTTTTTTTTTTTTTATCATACAAGCTAAATGGCTGATCATATCTTTGTGCCTGCATGTGCAGTGACTTCAGTCACTTGTCAGTCAAGCAGACAGCACAGATAGCAGAGAGACAGGTGGATAAACACCAAGTTAGGAAGAAACTTTTTTTTTCTGATTTTTTATGACATTATTATCAAGTCAGTACAAAAACATTTCTGATATTAAAACATCAGGATCCCGCCACAAAATTAAAAATTACAGAAAAATATTTGTGGGCCAGAAAAGACAGCAGCATATTATATAATCAGACAAAATAACACGCTGGGTTCTGCATGCAAAACAGACGCAGGTGCAACAGTCACAGTCCTCAGATGAACTATGGGTGGTTCTGCAGGGTGCTGAGTAAAACTTGGTAACTAATTGCGTTATACAACTGCACAAATTGTACCTAGGACTGAAGGGTCCTCAAAGCGTTGTCACACCAAATACTAACTTTGTTTCATTACTTTTTTAAGGTATCCTTTCTTTATAGCATTTATGTTGCACATGCCTAAGACTTTTGCACAGTCCTGGATCACTGTATGATAAACCTGTCATTGCAGTGTTCTTCGAAAATGTCGCACAAGACAGCTGGAGCCTGATAAAAATCAGTAATATCCAACGACTGAAGTTTTTCAACATACAGTACACCATTAACTTGTCTCTTGTCATCATGTGGTCGGTAAAATCCTATGGCGTGACTTTAGCCAACAATTCGTCATTATTTGGCTTGGCGGAGGCGTGACGAAAAGGTGGGTATTTTTGATTTTTGGAGCACAGGACTGCGAGAGCTCGATTGGTATCAGGAATACCGGGGCATCATGCCAACTCGCATGACATTTACACAACACTTTAAACCACTCTCATCACATACAGTATTGATTTACTAGGCATATTTTCTGGATAAGATTTGTTATTATTAGAAATTAAGTTGAATTAACTCAGCTGAAAGCTTTACGTGCCCCCAGACAGCATGGACCGCCAGTTAACCAGGATCATCAAATCACATACTAGTAAATGTCCATACTGTATACGCTGTACAATACTGAATTAGAGCTAGTGTGTTAATGTAAACCTGTGATTTACCTTCTATAAGACCTGGTGATTTAACAACAAAACAGGATGTGGCATAAACAATAAAAATGCATCAGCACTTCACTGAAACGATTCTTGCTTCAGCGCTTCATATAAACGGGTTAAAGTTGAGCTCCCGCACCCACAGTGACTTGGAAAGAGTCCAATAAAACAATATGGTCTGTTTCTGTTTGCAATACAGATATTTTCACCAATGTATAAGAAATCACATTTTATCTATTTGTTTAGTTCAAATCTATTCTATACCGCCGCGGCCGTATACCGTACCTGTTAAATGCATGTTATACAGTATATGCGTGTCAAAAGTAATGCCCATGTGGGGAGCATATCCTAATTCTGATCTTGTATAATTGTGTATAATTAACCATATCCTGAGGTTCTACAGATCCGTGTGGAGATTTAAACCTACAGTAATGCACCGGCGCTTGGTTATTTATGTATTCAGGTGAGGAAGGAGGTAGTGAGCCCCTGAGGAGCTGCTAAACTTGCTTGGCTTTTTACCCTCTACAAAGGCTTGCTGGTCCAATTAGGCAATGACCTTGACAGCCTCCTTGAGGAGCTGAGAGAAAAGAACCCCTATAAACATTCTCCTATCAGTTGTTCCTCGCTGTCTCTCGCTTTTAAGGTCTGATACTCACAGGGCTTTTAAAAGCTTTAGAGGATACATGGCTGATGGATATTAATGGACTTTTGAGTCTGCTTTTGGTGAACCTGACTAAAATCTGTGAGCATTCCGAGAGCATACTTTTTGGTAATACTTCACTTTAATATAATAGAAAGCTGATTATTGTGCTCTGAGCTCTGAGTTTTGTTCCCATGGCTCCCGATGGCTCCTAGCTGTAGATGTCCAATATTTAAACTCACCTTTTTTTTTTCATTGAACTTGTGATTTTTGTTACCATCAAATAATCTGAAATGTCATGTTTTTATGACGTCCTTTTATCTTTGAACAATGTCAGAAGGCTTAGCCCTGCTAGTGCATTTACTGTATACTACCCTTCCTAGTAATGAAAAAGAGATAGGGGAGGGAGGGGTATGCTCTAACCATGGGGTTTGTAAAAATGAAGCTTGTGAAAGATTGAAGCTAAGTCAGATAGAGATGTATGAGGGACGTTCAAGTCAATCCTGTACTAAGACGTAAGACATAAAACCAATTGACAGTACGGTAGTGAGACGTAAGAAGGCCGTAAGTGCATGAATGATGATCCCGACCAAGGTGGCTCGGACCCCACTGCAGTCATTCCAGTGAACATTCAGTGAGTGCGACACCTGATACTTAACAATCAATGAATAACTTGTCACCAATTTGCAGAACAGACACATCTGTCTGTGGGAATTGCATCACTTGCACTTTAAAGGAACTTGGCTGGGATTTATTGCCACATCCTACCGTACGTACAGTCCTGACCTCGCTCCAAATCACTCCAACATATTTAGGCCATTAAAGGAGTTCCTGGGAGGAAGTGAAGCAGACAGTCCGATCCTGAGAAACATTCAACCTTGATGGTATTCAAGCACTAATGAAACCCTGGGATAAGTGTATTAGTGTACAGTAGCAGGGGATTATATAGAGAGATAAAGATAGTTTTTGCTCATAGGACTTGAACCCACCTTGTAAACTATTCAGATTGCACAGACATGGCAGATGGCCCACATGGCATAAACTGACAACAAGGATTACAGACAACAAAGATTACCCTGAATAATCAGGCTTAGAGAAGAGTTCGGCTGGAATTAATTTGATTAGGTGTCCTGCAGAACCTGAACTCAATCAGCACTGGATGCTTGCATGAGGTGTGCTTATAAAAAAATAAACCTCCTTGGATGCTGGGTGTTCAAACATACCTGTGATGTTTCATCAGGGTCTCGGTGGAGTCGAGTCTTGCTGTTTATTATATAGTCATGAACATATACAGAATCCTGCTATAGGCAGCGTGCCTGTTCCCTAGACATACACCAAGCAACATGCATCTCCTCCCACATGTACAGTATCATCACAGATTCACAAAGATGTGGCTTACATTTATATTTTTAAATTTAAGTATATTTTATGCTCAGGAATTGTTTTATTTTTAGGTTACTGTTTATTAAAACAAAAAACAGTCTTTTTTTGTCTGAATAGTAAAAATACAGTTGTTTTTACTGTGTTTTTAAGACGCATGCTGATAAAAGCATGTTTTAGCTACGGTATCACCCACATGTGTGTTTGATTTCAAGTCATCACTCAATCTGTCCATCACCACTGCAAACAGGAAGGCACTAAGAGCAGATCCCTGGTGCATTCCCACCTCCACCTTAAACCAGTTGGTCGTACCTATGGCTCGTCTCACCGTTGTAACGCTGCCCTTGCACATATCCTGCACCACCTTCACATACTTCTCTGGCACTCCTGACATCCTCATGCAATACCACAGTTCATGTCTGGGCACCCTGCCATCCGGTTAGGCTGTCTCTAGAAAGCTACAAACACACAGTGCAACACTTTCTGATCTTCTCCATCAAAATTCTCAAAGCAAACATGACATCTGTGCTGCTCACCTCTTTTCTTAACCAAGCTTCCACTATTCTTTCCCATAAATTCATGGTGTGGCTCATCAGCTTTATGCCTTTGTAGTTTGTAAGGCTTCTCCTGCTGAGCCGCTTCCGATCAGACAACAGCGAAATTGATCATTATACCAGGGGAGGGGGTCTTCTTATGTGAGGTCACAATAGGGCAAAATCTGATTTGCTTTTTCTGAGTCTGTTTGTTCGTACATGTACACTGGAGACCAAGATTTTTATTTTTCTTGTTGGGTTTTGTCTCATTATTCTTATATTATTTCATTTTGTGAAGCTGCTTTGAGACAATGACCATCGTTAAAATTGCTATAAAAATAAAATTGAATTGAATTGAATTATCTGCAAGATCTGGCACAGGTTTAATGCATGATACAGACCCCTCGCAACCTCTCTAATTTCTCCAGGCTTGGGACCTCAGTGGCTAGGTATATGTTTACTCAACCCCCCGACCCTTCGATCAGCCACCCAGAGCCTCAATCGTCTGAGCCTCCACCGTCTCACACTGGAGACCAATTTAAACTCAATCTAAGAGTCCCCTTTGAACAGTGGAATTTGAGCAAGGTCAAAAGTCCTTACTCATACATAGAAAAAAAATATCCATATTTCATAGTGGTTTCTAAAATAACTAAATAATGAGCCTAGGCTCAGATTTGTGTGCTTTTAAAAAATTGGTTGCATTTGCAGACTTAACACTAATTTTAAATTTCAAATTTCATGATTTTCTAAGTGAATCACTTCAGACTGAAAGTTACTTCAGGAGTGGGACATAGTAACAGTGAGAACAAATTAATGCATCCAGTGAGAATGTATTAGAGATGCCGAGTTCCAGTTCTGCCAGGTGTAAATCGAGTTATACTATGTGAGTGAGTGCTATAAATCTACTGAAGCACTTAAGCCATTAACACTAAGATTTTATAGAGTTAAACTAGTAGTAGTAGGAAAAGCCTAAAATAAAGTCGGGTTTGGTTACATATGAAATCGACACCATTTTCCTCCTACACCAGGCTTACAGTATTAAGAATTAAAGGACGATCACTGTAGCCGACGCCCTCTAAGATGCTTTACTCTGCTTCCTGTCTTCTAACAAACATCGGGATCTCAGCTACACTGTTCGCATCTTAAAACATTTCATCAACCAGTGCGAGAAAAAGGTCAGTGCAATACACACAAGGCTATAGAGGTCAAAATAGGCATGTTGTTATATTATTTTATAATTATATGACTACTTGAAGGTAAGCATGCTTTCACATGGTTGTATTAGTAGTGCAGTGCTGATTAGAATGACTCAGACCATAAGATATGGGAGGTGAGCTGCTCATTCTGTTTATCATACGTCCTTAGCTGCATTGTAATATTTTAATTACTGGAACTATAGCCAAAACTTGTGTATGTACACGTGTTGGGGGGTCTGTTTATTGAAAATGTAACATTTTATTTTATTTCTGATGAAAGAACGAAATGAACTGAGTGACTCAAAAAAAGATTCGAATCTCGTTTTCATGAACAAGTTTTCAAAGAACCGAGTCAATAACATGATCCAAACTTCCCATCACTATTTCCTAATTGCCTCTGAACCGTTCATGGTGTTCTGTTCACAGCTAACGCGATCTACAAAGCTAATAAGCTGCTAACACAAGGCTGAATCCCAAATCCCTATCTAATCCCTGATCAAGTGCACTAGTTGTACAACAGATTGCGCACTCTACATAGTGCACTATATTTCCATTTAATTATATTCGTAATGGATTAATATTTATATAATAAGGGAATAACATAAAAATCTTGTGGGTTTTTCAGCACTGTCCACCACATTCATGGTTTATTCTTCTCACCTTGGCTACATACAGTAGTACTAATAAAAGCAATATCACACTCGAGGTCGTGCAGAATATCAGAATGGTTAATATTTACTACAGCAGCACTCCATCTCGTGTAATGTTGCTTCATTTTACAACTTAGTCATGGAGTTTGCCTACTGTGATCTCCAGCCATTTTATAAAGCGTCTGGTACAAATGATTGCTGCGTGAACATTTAAGTCTGTCTCGTCATTGACAAGTTCTAGACAAAGACAGGATTTGACTTCATAAAAAGGCAAATGGGACATATCCATAACAGCGTGCAAGGATTTCAAACAGGCTGCAAATTAAACAGAGCATTGAGATAGTCTGACCTATATTGAAGTTTCTGAAAGACTAAATTGCCTCAAAGGGGTTTGTGTGTGTGTGTGTGTGTGTGTGTGTGTGTGTGTGTGTGTGTGTTGTACTTGAAAGAGAGAGAGAGACAGGGAGAGAAAGAGACTGACACACAGAGAGACACAGAGATCGAGGGTGAGAAACAGTGTAAGGGAGAAGGCAGTGAGATGGAATGATGGAGAGAGACAGAGAGGGACATAAAGGGAGGGTGATTGAGACATAGAGAGAGAGAGACAGGGCACTGATATAGAAGTGATGGAAAGCTAAATATAGCGTAGCCATTTAGTTTAAATGCAACGGTGAGACACAATGTAGTAACAAGTCTGTCTATCTGTATACAGGCCTGTGGCAAAGACTGCTCTACTTCTTAGATGTCAATTTGTACAGGATTATATAGGAGGCTTAATCTCTGACTTCAAAGTGAGCTCTGTACATGGCTGGAGGTTCAGCCAAAGCGACCATCTTTCACTGTTTATCCGTTCAAACGCTTTTAGCTTGTCCTTCGGAATCCTTCGCAGCGTAGCTGTTCATGATTGACTTTTCATGTCGAACCCTTCCCCTGCAGGAGTAACGCTGTATTTGAAGGTTAGCAACAATAACAAGGGTTTTTATCTTTAGTAAAGTAATGATAGCAGAGTCAATATATGTCAGTCTTATGCTAAGTATCATGTGACAGAGGGAAGACTGATAGATGCAACATAGAAGTTGAGGAGTGAAAAGTCCAAGTTATTAAACTAGGTGGGCTGTTTGAAATCGGTGCACTGTAGCCCCAGGTTTCTGTAACCCGATGTGGTTTTCAGCCATTCGAGCCTATACACGTTAAACTTGATAAAGCCATTTTAAGATGCTTTTCTGAGTGATTATTTAGGTTATCATAGCTCTTCAGTCTGGTCATTCTCCTCTGTAGGCAAATAATGATGGCACTTATGAAGTCAGCAAATACATACTGAAGTCATAATTCAGTATACGTACATGCACAACTCTTAGATAAAATGCTCTGTACAAGGTAGTACTGTAAATACAGGATAAGGACTTTATACTAGTAATGGGTCGTTCATGAACGATTCTTTTTTTTAACGAGTCGTTAATGTGACTCAGAAGAACAAGTAATCTCAGAGAGTGATGCGTTCATTTTCTACTGGGAGACCTATGGAGGCTTTGCATGCTCAAAGCATCGCGAAGCCTCTATAGGTTATGTACAGGAAACAGAATTGAGCGGTTCATCTCATTAGTCTTCTAGTCCGACTCATTCGTTCTTTTGTCACATGACTCCCGTAGACGCTAAGCAGTGCAGTACACAGGAAACAGAATTGAGCGGTTCGTCTCATGAGTCTTCCAGTCTGAGTCGTTTGTTCTTTTGTCACATGACCCTCATAGACGCTGTACTAGGTTTGGCCAGAGTATCGCTTCTTCTTCTACTTTTAAGCTTATGTGTGGTTGGTGCAATACCACCCCCTACTGTAAAGCTGCTTTGCGACAATGACAATTGTTAAAAGCGCTATATAAAAAAAATAAAAAAAGAAATAAATAAAATTGAGTTGAAGTTTGGCGTGAAAGAATGGAAGGAAAAAAGTTAATTGCATTATTTGAGACATGACATTAAAAAAAAGCACAGCATTTTAATGCATATTAGTTATTTTTGCTACCGTAGTTTTAATAGTAATACATTTTGTAATACGAAATCTAGCTGCTTGAAACTAATCAGACAATAAACATTAGAACTGATTTGAATTGAAAACCAGAATGCCTTGATTTACAGCCGTAGTATTAATGCCGACTAGCTTGCTATACAATATTGGGTTGTTAGCGACAACGTTTTAGCATAGACGCCTATTTTTCCTAGGAACCAAATCAAGCTTATAAACTGATCGTTTCTTATTATACAGTATGTTCATTCCTGTTTATGGATCTATCATTTAAGTAGTGTTACTGGACATGTTGTCATAATGAAATTATCAGAAATAAAAGTATCTGCATTCATCATCTGTAGGTTTTAAATACTTCCTGAACCACTACTGCACTGCTTATTTATGACCGTCACAGAGGCGGGATGTTGGCAAGTCGACTTTCACACTTGAGTCACTACATGCAAACTCAACAGCAAGAAGCACTTCCATATGCCAAGAATTACTGCACCAAGTGTCCTCGTGTCCTGGGGTTACCACCTCACATATGGCAACTTCCCCATCTAATTTCTTTCAGATTGCTCTGTGTGGTACAGTAGCTGATGTCAAGGTCAAGGAAAGGTCAAACGAATCCAGAAAACACCATGGCAGTCAAACACGAGTTCTTGCATTTATTTTTTAATGAAATAAGGAATGTGTTTTCCTTGTGCTACAGTGCATCATAGTCATTTAGCTGCATATGGAAATGAGTTTGTCATGCTTATAATTGGTTTTGTGAAAAAACAGCTTTTCAAAGGGAGCAGTCAGTCCTTCAGAAATGTTTCTTTTTTTATCTCTGAAATATTAAATCGCAGCAGATTTTATGACGTAGCAGATTATGAGTCAGTAAATAACCCGGTGTTGAGCTACAGGAATGCATACCAATGGCTTCGGTTAATTTTTTCTTTCCCCCCAGTAGAATTCATCTAAGAGAAATAGGAACAGGAAAGGTTTCTTGCTTGTATCTGTTTATAAGAGGTTTTTGAAGCTGTGCATGGTTTGGATTGCAATTATACAGGATAAATGAACGAATGTAAAGCAGTAATGAAAAATCCAACGTTAATAATTATGTATGCTTTAAAAAAAAGTACAAATAATCAAGGGAGAATGTGGGAGAAGAACGTTAAAGGGTTACTGGAGGCGGGATCACTCGTGATGATGGTACAATGTACACTCATCAGACACTTCAGTGGGGAACAAGTGTACACGCCTGATTGTTCATGAAGTTATCCAATCATGTGGCGTCAGAACATTGCATAAAATCCACAGAGAAAGGTCAAGAGCTTCAGATAAATTTCACATCAAACATAGGAATGGGGGACGGTTGTTCATATGGGATTGGCTGATTTTACAGTATGTATTACATAAACTTGCTGGGGACGCAACGTTGTTATCTCTAGAGTTTGTGCTACTGAGAAAAAAAATGCACACAAAACACAGCCAGTGTGTGGCGGCGTTGAGAGAATTCAGAAATGGCTGGTTTAGAAGGACAGGACAGGATATCTAACTCAGATAACCACTTTATACAACTATTGTGAGCAGAAAAGTGTCTCAGAACGTGCATCAATTTCGAACCTTAGGCAGATAGGCTACACCAGCAGAAGATTCTCAAGAGCACGGATCTGAGGCTGTAGCAGGGGAAAAAACTCCCAGGAACTCCCATCAACTAATTAGATCCTCTAAAAGACGACCAGGACTATAGGAGAGGATATTAACCAATCGTCAAAGGATACCTCATCCAAGTACGAGTACAAATACTTATCACTGTGCTTTTATTCAATTTAATTCAATTCAATTCAATTCAATTTCATTTGTATAGCACTTAACAATGAACTTTGTCTCATAAGAAACATAAGAAACAAAAAACATAGTGCATAGTCTATGCTCCATCTAAATGACCCCTTTTTTCTAATTTATTTTTATTCGTAGTTCACCCTTCCACAGTTTTGCTTCTCTTCTGAATATGCTGTGTCTGTGTCAGTGTCTGTGTGTATGAGCTACTGCGGTGCCACACCCTGCCAACTGGGGAGCAAAGCAAGGGAGAGGGTATTTTCTTATATGATGTCACATTAGGGGAAAAAGCTAACTTGTGTTAATTAAGTCCTTTCCAGTACAAAAATGAAAAAAGGACGTGAAATCTCAAGTTGATGCACGCTGTAGACACATACAGTATGGATGTCTAACAATGACCAAAAGGTGAATTTTGCTTAATATGTCACCTTTAAAGGTGTACAAAACAGGTGTACACCTGTTTTTAGATTCAATAAAAGAAGTATAATGTGTTTGCTGTTTGTGTAGAGTGTTTGCTGCGTGGGTTTCCTCTGGGATCTCCAGTTTCCTCCCACATCTCATAAACATGGCAGTAAGTAGAAATGGCTAGGCTGAATTGCTCCTACAGTAGATGTGAATTAGTGTGTGAATGTGGGTGCGCTTTGTGCCCTGTAATGAACTCATCCAGGTTATATCTTATAAACAGATGGCACTCTGTGATAAAAGTGATAGTGAAATTCAAGTAAATTTCAAGTGTTTAAGTTAAAACCCCATGGTTGGAGGGTATTCTCCAGGTACTTCGGTTTCCTCCCACTGTGCAAAACACTTGTAGATTAGCTTATTATTAATATTAATAGATGTGCAATATAGAAATAATGTGTTTCATTAATGTAAAAGTAATTTCAATCAACATTATAAATGATCCTATTTACAGTATGATTCTTATGTGTAACTGAGGCAGAGCATGGGCATCTCAAGCCAGACACATCATTTACCTCTTCAGTGTCTCTGACGTCCATAACCCACTCCTGTATCTATAAAAATGGACCTGCATTGTTTATAATATTCCTTCAAATAGATAAAGCCTGCGATTTCCGCTCAGTGATTTTACGTGCGCTGTTCGATTGCTTGTTTATTGTTTGTGTATTATACAGTCGTGGCCAAAAGTTTTGAGAATTACATAAATATTGGAAATTGGAAAAGTTGCTGCTTAAGTTTTTATAA
>JAOTRS010000026.1:12117852-12131381 GCA_028565755.1 Dinotopterus cunningtoni
TATTGAAAATTATTACAACACACTTGGAGGTTCATTTTTTCAAAAAATAATTTTAAAAGAAAAAGGGAAAAAAAAAGTCTTTATAAATATAACAAATAAATAACTAATAAGAGAGGGTTCTTAAGATACAAAGAATACCATGCTTAGGGGAGGAGCAATGGGCATCACTTGGTTGCCAGTGTAGTCATTTTTTATACTTAAATTGGTCTTATTTAAAACATACTTTGTGTGTCTGTTATGATTTCGTTTCCTAGCACAATTAAAGCGAATATGATTCTACAAATGAAGTGCATATGCAGCCAGGGTACCTTTTAACGTACAGACCTGTTTCTGTTCTAAAATATATTGCAAAGATTAAGACAGAAAAATCTTAGATGGAAACACGTGCAACTAAACCAATCTAGGCCTCAATGGATGGCTTGGTGTCAGTGAAGCAGTCTTAGACATGACATAGCGTGTTTGACCAGAGGCACAGCTAGGTCATAGTGCTGTGAGCAAGCTTATTATAGTGCACCACGGAGATTAACCTGTCAGCCTTGTTTTTGTCCAGTTAGCATTAAGCCTCTTGGGGTAGAAAGGATGTGGATGGCTGAGCAGGACATTTGTTTCCGGTATGTTCGAATGCTATGTGTGTGTGTGTGTGTGTGTGTGTGTGTGTGTGTGTGTGTGTGTGTGTGTGTGTGTGTGTGTATTTCCCAGATCAGGTCCGCGTTGATTATATGAAATTTATAATCATGATCTGATTATTAATACTAGTTGTTTTCTTGTTGGTTTACTTATTTTAGCTTAAATATGATCAGACATATTCATGACACATAAACAAAGGAGAAATATCTATATTGCAAACATCAATATATGTAAGTAGCTTTATTTATTTACTACAGATCATCCTTATGGGTACAAATTCTTATCGTGTTGCTACTGTTTCCGTCACACATGGATAGCCCACAGAATTTTAGTATAGGGGTGAGTCAAAAATGATTCGCACTTTGGTTATATTAAAACTTCCGTGGGCCGCACTGTCTTATCAGCACTTTACGCTCAAGGCTACTGTCTCCCCAGGCACTGCTGTGCAGGTGTAAATGAGACACCACAGTTACAAATTAACTGACGTGAGAATCAAAATAGATGCCCCACTTGTGATTTGAACAAAAGAAAAGCAGCGTGCAGTGATTTTTTTTTTTTTGTTGTCTGAGGATGTAACTGGTGCCGAAACAACACATGAAAGAGCATAAACAGAAGCGTTTAGATATCTGCAAACAAAATTTGAAGCAATTCTCTAAGAAAGATGAAAGTTTATTAAAGAGAATCATTACTGGTGATGAGACATGGATTCATGAGTATGGAATGGGAACATCCTCCATTGCCGACCAAGAAAAAGTTTAAAAGTCAACCATCAATTGGAAAACTTACAGTTTTCTGGGATTCTCAAGGGCCAGTATTGAAACATTATAAGGAAAATCAACAGTGCTCGGTACAGTGAGATACTTATCGAAGAGCTGAAGCCTAAACCCCGGATTAAACGCAGAGGACTGTTATCCAAGGCCGTTGAGATCATCCAAGATAATGCATGTCTGCACACTTCTGTCCACACTTTCGACACTCAGTAAGGACCTAAAACATCCTCCCTATAGTCCTGATCTCGCTCCAGCAGACTTTCACCTGTTTGGTCCCCTGCGAGGATGAGGAACCACTTCTGATGAAGAAATGGTCTTCTGTTAGTGGTCTTCTAGTATTCTGGTGCTTGTGGTCTAAACAGCACCATTAAATAGCAAGCCACCCATCTTGTTTTAGCTACTGGGTTCACTTATCCCATTAACAGGTAAGTTATTTCTGGTTTGAAATCCAGTTTGGCCTTCTAAGCAACATATCAGAGATGGTTAGGGATGAAATGGTAGCTATTGTTCCAAAAAAAAAAATTCAACCTCTCAGTTCCTGGGCTGAGGTCTGAGGTCCTCCCAATTTCATGTAAGGTTTTTGAGGGGGTTTCCAGTTCTCTTCAACTGTTCAAAAGATGACAAGTAGGTGGATTGGCTAAGCTTAATTGCCCATAGGTGTTAAATACTGTGTGAATGTCTGTATGTAAATGGTGTCCTGTATGGCATCCAAATTCTCCCAGCTTGTTGCCCAGTATTCCTGGGATTGGGTCCAGATCCAGTGTGACTAGGGAGGATGTCTGGATGGCTGGCTGTCTGCATGGATGAGTCTAAAGAGAAAAATGAATGGATGCATGGATGGATGGATGGATGGATGGATTGATAAATGAATGGATGAAACGGTAAATTTAAAGATGGAAGGAATGATGCATGGATGGATGGACAGAAGGTTAAATGAATGAATGAAAAAAATAAATGAATAGATATAGTAGGTGGATGGACAGAGGGATAAATTACTGGATGGATGGTTGGATGTATGGGGAAAAAATGAATCAATATATAGATGGATAAAATGATGAATGGCTAGATAGAGCGATAAATGGATGGATGAATCTAGTTGAAAATGTATGAATAGATAGATGAATAGAAGGATAGATTGATAGGGATAAATGGATGGTTGGATGGATGGAAGAATAAGTGATTAGATGGAATGATATATTGATTGATGGATAAAAGGATGGATGGATGGACAGAGGATAAAGAGGATGGATGGATGGAACATAGTGAATAGATTGATGAGCAGAAGGATGAAGAGACAGAAGGATAAATGAATGGATGGAAGAATAATAGATGGAGAGAAGAATGGATGGATGGACAGAATGGTAAAAGAATAAATTGATGGTTGAAAGGATATATTAATGGATGGATGGATGGATGGATGGATGGATGGATGGAAAAATAAATGAACGGATGGATTGATGATGGATATATGAATGGCTGGATCAAAGGATGATACAGGATTAATTTGGATGGAGCCCCAAGGGGGAATTAGGGCAAGTAACTGAAAATAAATATATATAGTGAATGCCTCTGAATGTTGCATGTTATTGCTAAACAGTAAAGTTGCTCAGGGAAGAGTTTTCATTAAAGATTCTACATATAGAGCCCCAGAATAGAGTGTTTCTTTGGCAAAGTAGAACCTAGAACAACCCTGTTTTTCTGAGACTGTAAAACGTCCTACAACAAAGATTTCTAAACGTCAATTTAAAAATTCTAAATCAGACGATCATTCACACCGTAATGAGCTACATACTGTAATATAAATATATATGTTAAGAACTAATAGAAATACTAACTTTAGCATATAAATCTAGCCAAAATATTATGTTTATATTTATTTTTAGTGCACACTGGATCCAGTGCACTGTCCTGGGAACTGGCTCTAGGCCATCGCTGACTCTGCAGCACTTTAAATGGTGCTTTCTTACTTACTTTTAGCAAGCTTTGCATAACCACATGGAAAAAAGCAGAACACTATTCATGCGTGCTTGTTAGCAGAGGAGAAGTCTGACATTTCAAAGCAAACGCAGGCTGTAGTAATCACTAGGTTACATAATAGTCAGGCTTAAGCCTCAGGACAATGTCGGAACAATAATTAATACGAAAGGTCAGTTTACAGGGCTTCGCATCCAGTGTACTGAATAAACACTCGACAGAGCTTGGGACAGGCATGAATTATTTTTATCTGCATGTGTTTCCAGTCGTGTTAGTGTCAAAGTAAGTTAAGGTTTCCTCAGAGACAAATTGTGCAGTGGTTATGCATTAAAATCCCTCCCAAACTGAGTGGGGGTGTTGTCCATCCATGCATCCATCCTTCCATCCGATTCTTGTTAGAGCGATATTTCAAGAATGAGGTGTGGAATATTTTTTAAAGTTATGAGATTGTCATGCTTATGATAAAATTATTATTACAACCAGCTGATTACATTTTGGAATTTTGCTAGTTATAGTCAAGGTCACAGCAAGGTCAAATGCCTGAAATGGCTTGAAATGCGATGATAGCATCGAGTTCAACTTTTGAAACCATGGCATGACATAAAAAAGTAATAATAATAATAAAATCAAAGCAGAGTTATTGTTAGCACCCCAAAGTTATTTTTTTTCAGTAACAGCATACCTTGAAGTGTTTAATGCCTTCCTCAATGACACACCATTCTTTTAAAGAATTGCCTGTGTTGTGAAAAAAGTCATCACTTACAGTATAGAAGCTATAAACTCACAAGCCTCTGTTTTTTTGTCTATTGAAGTTTATACAAATAAAATCATACCAAGAAGTGCTTCTTCCAGTAGACGTTCATGTTACAACATACAGTATTACAGCTGACACTGGAGACTCCTTCCTTAAACGATAAATAAATCTCTCCTTACAGAAGCCATCAGCATATTTATGATTATATTGTACTGTATATTGTTAAAAAGCATAATTTGTTAAACAAAAGTTTGTTTTTATTTAATTTATTGTGATATTTAATGCCATAAAATTGTTACTTAAGAAACGTTGACCAACAAGAAGGAGAGCTTTAATAGGAACGAAAAAGGAACAAATTTCTTATCAGCAAAGTGCTTTTAAAATTTTACAAGGTGTACTCACTTGATATGCAAGAGCTAGCGCTGAGAAAAGTGTCCTGATATCAGAAAATAATGAGGAAAAGGTGAAGGACGTGAAGAGAAGCTGAGTCCTGTTTTCTTTATCTAACTGTGCTACTTTCTCTCCAAGCAAAATTAAAATGATGTAATCCAAACTTAGTCAGTTGTTTATCAGTGAAATCATCATCATGCATATTTATTTTTCTACTTTTTGCTAACATCTGCTAGGCAAGAAATCAACATCATACCAGAATTGGTGCCCAAATATTATAAATAAATTAAATGAATATTTTTGTTTATTAAATTAAAATATATTTATTTTCATACAGTATATACAACATACACAGTACAGTATGTGCTTGGGATGTGACCCAATCATTCTGCCATCTCCTTAAAAATAAATCGAGTTTGTAACTTTTAAAGTTAAAGTGTATTTAGTTCAACTTAACTCTTTTCCTTTCCCGTATTTTCAGGAACACTAAAATGTTGTCATTATATTAGTACCCACATGAATTTTCCTTGCCTGCCACTTTGTTCTTAAACTCAGATTTCCATCACACATATCCGCTCCATCCCCACATCCACATCATTCCTGCGCCATTCCCCTCTAGTGCCTCTGATGTACATAACCTCCGAGAACTTTACCAAACTCGTTAATATGTTGTTAATTATTCACTGATAACCACTAATGAAGATTCATGCCTTAATTAATGAAGTGACACAGGTGGAGGAGATAGGCTCTACAGCCTTTACCCACACTTACACACAAGGTGAGAGAAAATGCAAGGGTTTCTATAATGTGTGTACCATCACATACACACAACAGCATGCCTTCTATATGGGGTTTTTTTGGATGTGCTACGCTTCTTGCTTCAGGGCTTGTTCTGGAAGGAGCTTCTTAAAATGATTTAAACCAAAGGGTATCAGGCTGTTATATATATATATAGAAATGGTTGGATCTTGCACACAAGGTTTATTGTTTCTCCCTTTGGGACATGGATCAGTCATCAGCTAATGCTTTAAAGTGTGAGAAATCATTTAGCACCTACGCTACACATGGTCCCTTTGGCCTAAGATTTGCAGTATTTGGAACAATGTGGAGAAAAAAAAGTTTTCCAGAAGTCAAATCATGGACAAACACCATTTCAAATGGCTCTTTCAAATTAGCCACTTGTTTCGTTTTGGATCATCATGTTAAGCACCATTTTAGAAATTATACATACAGGGTCAAAAATATAGATACAGCACCCTCTTATTTGGTCGGATGTTTCTTAGCAAGTTTCACCTTCACCGACAATGTAAGCATGGTTCTCAAATGTTCTATAGTGTTGATTGCTCTGTAAGCTCATAGTTATTCATTCACAACCAACTTTGATGTGCATTTGGGGTCACTGTCCTGTTATAACACTTAACTTTGTCCAATTTCTAATAATATAGCTCATAATTTGAGGTTATGCTGAATATTTTTAGGTGGTCGTCGTCTTCTTTATTCTATCCACTTGCAGAAAAACAGCCCCAGGGCAAGATGATGCTACCACCACCATGCATCACAGTTCTTATGGTGTTTTTAAGATTAAGATTAGGATTTAAAATGATTGTTTGTCACATTTATGAATGTTTCACATTTACTCCTCCACACATACGTGTAGTATAAAATGTTCCTCTAGAAGACTTACAGTACAAGTCGTCAGCTGCACACTTGAGTCTAGCTTGAATGTGTTGATTTTGGAGCAGGGGCTTCTTTCTTTCCTAATTGACCCATAGACAGTGGCATTCCAGCAGCTTCCAGTTCAAAACAGGCCTGTCCCCTGGTGGTTCCTGGGTTGACCTGCTGAATCAATGATATCCCAGCTAAGAGTGACTGTTTACTAGATAATTCCATCCATGTTCTTCCATAGATTGGATTTCTTCAGTATCAATGTACAATGCTGAAAATAATCAAAAAAAAAAAAAAAAAAACACTAAAGGAGAAGATGTGTCCAAACTTTTGACTGGAACTGTATTTTGTATAATCATTCTGCTCAAGAAAAGGGCCAGTTTTAAAAAAGTTGCAGGTCCAACATTGCTAGGACATTCATATTAATAATGTAACTTTAGCAGGAAAGCTCAACTGCTCACGTTATGTCATCGGAAACAACACATTGTCTCCTTATTTAATATCTTTTAGCTCTTTCTGAATTGGTTCTGAACCATCCATGTTGTGTTTCGAGCTGACTGGTTTATGATCCACCTCACTGCTTTGTGTGACACTGAGCCACAAGGCTAGCTAGCTTATAACGCAAGGCTTAATCCCAAATCTCTCTTTAACCCTTGAATAAGGGCACCATTTGGTGTTTGGACCAAGTAAATCTACACTCTACAAAGCATGATAGCTTTAAAAAAGATTTACACAACCTCCCCTCCCAGCACCTCCATTATTTATTCTCCTCACCTTTTGGCTACATAGTACCAGCAAGAATTTAAATCTACTTTCACCCCTGGTTACACAGTATATCTCCCACTTTTTAGCTAGATTAAGGTTCTGGGCATCTGGGTGGGCGAGCTAATAAATGTATCCAAATGTGGATGTTTAGGGATCATCATGAAGGCTGGGTGCTTGTATTATTGAAGTGAAAGGAATGTAGCAGGAAATAAAATCACACACAAAGGGAAGAAAATGAATAGCGATTCTCTATAGTGAGTAGATTAATTAGTGTATTGTGTCATTTAATTGATATAGAACTAGATTTAGATTGAAGCCAACCAGAAATAGGTAAAATAGTGAAAGTTGCTATTTTCGTGGCTGTGCCAATAGCACTTGTGAATACCTGCATAAATAAAGAAATGAATGAGTGTTAAAGGACTGAACTCATAAAAAATTTTAATCTTCCCATTCTGAGACTTGAAAGCATAAGGTGTGCAGAAATTGGGCAAAAAGAGTCCAAAAAGTGTGTTCTGTTAAGAAAAAGAAAGCATGGATAAAATGTATAGATAGACATTGCTTCTGGAAGGTCAAGTCTCTGCATTAACCCACTACGCTAAAACATTTTCACAGTGTTTATATATACAGTGGAACCTGGGATTGCAAGTAATGCGGTTTGCGAGTGTTCCGAAAGACGAGCAAAGATTTTTAATAAATTTTGACTTGAAAAACAAGTCTTGGTTTACAAGTACCAAGTATCATGTAGCACGCACCGAGCGTCATGTGATCACGTGATGTTTTTTCTCTCTTGCATGTGTGTGTGCGTAAAACATATTTTTTGTGTTCGTAAGCGCTTGTGTACAGTTTCTTATAACACACGTGTGTGTGCGCGTCTAAAGCAAAAGAAAGTCTTATAAGAGAGTTTAAAGATCCATAAAGATCTCTCTCTGTTTCAGCCTGGCGTTATGTGTGTGCGCGTGCATAATTTGACACCGTGCCCCTTCACACACACACTCTCGCCTTTACACCCCCCCACCTGGGCTTCACACACATACACATTCTTTCTCCCTGCTCTAAACAGAAAAACTGCTCTGTCGCGATTCTTTTCAAAGGTAAAGTACAGGTTTATTTGTTTGTTTGTTTTACTTTACAGCAGTGATTCCGTTAGTATGCGCTCACGCGAGTGTTATTAGCAGTGTTCCTTGCTAATTTTTCCGACAAAAAAGTCTTTTTGTTAGTGTGTGTGTGTGTGTGTGTGTGTGTGTGTGTGTGTGTGTGTGTTTGTGTGAAATTCAAATAAGATAGGAGAAAGGTTTACTGTGTAAGATGAGAAGGGGGAGACGGGAGGGGCTGAAAGTAAGAGTCTCCTTTTACTTTAGCTACACACACACAGTGCCTACGCGCATAAACGGAAACATTTATCTTTCAGAATTTATTTTTACCTTTTTTTTAAAGGGAAATTGCAGGTTAATTTGTTTTATTTTTACTTGTATATATTATCATACGTATTTATTTTTTTGGGCTGTGGAACGAATAATTTGAGTTTCGATTATTTCTCATTAGAAAATTTGCTTTGATGTGCGAGTGTTTTGGAATACGAGCCCGCTTCCGGAATGAATTATGCTCGTAATCCAAGGGTTCCACTGTATATGTTTAGCAAATATAGCTTCTGTAAATGTATTCATAATTTACACTGTATGTACATTCAAGTCCCATTTTATTAATATGACCCTTTAACCATAGCAAGGTTGTTGCTGCCAGACAGGCTGGTATGAGAATTACAGAAAGTGCTGATTGCCTGGGAGTATTGCATGAGTTCCAAGAAGAACTGTCTGTGAAGTTTATTCCGTATCATGCGAAAAGCAAAAAAAAAAAAAAAAAAAAACTTAGTTGTTGATGCGTGTGGTCAGAGGAACATGACAAGCTGACACAAAGGCTAACTCAAACAACCACTCTGTGCAACCGTGGTGAGCAAAAAACCTTCTCAGAACACACAACATTTCAAACCATGATTGACAAGTGGGATGTGTGTTTATTTATTTCTTTTATTTATTAATCTAAAAAAAGTCCTTTATCCTGGTCAGGGTCAAGATGGATCCAGAGATTATGAGTTACTGTTTAAATATGAAACAACCTTACAATTTAAATATGGAACAACCAGGCTTCCCAAAGCTTTTAGACCAACATTTTCTTGTTGTTGTTGTTGAAAATAGTCATTCAGACTATTATTTAAAAAACAAACCCGATTTTATATATTCAGGTGCATGAATCAGTCTTTTAATTAGCATATAATAACAGAAGAGGAATTAGAAACCACAGCGTGGTGAAGTCACAGGAACTGGTATTGTGGGTATTTTTCTATTACTCATACACAGATCAAACTCTGGTATGGGAAAATAAATAAACAAGCACTGTATTGATTTGTATTCCGGGCCACTGCCGGTAAGCATTTTTGGAACGGCCCATTTTTCAAACCCAGCCCTATCATCTCAGCCCACACATGGCAAACAGAACAGAATACAGATGCTCTACTGGGATCTGTTTATTACTGAAATCCATTTGCAGCAAAGATTTTATTCTTATAGTAATAAATTCTAAGGAATTATTCTTGTCCTCTATTGGTCTACTTTATCGACCTGCTGCTACATGTAAATATGCTGCCTGGCCAAAAATGTTGTACACTCTAATATTTCATTCAGTCACCTTTAGCTTGATTACAACACACAATGTGATGGCCAGTTCATGTCTGAAAATGATTCCCCATGCTCCCAGAACCAATTTTTTTTTTACAATTTGAGTTCTGTAAAATACCTGTGCCATCAGGAA
The DNA here is from genome assembly GCA_028565755.1 of Dinotopterus cunningtoni. Classification (NCBI taxonomy): domain Eukaryota; kingdom Metazoa; phylum Chordata; class Actinopteri; order Siluriformes; family Clariidae; genus Dinotopterus; species Dinotopterus cunningtoni. Next base: position 12,127,603 of record JAOTRS010000026.1, read on the forward strand.
AGATAAACTGCATTGATGTGATAACCAGGTCATTCAGTATGTTCAGGTCATCAGTTGACTTCATTTTATTGCCACATAACTTTGAGCCTAGACCTGACCAACTGAAGCAAGTTCAGGTCATAACACTGCCTCCAGATGCTTGTACACTAGCCACCATGCATGATGGGTGTATCACTTTATGCACTTTCCTTTTTACCCTGATACAACCATAGCTCTGGAATAGAGTCGATCTTGACTCATTTGATGACCCTTTTCCTTTGCTCTAAAGTCCAATCTTTATGCTCCCTAGCAATCTGAAGCCTTTTTTTCTGATTAGTCTCACTAATAAGTGGTTTTCTTACGGCCACATAGCTGTTTAGTCCCAATCCTGTGAGTTCTCATCACAGTGCGTGTGTGTGTACAGTAAAGGTCCTTACTTTAACCATTAAACATAGCTATAATTCTTGCTGTTTTTTTTTCCTATGCAACTTTTTCAAGTGTTTCAGGGCGTTTTCACATTAAGTGAAATTGATTTGTACTGTGCCCAGGAACGATTGCTAAAATGTGAAATAAAGAATTCAAATAAGTGAATAAAATAGGACTTACAGATAAGCCCAGAATAAATGTGTTGTAATATTAAATGGTGGAACAGAGGAGCACATTTATCGTTACTGTATCTTGCACATACTGTAGGGGCACCTTAGAGGGCACTTCATGTTGTCTCAGAAGTAACTGGAGCGATCACATTTTTCAGTTGTTGGGCAGCCAGGAGGACATTTATTCATATTTTCTCCACTGTAAGGGCACACTAGAGGGCACTTTACCTCCTGTAGGGGCAGCCCTAGTGTGCACTCACAGCGATTTGACAGCTGTACTATTAAATGATTGAACAGTGGGGCACATTTTCTCCCATATGGGAACATTTAATTTCATTTTCCACATTTTGTTACGTTTCACACTCATCATCTTAAAATGATCATCCTAAATCCTTTTTTTCTGTATCATTTTAGTCTGGTTTTGTGTTTGGACTGTTTTGTTAATTTATTTAAAAAAAATAAATAAAGACAATTTAATGGGAGTCCACCTGTGCCACCCTCAAGTCTTTGAGTATGATGCTATGATCAGTGGAAAATCAGTTTGTTTTTTTTCTCCCTAATTTAGTCGTATCCAATTCCTCCCCGTCACTAGGGGGCTCCCACATTAAGGCTGCTACCAGTCAGTCGGGAGGGCCGAAGTCTATCACATGTTTCGTGACGGCATCTTTTCAATCTGCTCGCTCACACACCGTTGTGGGCGGCGTAACACACTCGGAGGACAGCGCTAAACGCTCCTTCCACTTGCGTGAGCTCACAGACGCCCCTGATTGGCTGTAGAGCCGTGATTAATGTAGGAGCACTAACTACCTCTCATCCCTCCCCTCTGAGAGAGCTCGGCCAATCAGGTCTTTCTGGACCCCCGGCTGCGAGAGGTTACAGCATCACCCGTGAATTTAACTCACAATCTCCGGATGATAGGGCGAGTGCTTTACCACTGCGCCACTTGGAGGCCACCAAAATTTTATTTATTTTTTTATCAATTTGCAAAGATTTCTAACAAACTTCTTTCATGTTGTCATCATGGGGTATTGTTTGTAGAATTTCGAGGAAAATAATGAATTTAATCCATTTTTCAATAAAGCTGTAACATAACAAAATGTGGAAAAAGTGAAGCACTGTGAATACTTTCCGGATGCACTGTAGCTTGTATGCATTGACCTCTGCAGAGAACTAGGCTGTGGAGATCACCAGGTTGACCTCCACAGTGTGCTGAGCAGGGAGCATAGCTTGGAGCAAAGCTGTGCTGTCTGCCTTTTCATCAGAGCATGGTGCATGAAGCCTTCCTGTTGGCCTGGACTCCCTGAAAATCCATTACTCCTGCTAACTCACTGGCAGTCTCACCAGCTAATCACCGCTCCCCCACTAACTTCGCCAAAATTCCTAGATTCGAGTCCATATATACATTCTGCCAGAGAAAGCAAATGTTGACGAACACTGGAATTTCCCCGATCTGTTGGATAAAATGATTCATGGGCTATAAATTATTTATTTTTAAAAATCAAATATGGTAAAAAAGACTCGATGTGAGATGCAGTGACAGGCATCAATTCATCTGAGAGATTAGAGACTTCTATAATGTTCGTTCTTTCTTTCTATCCTTTTCTCTCTTTATTTTTATTTTTGGTCCAAAGCAAAACATGACAGCATTACTCCAGATCAAACACTATAGGTCAAAACTAAAAAGCCCTGATTTGAACTGAATGCTGTACCTCAGGAGCAATGCAGCACACATACACAGCAAGGTACACACAAATGGCACAAAATCATGTTGTAGCTTAGTTTGCGTATGCTTGCTTTGTGTTATTTTGTGTTAAATAATGATGCGTTTAAATGTCAGGGACCTGGATTTATATAAAATAGAAGATTTGGGAATATGGGACTGGTCGTCGTCTCGTCATCTTTACCGCTTTATCCTGTATTCAGGGTAGTCTCAGGAGACTTAGGGCTCAAGGTGGAATATGAGTATGAGGTGCAAATCCATCTCAGGGAACACACACACTAAAAGGCCAGTTATCCTAATCTGCATGTCTTGGACTGTGGGAGGAAACCCACCAAGCACGGAGAGAACATGCAAACTGCATGCACATAAACCTGAAGGCTGGAATCGAACCCTCGACCCTGGAGGTGCAAGGTGGCAGTGCTAACCGCTACACCACTGTGCTACCCTATGGGAATGGTGTTGCAAAAGAATGTAGAACTCCAAAACACTCATATTAATATTATTATTTGATAGTCATAAATCAACTGAACATGACCATAAAAACATAATCGTATGTGTTTATGATATTTCTTTGCCTATCTGAACCAGGAAGTGGTCGGTAGACCGGAGAAGATGTTGCACAATCACGCAGCATTGTTATTACCATGGCAAACCAGGTGCTAGACTGCTTGCTTGGACTAGATCTTACTACTTTTGTATAATATTATTGCCATCATTCTTTTATTCATTCTTCTTATTGTAAACCAGAAGAGGCATTGCACGTCCATGAGGCACAGCGAATACTGCATAAACTCTTGGAGCACGTTTAGTTTACTTAGGTTTCAGATGAATAAGTTTTAATAAGGTTAATAAGGTTTTTTGATTTGATTTGTGTGTCTAACAACAATTCATTTTAAAAACTCGAATCATAAATTTAAAATCCGCCTAGACAATATTGTTTTAATGAGATTTTCTTTTGTTATTGTTTATAGAAGAAAAAATCAATTGTATATGTTTGAGAATAAGAGTGTTTATAATTGTAATCTTTAAATAAGATTTTGTGTGTGTGTTTTACAGTAATTTGTTTGTAAAAAATCTGACTTTGAATGAAATATCTGACTAGACAAATGTTTTTTATGGGAATTTTTGTTTTGTTATTGTTGATTCAATAGATTTCAATGGTATTTATTTTAGCATAAGTGTTTTTATAATCTTTAAACAAGGTTTAATCTGTGGCGGCACAGTGGCTAAGTGGTTAGTACTATAGCCTTGCAATAGTCTGGGTTTGAATCCCGTCACTGTGTGCATGGAGTTTGCATGCTCTCCCTGTGCTTGGTGGGTTTCCACCGGGTACTTCGGTTTCCTCCCACAGTCCAAAGACATGCAGATTAGGTTAATTTGATTTTCACAAATCTTAAATAGTGTGAATGTGTGTATGTGTGTATGTGGGCCCTGTGATGGATTGGCACCAAGTCTCCTTGGACAGGCTCCAAGCTCCAGCAACC
>JAOTRS010000026.1:12133676-12148484 GCA_028565755.1 Dinotopterus cunningtoni
GGGCCTTGCTCAAGGGCCCAACAGTGGCAACCTAGTGGTTGTGGGGTTTGAACCTGGGATCTTCTGAACCGTAGTCCCATGCCTTAACCACTGAGCTACCCCTGGCCTGTCACTATTCACAAGAACCTCTTTTATTTCATTACTTGTCAACAGCTAGATTCAAACCGAAATAAGGGTACACATTTCTTCTGTATTGCAAGCTTTTTAAAAAGATGTTCTTATTGACTGAAAGTTAATCATAGACTACAAAGTGAACTGCACAGCATAATAGTCCGTGTCAAGATCAAGTGTTAGTCATTACGAAGCAGCAATAATTAACACTGTGTGGTAGCGTCCTGCACTCATTACTTATGACAGATAATTACTCATTATGTTTATTTACAGTTCCAAAGTCCATTTATCAGCATTCATGACTATGCTAATGGTCAATTAAACAACACAAGCAACAACAACAAAAAATTGTTTATATTAATTGTTTCGATTTTTCCAGCTGTATTGACATAAAACATGTCATTTGAATTTGTTAGCTGCATTACTTATCCATTATAACATCAGATTCCTGTTTTTGTATGTACAGACCAAGTCAAAAGTCTTGAGCCATCCCTAATTTCTTTATATTTTGCTTCCAAAGAGTCAGACTTTTTTGTATTTAAATATAGTCCTGAGGAATAGTTCTCCAAGTTTAATTAAGAACTTTTTTGGCTTTTATTTTTGGCAGATTTTTGCATCTCGATCTCAGTCCAGTCCTAATTTATAGGCCACACAGTGACCTATAAATTATTTAAACATAAAAAACATCTAACTTAAGGCATGAACCAGTAAGGAACAGGTGCAAATGATGAGAGATGATGAGTATACTGGTGATGCTGAATGCTGAGTGGTTGGAACAGACGAGAGGGGAAATGAGGTTGCTGCTGTGGCTGTTACAAGAACAAACTATTTTAAAATTCTATCTTTAGGCATTTTACAGCCTTTCATAGTAAAACATTTTTTCCCATTTTTTTATACATTTAATTTAATATGAAGGAATAAAAGGTATCTCAAGACTTTTGCCCAGTACTGTACCTTGGGTGAACACACAGATTCACATACAAAAAGCACATACAAAATAAATATATCAATCACTTACCCTCCTTTCCCTTCTGCTAGGTTGTCAATGTGATCCAGTTTTTACTGCAAACTTAAGCCTTCTATCTGGATGCAGAAGGTCAAAGCATCTCATCACATTTCAACACGTTTTTCTATTTAGCAATGAGCGTTTTTACTATGTGTATATGTGCAATTAAATTAGAGATTAAATGCAAAACAATTTTTTTTTTTTTTAAAACAAATTCCATCCTCTTTCTATAAGGTCAGATGTCTTTAAATTAATTAGATTTTAGCCCTGTAATTTGTTTTCATACTGAGTAAAGGGAATTGGGGCAGGTACGCATCATTTCATATTGGAAAAGGTCATTTTAATTGGGGCCACATAGTCAGATTTCATCAGGCTTATTCATTTTTATGCCAGTGCACTAAAGAAATAATAGGAAAATTAAACATGTTTGGGGAAAAAGATCATGTTTCTTTGTAGACTGTAATGCAAGATGAGATTTGTTTATATAGAGGGAGCAACTGTAATGAAATCCCAGAAGGAACAGTCTGACCTGGACAAGATGTGCGCTTTTTTTTTTTGGTTGCTATTTTGATCAGATTTTTTCCCCTTGATTTTCTCCCTAATTTAGTGTCATATTGCCAACCCCCCTGTTTACCAACAACAACTACCAACCAAGGTTAGGGAGAAGGGAGAAGATTATCATGTACTGCCTCTAAGATACGTGACACTAGCCGACTGTATCTTTTTCAACTGCTGCTGAAGTGTAACAACCTCGGAGGAAAGCGCTATTCATCTGCTCCACTTGCGTGACCTCATAGATGCCCGTGATTAGTTAATGTTGCCATGATTAATGTAAGAGTGCAGGTATGCCATCTCCCAAATTCCCACGGGAGCATAGCCAATCTCCTGGTTACTGATTGCTGTAGCATCACCTGGGAATCACCTGGGTCTCTTGATCAGATGGCAAACCGTTTTGTTGCGCAACTCGGGAACCTTTCATTAGAGGTTTTTTTGTGCCTGGAATAGTTTGGACCAAAAGAATTAAAACAAACACCAACCAAACCTACCATCCACCAAAATCCAGTCCATTTATTTCAAGGGGGGTCAGTACATATTCAAGTTATTATAAGGCTAGGGAAATTGATATAGTTTTTTGAACTGCAATCAATAAATCTTGGAGGTTTTAGGTGTAAATAAACATTAAATGGCTGAAGATTTCGTTATCTCTCCGTGTGATCTGGGTATTTGCGATTTCATCAGAAAAGGCAACTGTTGAGGGGGCTAAGCGATTGCATCTACTGAGCCCTTTAACTCATGAGTTTGCTCAAGTTTGGCCAATTTGGACTCCGTTTCATCCAATACTTTTAAGGACTTGGTCTCTTGGTGATGACTTTATTGCCTGCCACCATGTGCTGCAGAAGACACTGTTGAGGATGAAACGAAAGTTCTCTCATGCCTGAAAAGAGAGAAAAAAACTGAGAACTGAGCAGAGAAACTGAGAAAGCTACAGTAGAGAGATTTTGTTTGACCTTTTTTTTGTTGTTTTTGGTGGGGGGTTGACCAGTAATGATAGGCTCTTAGTTGAATTAGAAATCCTTTGAGTCTTAGTAGGTGGTCCTTTATTTAACCACCGCTGGTTAGAGCTCTGGTAGAGATTTGCAGTTTTAGTAAAAGGAAACAGTCCAGCAGTATCTTTAACCACTGTGTGTTGGGTTTGTGTACTGCTGTAATATGTTTTTTTAAAAATTGAGTAATAAAAGAAACTGAATTTCTTTGAAATATGGTCGCTAAAGACATCATGTTGCCAACAGTGGGGAAAATGGGAAAGTTATAATGGCTTTTGATTTTTAAATCATTAAGCTGCTTAGTTACTGATCAGAAGGTCCACAGTACGGGCCCCATGCAGCTCCACCAAGTTGCCACTTTTGGCCCCCACTTGAGCAAGGCGCTTGACCCTGTTTGCTACAGGGGCAATTCCATTTATATCTTTTGGTTTCAACAAGCACATTTTGAAATGTACACTGGCAAGATGGCGTCTGCTTTTATAAATGTCCAAAGGCACAATAGTGCCATGGGATTAGCTGGAACAACTGTACTAACAACACATTTCAGGAAAGCGTATAGAGTCCATTTCACTGGAGATTTATACAATACAACTGCACGTAAGGTCACAGGGATGGCGCAGGTCACTTTGTTTGTTCAAATTTGTCCTGGTGGTTTGCCTGACCTGAAGAAACTAACAACTAACCCCATCCCACTAAGTCCACAAAGGAAATGTATGACAGCAGTAGAAACTTGTCCAACTTGGCAGGATGTACAAGGCAGTAGAAACCGGTAAGGACGTGGTATTGTCTCCCTTGACCCCTTGACATGGAGCTGCCGCTCTTTTTTTTTTTGGCCATGTTTAAAAAAAAAGGAAGAAGTAGCCTGGTGAGGACACGGTCGCAACAAGATGCTGGAAGAACTTAAAAAGGATGTGGTAGTGATGGCATTAATGGTGTAATAAATATGGCCTTACCACAAGCATGCTGCTGAAGGGGAAGATTGAATGGCGTTCTGACTGCATTGTCATTGGGATGTCACTGTGTGGTTGCTATGTCAATGGAGTGACCATGGTAGGTTCATGCCACATTGTAAAAAAAACAATATGTTCATGTCATACTTTCTACTGATGTTTACCACTTTTATGGGGAGCGTGCAGCAGGTTATCAGGGCATCTGCTACATTTGTAGAATTTCTTTAGAAATACTGAATCCAATTCCTCACACCACCACTTCATGATGAAAAGCACATCTCATGGTGTGGTATTTATACCAGTCCGCCGGAGGCAATGACGACGTAGTAAATGCACGATAAGCCCCTGGTAAGTGCAGTGAGATCTGGTGGGACATAGTGATAACTCATGTGGGTAAAACAGTAGGGAATTAGTGATGTGTTGAGACCATGACATCATGACCATCTTTAACTTCTGAAATCATAGAAAGGACAAATAAATATTATATCGCAGGGATTTTGTATTCATCGTAGCTTCAGGACCTGGTAAAGAGCAGACTGGTAGTCTTGTAGGATTTGCTTTGTGTATGCTTTATAAAAAGCCTGACCTTCAGAAGTACGCTTAAATAGCCCTCCTGCCAAGAAGTGTGAGGATTTTTCCTCTTCTTCAGCATGAAACCTCTTCAGTTGGTGGTTAAACTGTTTATTGGCATAGCATTCTTCTGCACTTGACTAGAGCTGTATTTTCACGTGGACACAAACAAAAATTCTTGGTGTTACTAATATTTGGCTTGACATATTGTACTCAGTGTTTTTCACCCAGTGCGCAGAATTGAGCATGGCTGTGTTGTCAATGGTGAAGCTGTACAAGAGTGGACATTATTTTTTAAAATCTGCTGGAACAGTGGTATTTTCTAAAGATCCTCCCAGGACCTTCTCCTAGTGCAAATGCAAGGTTAAAACTAAAAACTGATTTTAAGCAAAGACCTATTTTTGTTCATGTACAACAGTTATTTTATTCTACTTAAAATACATTCTGGCAGCACCTCCAGGGTTGAGGGTTCGATTCCCACGCCGGGTCTGTGGAGTTTGCATGTTCTTGTCTCGTGCTTGATGGGTTTCCTCCGGGTACCCCAGATCAAAGACATGTAGTTTAGACATGTAGTTTGTGAATGAAATTGGCACCCTGTCCAGGGTGTACCCCGCCTCATGCCCTAAGCCTCCTGGGATAGGCCCCAGGCCCCCCGCAAACCTGAATTCAGGATGAGACGATGAGTGAGTGAGTGAGTGAGAGAAGATACATTCTTTCATCCAACGACTAAACATAACTAGTAAGGTCAGCAACCGGATTTAACTAAGCAAATAGTTAGGAGCGTACTATTACTACAGTGACTACTATGGTTCAGCTGGCAACAAGTTATTTAACCCTAATTGATGCGACTCACTTCTAAAACAACTATGTCAGAAGACACACCCTGTGGCTGTGGCAAAGATGTTCCTCTATTCCAGAAAGGGCAAATTATTGTCTTGCATCAAGCAAAGAAAACAACTAAGGAGATAGATAAACCATCATCTTCAAGGAAAAAATGTCGCTGGAAAAACATTTTGAATGATTATGAGCAGAGACCACTTTGGTTTGGTGAAATCAAATTGTAAAAAAAAAAATGACAGTAGAACTTTATAGAAGTATGTTTAATATTATTAGTGCAGTGTTATGATCTGGAGTTACTTCACTTGGTCAGGTCTAGGTTCAGCAACGTGGTGTACGCACCAAAAAATGAGATCCGTTGACTTCCATCAATGGATGGCACGGGCATATTCCAAGATGACAATGCCAAGATTCATCGAGCTGAAGAGTGGTTCACGGAGCATGAGACATCATTTTCACACATGGATTGGCCACCACAGAGTCCAGATAACCCCCGTGATAATCTTTGGGATGTACCGGAGAAGGCTTTACACAGTAGTCTGACTCTTCCATCATCAATCTTCGTTGCTTTCGAAATTATGCCACCGTGAATGTGTGGCTAATCAGATTAAAAGTCAGTCTAACCAAATATTGTCTATAGCGTGTTTGGTTATACTTTTTTCTTTTCAGGGCAGTACAGTATATGACTAAATGAATCAAATGACTAAAAAACAACTGTTATGTTGATCACCATGTAATTAACAGTAGGGATACAGTGATTGTAAAATTCTGGAAAATGTATTCCCCTTTTTGTGCCAGGGATACAAAGAAATCTTCATTATAAAAAATAGCCAAACTGTTTTAAAGTCTGTAAGCCCATCATCACACGAGCACAAATTAACCATTTATACTTACGAAACTATCGTCAGTAAAACTTTCTTTTACATGTAATCAGATGAGACTGCTTCAAAAGCCATTTTAGTCTCCTGTACAGCTATCTACTCAATAAGAAGAATTTTTTAGTACTTACGAGTGATGGTTCGTTCATGAACGTTCTTTTTGAATGAATCTTTAATGTGACTCAGAAAAACGAGTAGTCCCAGAGAGTGATTAGTTCATTTTCTACTGGGGCGCATGCGCAAAGCATAGGGTATGTACAGGAAACAGAAATAAGTAGTTACCTTTGAGTCTTTTGGTCTGAATTGTTCGTTCTTTTGTCATGTGACTCCCATAGACGCTATGCAGTGCAGAATTGAGCGATTCTTCTCAATGAGTCTTCTAGCCTAAGTCATTCATTCCTTTGTCACATGACTCCCATAGACGTTATGCAGTGCAATAGACTCAAAAGAACAAACCACTTGGACCAGAAGATATAAGAGCTGAACTGCACATTCGGTTTATCATAATATGTCCTTAGCTGCGCTGTAATATTTTAATTACTGGAACTATAGCCAAAATTTGTGTATGTAGACGTGTTGGGTGATTGAAAATGTAACATTTTATTTTATTTCTAAACAAAAGAACGAAATGAACTAAATGACTCAGAAAACGATTTGTTCATTTTGATGAACGAGATTCAAAAACCGAGTCACTAAAATGATTTATGATATAAGTACATCACTAGTACTTATATACCCCTTAAAAACCTTCTTGTGAAACATAAATTAAATGTAAAAGCGATTTAAAAAACAAAATAAAATAAAACTCTTGCTTGTAGTACCTCGCCTTGAAATATCATCAGAAAATTATTTTCTTTTTTTTTCTTCTTACAGACTACAGTACATTTAGCTGATCTTTCTCCAAGACTCCTGCACAAGTGCCTACGTTGTCACCATTATGAGAGGAATTATAGCACAGATTATTAGATATTTTTTAAAACTGCAGCTGGGTAGACTACTGTTGTCTGAGTCAGGCCGCAGTTAACCATCATCGACCACTGGCATCAGTGAATGTCATCTTATTTGTGGGTAAGCCGATGCCAGACTTGATTTAAAAATCTGAAAACTGAAAAAAAAATCTGAAATAAAAAAGTCAAGACCTGTCAGATTCCTTGCACTCAAAAGAAAACTCAGAGTTATTTCAGCCAGCCGGGAATTTCCACCGCGAAAATATAAATGTCATATCTTTATATTTTTACAAAAATGTCACTCTCTTGGTTTGTAAAGAAAATAAGAGAAGCTAATTTACACTGACAGGATTTGTGAAAAAATTATTTGAAATGGAAACCTATTTTGTTGCACTTGAGAGTCTTAGGGACCTGCCTACTGGATAAGAACTTTTGATTATACCTGAAGACAAAATAATTCTCTCTCTTTTCTTTTATGAACGTGAATATTGATTCCCTTACAGGTTGCTCACTGTTTTTTGACGGACTGTACTTTAATCCATCTGACATATTGTGAATATGTGTGAATCTGTCTCTTGTAATAGAGTAGGACTATGAAGATATAACTGTATTTGTGAAATGTTGTATTGCATTTATATCTGCTACCAAGGTGTGTTCGAGGAGGGAAAGTGAAGGTAGTAAATTTAGTTTTGTTTTTTTTGAAAAAGGTAGAAAACGTAATGCTGTACATAATGTATACTGTACAATTCCTTCAATAAAAAAGAGGAGCTGATTTAATTGGTTACAGAATTAAACTACAGTGACACCTTGGCATATTAATTTATATCGTTCTGGAGGCAAGTTCTTAAGATGTAATTTCGTATTGTGAAACGCATTTTCCTATTGGAAATAATGTAAATGCAGATAATCCGTTCCAGCCATCCAAAAATATTACCAATATTACCAATTTTCCAACACTATAATTATATTTTTGCATGTAAAAACAATCAAAACATTTAGAAAAGACATGTAAAAGAAGTACAATATGAAATAAATAGACATTAAAGTTCACTTAACCTTAATTTATGATTCATCTTGGCACCGGCTGCTTTAAAAATAAAAATGAAAGTGGCTCCCTTTTCTTCTTGCTAAACTTTTTGAGACCAATGGGGCTACAATATGTCGTCACAAAATCTTGCACAAAAAGCAAAAAAAAAAAGGTAAAACTTACTTCACTTGGCTTTCCCTTGACGCAATCATGTTTGAACGACTCCCGGACGTAATACTTGTTATGTACTAAAATGTCGTTAAAAAAAAAACATCACCACCGGTTGGTTCGGTGGGTTTTCTCAGGGTTATCCAGTTTCCTTCTACCTCCAAAAAAACATGCCAGTAAATGATTTGTGACTCAAAAGTGCAACTTAGTGTAAATGAGTGTGTGAATGCGTGAAAGATGACCTGGTATGGACTGGCGTTGCATCCATGGGTGTATTCCTGCATCACACCCAGTGTTCCCTGACCCTGACTAGAATAAAATAGTTACAAATGATAAACAATAAAATTAATGTTGTACAACTGGTTTTAAAGGAGTACATGAGACAGAAAGGAACTATATTTTGTTTAGGCTGAATTGCAACCAGCACATTTGCAGTTATTCGAAATCAGAATCTAGAATGAAACATTTTGTGTAGTATTTCACGCACTTCCTCGCATTTACCCTCTCTTGTTCCTTTTTTCACTCTTTGTCAGTTAGCGCAGATTGTGCCGAGTCATGCCAACATGGTGCCCACTGTTGCTGAGCGACAGCTGGTGAGATGTGAGAGAGAAGCTTTTATGCCAGCATGCTGAGAGAGGGGAGAGTGATGTGATATGTGTGTGTGGGGGGGGGGCTAGAATAAGAGAACAACCAATATAAATCCCTATAAATCTGGCTTCAAGTAACACCATCTGAGCATTTGTCCCTTAAAACCAGCATTAATCATCATTCCATTGTTATTGGTCCACAGTTCACATAATAGCAATTCTATATTGCAATAATAACACAATAAAGTCAGCTCAGGCTTTTGAAACTAAAATATTATTCAGTTTATATGTATTCCTAAAATTACTGTAAAAGATTTAAGATCTAATAAAAATATATTATATAAAAAAGTACAAAATGCTTTTAAAGAAAGTACTATAATAGAAAACACATAATAAAGGATAAAGTGAAAATATAATAGAATAAAGTTATGTTCTGTACACTGCCTGGACAAAAAACAGTAATATTTTGCAGTAATATTATGTTGGATTACTTTAAGCTTTCATTAGAGCACACATTTGCAGTGGCACTGTTTTAATCACCTTATGCAACGTCACATTTATTTCTGTTTAGAAATGCATTACATTTGGCATCTGCATCACATTTAAAACATATTCAATATGATTAAGGTCAGGACTTTATGTGTGAAATTGTTTCCTTATGCTCACAAAAAAATTATTTAAAAATTGGACTCCTGGAATATCCAATCCGTTAGGGTAAAACTCTATTTATGTTATAATCTGGTCATTCAGTACATTCAGGTCATCAGCTGACTTAGTTTTATTGCCACGTAATGTTGCTGAGTCTAGACCTGACCAACTGAGGCAGTGGGCACGATGCATGATTGGAGCATTGTTTCACATGTGCTTCCCTTCTTACCCTGACGTACTCGTCCCGCTGGAATAGAGACAATCTGTGAATGTACTTCATTACTAATACTTCTTGTTCAGCTGCAAAAAAATGACATGCAGTACTGTGGAAAAAGTCTTTAGGCCCCCAAATTTTTTATACTAAATTAAATAAAATGATGTCGATTAAATGAAAGAAATGGGAACAAATGTTTTACTTCGACAGGCTGCAAAGTACCTAAAGATACATCCAAAAAATCAATTGTTTATGTAGCAACCTCAGCAGCAACCTCATTTCCCCTCTTGTCTGTTCCAACCACTCATCATTCAGCATCACCAGTATACTAATCACCAGCCTGATCATCTGCTTCTGTTTCTCACTGGTTCGTGCCTTAAGTTAGATGCCTTTTTATGCTTGAATGATTAATTGGTCTCTTTGTGGCTTAACAAACATTAACAAAATGTTCCTCCGATAGAAGAAAGTCTGGCTCTTTGGAAGCAAAATATGAAGAAATGTCAAGACATTCTTGCATTTATGAATTTAAGAAGAAACACCCACAACAACATTCTTTTTACAATGCTGATGATATCTCCACTGTATCTCACAGCACACTACATCGTAATGCTTGTGTAGGCACTTTTCCTGCGGTTCTGTACATCTTCACTGCTGACAGAGCCAAAGCTAAAATATAGAGATCACATAACAAAGAGATCAACTGTGGTCGCTTCCGTCATGTGTATTTCAATATTGTTTCATATGAACAGTCCTGATACAGCTGGATGGCTGTATACAGCATTCAAAACATTAGCCATAATTTGCCATAATTAATTTCTGTTTTTATGATGTTTGATCGCTTATCAGAAGAGTCATTGATCGAGTTAATCCTTTTGCTTTGATGGCTGGCCGTAAAATGGTGCAAAAAATGTTTTGTGGAGTCATGCAGTTACTTTTTTTTAATGTTTTTCCTCATTGAAACAGCACAGTTACTAAAATACAGAGCAATAAATATACGCACTCAAAGATGACCAATATAACCCAGTAAGAGAAGCAAAGCTAGCTGGCAATTATAATCCAATTCATTACATAACAGTAAACCAGCTAATGAATCCTTTACTAGCTTTCCACTAAATTAAAGGTCCTGTATTTTTAGTTTCGTGAACAAGTTAACAAAAGTTGTCAGAGCTCCCATAAAGTGTGTGTTAATACTCCAGCTGAAATACTCACTCACTCATTGTCTATACCGCTTTATCCTGTACACAGGATCACAAGGGGGCCTGGAGACTTAGGGCACGAGGCAGGGTACACCCTGGACAGGGAGCACATCCATTACAGGGCTCACACATTCACACACTACAGGCAATTTGGAAACGCCAATAAGCCATATCTGCTTGACTTTGGACTGTGGGAGGAGACCGGAGAACCCAGAGGAAACCCCACCAAGCACGGGGAGAACATGCACACAGACCCGTCATGGGAATCGAACCCTCTACCCCAGAGGTGCAAGGCAACAATACTAACCACTACACCATTAGCCCTGCTAATCGTCTGAATGTGCCGTTTTATTAGTGTCTATGTAATTGAGCTACTGAAGAGCAAAGCTGGGGAGGGATTCTTCCTACAGTATATGAGGTCGCATTAGTAGAAAAATCTAATTGGCCTGCTTAAGCCATGGCCAATACAAATATGAAAATAGGACAAAAAATGGGATTGTTTTTCTTCACAGGGTGTTTTTGTACATGCAGATGGAGATCTTTCGCTATCTTACTTGGATGCCTGTCACCATGTAGTTTAACTTTTTGTTTGCCTAAAACTAGTGTGTAATGGTGTGATTACTATCGCAAGCTCGTCTGGGCGACTCTTAGCAGCTGATCTTATATATCAGGGATTTTTTTTTTGCTCTCTGACTAAGTAATTATGTTCGTTTCATTTTTAACAACACTATACACTAGCTTTAATTAAATGCAACACTTCACTACTTAGCCTTTGCTTGAACATGACCACAGTGTAAAAATTATACTGTAATGAATAACCCCTGATATTGACTTAATCAGCACTATCCAGTATTCCCTAGAAACATTTATTCTTTTAATATTACATATTTTATTTATCTTCACAGAACTGAGTTCTAAAAAGAAGATGTTTTAGAAAAAGACAGATTTGACAGAATTTTGCAGTGAAGCAAGATGAACCCATTAACTCATGAGAGTTAAATATTAAACCGAAGGTTGCATGTTTTAGCAAATGAGTTTAAACCTTTCTAGCTCCATCTTACAAGCTGGACAATCATAAGCTTTCATACTGAGGGCATATTGGGAAAATTTAGTATACATTGAATTTTCTCAATAGATACAAATACTTGAAACAAACAGAGCCTGGCTGTTGGCTGAAACATTCCAACCTACATCACTTGCCACAAGCTAGCTAGCTTAGCTTTAGCATAACTAAAATGTTATGGTGTCTAATGTTAATTTATATGCTAATGTTAATTTGCATTTGATCGATCTCCATCATCCATGTCCTATCATACTGTACATCATCCCACTTCAACTCCTACATTACTCGGGGTAAGTTCAATACAACAATTCCAATTAATTGGTTAGCTGAAGTGACGGATAGCAGACAGCTAGCGGTTTGACCCCTCCAATGCAGTTATCACCCCTGTATAAATTCACCCCCGTACAGTTGCCATCTAAATGAAAATATAGCTATCTAGCTATTGAAACCAAAATCGATTTTTGAACCAGGCTGTGAACATGTTTACAGTATTTCTGTTGCAGAGTAGGACATGGAACTCTAGGGGATTGTCTTACTTTTGGTGCCTAGTGGTCATTAAAGGTACTGCACATTTAGGGATTTCTGCACTGGACTCATTTTTCAGAACCAGGGCTTGCCCCTTGGGATGAATGAATGTGAGGTCCATATTTGACCATTTTTGTCTTGAATCCTGGTCATGATGACCACCGTTACTATTGCCATAATTTATCCTACTGTAATACACATATAGTCCTTTTTGAAAGTATTGGAAAGGTATGTTTTTGCTATACATTGAGACATTAGAACAGAATTTCCTCTTTCGTTACCTGATACTGTATATATTTATATATCCAGATGTGTTCAGCATTTTGTTCGAACCGAACCATATTTTAAACATTAAAATATGAAATGAAAGCTGGAAGTTTCAGTTCCTGACTCGTGTTCATCCTTTTGATCTCAAACCCGAATGTCCTAAGTGTACAGCAAAAACAAAATCAAGCAATGTCCGTGCTATTTCACCGCCATACCTTCGGAGAGGATGTGTAAATAGGTTCGAAGAAGATCATCGCATTATCCTGGAGTCTGTTGGTGCAATAGTGCGGTGATCTGAGCTGATCACCTGATCACTACAAGATAAACAAGTTGAGCCGTTCCTGGCTGGGCATCCAGGAGGCCATAATTAGTCGTGCTTGGAGTAGTGCGAGGACCAGTTAGTGAGTGGGAGTAAGTGAAGGCTAAAGCCTCAGAGCAAGAGGTTAAAAAAAAAAAGTGGCCAAATGGGTATAATATTAATAGGACTGACGCATCACCTGGTCCGGCACATTATTTATTTTTTTGTGCATAGAAGAATTACAATCCATGTGCAGTTTAAGCTCCTCTCTGTACCACTTGGTTTTGTTTTGCTCCCTTGCCATTTTGTGCTGTTATTTATCTTCGTTATTGATCTGAAATCTCATATGCCTTCCATGTGTGAATCGATTAAAGAGGAGATTCTTCATTTGATACTGGAATTGAAGATCAGTACAGTAATGCAGGTGGGTTTGGGAGGACGAGGATCGTTCTGTCGAGCAGTGTATTCAGTTTTATATGTATGCACGTATATATAATAGTATGTGCGTGTGTGTGTTGCCCTCCTCTCAGTCTCTGCAATGACTGAGTCTCTTGTGTGCTTCAAGCTAAATTAATCAAAGTGCTTGTCCAATTGCATTTCCCATCGACCCCAGCTCTCCACCAATGAGAGCGCAGGAGAGCGGTAGAGTGGCTAGCAACTGGAGAGCGCTGAGACACTGCAATTCTGCTGATGCTTGTGTGTGTGTGTGTGAGTGTGTGAGTGCAAAATCAACCAGATAGAAATATGTCCCAGAGTCACATCCATAATAAAATAGATTCTCAGTGGTCGAGACGTCTCCCCATCCCTCCTCTCTTATTAGACCCTGCTGCTGCCGTATTAATATCTTTGGGAAAATAAATAGCATCGGCAGTGAGTTTATTCTCCTGGTTGCTGATTTCAATAAAACAATGACATGCCCTGTTTGGCTTCCCCCAAAGCAACTGAGCATCCGCAGAAATTTGGAAGCTGGCTGCACTTCGTCAAATACTGTACACCAGCACATTTTAAAACACAATAATAATGTTTTTTGTCGGTGCTGTAAGAGCCAGGAATGGCAAATTCCAAAAGGGGTCAGAATGTGTGAGCCAGTTTGCCTAACACTTCACACTTAAGTCTGCGTTCACACTGGGTGCTGTGTGTTTGATTTTTTCCCAATAGGGGAATGTTTCTAAAAGTGGAAAAAAAATATGTCTTTAAAAAAGGCTCCAAATGAAGTCAAGCGCAGTAGAACGTCTTATTAGTGAGTGAAACTAAGGAGATTTTCGAGATGGTAGGAAATAAATGTAGGTGTTGTTGTTAATAAATCTAGATTTAGCCCCTACTGTTAGAAGGCTGAAGCAGGAACAGTTTAGATCTACTTTTTACAGTTTACAGTACCACTCACTCATCGTCTATACCTCTTTGTCCCGTATTCAGGGTTGCGGGGGGCCTGGAGCCTATCCCAGGAGACTTAGCGCACGAGGCGGGGTACACCCTGAACAGGATTCCAATCCATTGCAGGGCTCTTACACATTCACATCATATGGGCAATCTGGGGACGCCAATTAGTCCAATCTGCAGGTCTGTGGACAGAAACCCACCAAGCATGAGGAGGGAAATGCAAACTCCATGCACATAGAGACGGGAATCGAACCCTGACCCTGAAGGTGCAAAGCGACAGTGCTAACCACTACACCACTGTGCCATCCTAGTTTACTGTTTAAAGCATGAATAAAACTTACCTCTGCTGCAAAGGAGAAGTTCAGTTAGAGTTACCAGCCTTTTCAACAGCACCTCAGATTAGAGCCGTTAAAAAAGCTTTACAGAGCATAGTTAGCAGACACATCTCAATATCAATGGTTCAAAGAAGATTATTGCATATTTGGGACGGCTTCAGCATTGTTATACAAAGTAGAAAAAAATAAAAAAGCAGGAAATACGATGGAATTAAAAGGGGTGTCCAAACTTTTGGCTGGTAGTGTATATCACTTTT
>JAOTRS010000026.1:12157506-12169487 GCA_028565755.1 Dinotopterus cunningtoni
AACTTTACTATAGTAACTTTACTATACTATACTTACTATAGTTGACCTATATCCTTACAGTAGTTTTCTGTATTGTGACTCTTTACTGCAGCTTTAGTATACTTGAAAGTATTTTATGGAAGTACTTTACTATAGCATGTGTCTTTAGTGTAATTTACTTTTGACACATTGACATTACCTTAGTATATCATACATCTTTACTTTACTTGTCACATTAAAGTTACTAGATATTTTTATATATACAGTATGACTTGTTTTTTTGTGCTTTAATAGTTTAAAAATATGTTCATAAATTTTACAACTCAGGAATTAAAACATTTGATATTAATCAACGTTCAAATGTTTGATGTTAATCATGATTGACATTGATATTAAGACCATTATGCGCTATTGTGATTCATGTTTCTATTCAATTTTAGTATAGCAGCTTAGCTCAACATGCAATTAACAATCAACAATGGCAGGGGAGTGCAGCTCTTCTACACTGCTCCTCAGATTCATTTAATATTTATCTCACTGCTTAACAAGACAAGCTTAAGTCTGGCGACGATAATTGTGCATGTGAAAAACAGCATGGTTGTATACTACGTAACTATTCCAAATAACAACTTTTTTTTTTTTTTACATATGGTCTGGCGACTGTAAATCCTGCAGTTGTCAGCTCTTTTTTTGTTTTTGCCTGACACCGGGAAGCAAAGATTTGCCAAAAAAAACTACTTTCTCTCGTTCAGGCTTCTTTTTTTAGCTCTGAATGTATACTTGGATAGCAGCAGGAGAATCGAGTGCTTTAAGAGAAGGAGGGTGATTGAGGGTGATGAATGAGAGCACGCTGGAGTCTTCAGTCCTTCAGGAACCTTTCAGCATGCAGCAGACATGCTTTATAAGTAGAAGAATACTGCGCTCACTTTTCCTACAGCTCCTTCGCTGTTTCGTGCCATGCCTTTAATACCTCGCCTCCTCTTAATATTTTCTGTCACATCCATTTTTCTTCACACCTCAGGGAGAGACCTTATTTCAGGGTGCAATGGCTGAATGCAGCTGGAAGCCTGGGATATCGAAATCTTTCTGATATGAAACTGTTTGAACCTGCAACCTTTGGGGCACTGGCACAGATTAAGGCCACTAAAGGAAAAGTGGTTGAGTTTCTTATATAATAATTATATGAATGTATTTACTATATAGAAAGATTTAATTTGCTAGCGAGATCACACTCTACTGTGTGTCCCGACGTGAGTTGAAAAGGCCTTGCAGAGACTGCAAACTCGTGATAAACGGTTAAGGATGGAAATTAGATTTTATGACTGTTATATATAAAACTTAATTAGTAGTTTTAGTAATCACAGAACTAAACAGTTACAAAATGTACCGATTTAGCAAGGAATGGAAATGGCTGTACATAATAGTATAATTATACTTAATTCAATATAACAACACAATTGCA
The DNA here is from genome assembly GCA_028565755.1 of Dinotopterus cunningtoni. Classification (NCBI taxonomy): domain Eukaryota; kingdom Metazoa; phylum Chordata; class Actinopteri; order Siluriformes; family Clariidae; genus Dinotopterus; species Dinotopterus cunningtoni. Next base: position 12,158,948 of record JAOTRS010000026.1, read on the forward strand.
TAACAATCAGCAATGAAACTGGTCATTGATGCTGTGCATATTTGTTCTTTTAGAAATAAACTATCACCACTAATGACACCAAAATCATTTAAGGGTTGTTCCTCACAATTTATGAATGACCAGTACAGAACACATAGAACTTTTCCACTAAACATGATGGCAAGGCTTAGGAACTAATTATAACCCTGTGCACTCCAGAAATTAGGTTATAAAATAATGTTATATCATGGTGACAAAAAGACATAGGTAGTAACTTTATACATCTAAATACAGCCAGTGGGTGCCAATACTTTTTCTTAAATAGAAAATACAAAGATGTACACTTCCACAAAAAAAAAAAAAAAACAGCACAGTGTCACTTTATTGCCAGTTGTGGCTACCTTGGAATACATTTCCCATCAATCTTTTCACCCTATGACCTTGATCACACCTGCCAGATTGTGTTGATTGGCAGCTAAGCTGCTGTTGTATGGAACCTGCTGTGCATATGTTTTCCCCTCCTCTTAGTTTTCCCAACCATGGCCAGTGGTGGCCCAATTGGTTAAGGCTGTGGGTTACTGGGTTACTGATCGGAAGGTTGAGGGGTTCAAGCCCCAGCACCCCTAGGCTTCCACTGTTGAACTTGGATATGTGGAAAAAAAATCATTTCACTGTGTTATAAGATACATGTGACAAATAATTGGATTGTTATTATGGTGTTAATATTTATACTTTAGATTTTATACTTTTACATTTTACTTTAGGGTGCCGATGCATTGTAGGGCACACATACTGTACATATACACACACTATGGGAACGCCAGTTAGCCTAATCTGCATGTTTTTGGACTGTAGGAGGATTATGCGCCCTTTGGGTTAGTATAACGACACAAAGTGATGGTGTAAGAAATTGGATCCAGTATTTATAATAAATTCTCTGAACATGACATAGAAGGGAGACATTACTATGTCCTTACCGGTTTCTTCTGCGTTCCTGACAAGTTGGACAAGTACTTACTGCATTGAGCCAATCTGTTGCAGATGTGGTGGGAACATAGTTTAGTGTAATGGGGGTTAAGGTACAATCAATGACAAGAAAAGATATAGTTCGGTACCTTTCGTTAAGGAAAGTGTTTGTAAAAAATAAATAAATAAATAAATAAATAAGTGAATAGAAGGTTGTTTAGGATTTTCCCCAACTCTAGAACATGGTGGAAGGAATGTTAATCACATTAAACTGTGATGTTGCCCCAAAATTCCATCAGAAAATCGACATTTAAAAAGAGAAAGAATTTTTGGCAGACAGTCAGTAGGAACATTTCAGCCAGAGACATTATCAAGAAGATTCTCCAGCATTTACATTTGTGTAAGCGGTAAGGTATCGTAGTATTTGTAATGTTTGTGATGCTTTCAGCTCCACCCATAAATACTGGCTCAGCTCACATGATTTCTAAATCAGAAGGTTGAGACATAAATCAGGCTCTGTAATCATTTATTGCAAGACACAACACTTAATGGATTCCAATTAGCAAGCTTCCTTATGGATTTTTTCCAGACATGAACAGCGTCGCTGATTAGACGGGTGTGCTGATTAAGTAAAAATTAGAGATGTTCTGTTGTGTATCTTGCACTGACTTGCAGCTGATGAAAGTGTATCCGTCCTGAATATTTTATCCCTTGTTTATAGGCACACATTTTTTTAGAAATCCAGTCTAAAATTAGTATTGACTGAGGCGTGTGTTGGGCTGAATATGCAATCATTTATAGTTCAAAATTATACAAGTGTAAAAAAGGTGTATAGATATTTACCAGATGTAGAAAAAAAATATCAATCATCTATGAGAACAGGCTTTATGTACAGTATTACATCCATTGTAAGTATATCAAGATATCTAAATCTCATCACATTTCTGCAGCTCTAAGGGAATTTTCTTTGGCATAGTTTATGCCTGATGGCTCACATAAATATAATATAATAAATATGCAGCATGTCTGGTCAATTCTAGTAGTTGACCACCTGCATTGCACTGAGGAAGAAAAAAAATAGTAATCTATCGTAAGTAAATTTTGGTGGGTCAGTTTTATTCTTCTAATTTAACGGGCTTTCCCACATTCGCAAAAGTTTTTCTGTTGTGTTGGTCACATGACTCTGTGATGTCACCAGACTTAAGTCACATATGAATTCTTTTATGAAGGATAACGGTGGAAGGAAAGGGTTTATAGGAGGGAGGAAGGAGGAAAAATGGAGAAGGTATGCACATGCGGGTCTGTAGGCAGTGCCCAGCTGGAATGCTGGCATAAGGCTGGTGAGCTAGTCTTTTCTTTTTACTTAACTGAGTGTTTTTTTTTTTTGCCATAATATGTATTTGTACAGTAGTTGTACTGTAGTAGCACTACTAGGGATATTGATCCTGTACCCACCCTTCCTCTGCACAAGACTGATGGTGTAAAGAAATGTCACAAATTAACTCTTGACAAGGCACACCTGAATTGAAAATCATTCCAGGTGACTCGCTCGTGAATCCGATGAGAGAATGCCACGAGGGTGCCAAGCTGCCATCAAAGCTTATTGTAGCTACTTTACACAATTTAAAATATACAACATATTCTAGGATGTTTAACACTTTTTGTTTAATACAGTACATAATTCCATAGTTTGGATGTTTGCAGTATTAATGTACAATGTTGAAAATACTAAAAATGTGTCCAAACTTTTAATGGGTTGTATATATCATATAAGTAAAAGATCAAAAAGATCCAACAATACATGAAAAAATTAGCTGAAGGCTGCTATCAAAGCATCCTGGTCTTTAATAAAGCCCCAGCAGTGCCACTGGCTGATCACCTCCTTGCTGCACTGATGCAGTAATTAGTGCTAAAGGAGACCTGACCAAGTATTTCTGTATTGTAATTTTTATTTATTCTTTGGATTGATCCTTGGAAATATTCTAATATTTTTAGATACTGGATTTTTGATTTTCATGAGCTGTAAGCCGTAATCATGGAAATGAAATCAGGAAAGACTTTTTTGCATTTTCAAATACTGTACAAAATAAAAAAGCATTTGGATAATAATTCAGTTTTAGATTTAAAAAAAAAAAGAAGAAAAAAAGAAGAAAATCAGAAATTAGTTTTAAATTTAAATACTTTTGGAATGAAAATCAAATGGGTAAAATTTTCATTATTTATTCATTTAAATGTTTGAATTTTGTTTGAGCAATATATATTTTTATTAATGTGTATTAATTTATTAGCTTGCTAGTTTATTAGTTGTAAGTGTATACAGTAATTCTATTGCAGGTCTAATAAAAGCAGTTCATGGTGATGAACCCAGACTTTTGTACTGTACTATATTTACATTTTGCTTTAACAGCTGGTCAAGTTCCAGTACTGACTTTTTGTGAATCATACTGTTTAGTCAGATAAGCAGGACCACGTTTATACACATATAGGCCCATTTTACCTCTGTAGTTGTACATGATGACCTAAAAAGCTCACATGTCTCTGTAATAAACTTGATCTTTGTATACCCTGCTTCCTTTTGCTATCTCCTTGGTTGCTAACGGTTTCCTTTTGCAAATGGTATGTATCTGATTCAGTGTCACTCAGTGCAACTAGTGACCCGTTACATGCCAACTTTGACATTCTTTGCTCTCCTCCAACAAGGCTCGTGGCGGTTTTGTTGATTTACCAGGCAAATAGATGTATTGTAATGTTTGCGTTAGGTGATATCTTTCAGAGCAAGCGCTCTGTTCTCATAAACAGAGAGACAGCACTTACTGGACTGACCAACACACAGTACAATTGGAAAGTCCAAGAAGCTTGGATGGTAGATTTTCACCAAGTCAGGAATGTCTCTTAGAGCCATTTCTAAACAACTCCAGATTCCAGGACTAGTTTAAACAATTGTATGCAAGTACAAGAAACTGAGAACTGAAGCCACTTTTCCATGGTTTAGAAGAAGACTCAAATTGTCACCCTCAGCCGAAATGAAGGAACAACCCAGGAACCACCAAGACACAGGTCTGTCATAAGCTCGAAGCTGCTGGAACACCAGTGCCACTGTATATGAGTCAAGTAGGAAAGAAAGATCTCCAAAATCAAAACCTTCAAGCTTAAATAAGTTTACCACATGGACAAAGAAAATCCTTCTGGAGGAAAGTTTTAACCAGAGGTACATTTTGGAGGTTTGAAGGTGATGCATTCAACCCTAAGAACACAGTGGAACTGGTTCATCGCACAAACAACTTTTGGAGCCTCAACCCTATGATGAAATTTGTGCCAAGAAGCAACATCGATCAAATATCCAACCCGAACTTGGCCAGAAGCTTGTTGATAAGTACCAAAAGCATTTGCTGAAGGTGAAATATGCTAAGAGACCTTTAACCAAAATATGAGTTATCCTATGTGGGACGGGGGTGGCTCAGATGGTTGTAGCTCTTGGTTACTAATTGGAGGAGTCTGGGGTTCAAGCTGAGTCACCACTGTTGGGATCAATAAAGTAATCCGCCTCGTTCTTATTCAGCACCCACTGTTGCTCATGACATTTTCCTTCTTGGTCAGTGCTGGTGATGTGTTGGCCATGTGGGTTTAATAAATTATCCCCAGTGCACACATTTAATGGATATGGCACGGCCTGGCATATATAGCTGGTGTATGAGTGTATCAGGTGCAGCAGCATGTAGCGCAATCATTTTATGGTACTTCTTGAGTCACCATGACCTCACTAGATCATATTTGTTACCCTGATCCTCAGTGTTTTATGGGGTTAGAATTCTAAGTGTCCATGCCTCTGCTTTTTGTCTGAAACAGACTAAAGAAGAAATCCCAGTCGGTGGACGTCGCCTCTCAGGGCTTCTCCAGTTTCATCCCGAGTCTGTCCATAAACAGATCCTCATCACCTGTTGCCAAAACGACAACAATCGAGGTGCAAGAAAACAACACGACCAATTCCCAGAGGCGCGCTCCGCGATGTAGCGAGCTGAAGAGAGGCTACACCATAGGTAAGCACGCACTCATATCTTTCCACTGGGTGTTTTGCATGTGTGTTCGTCACAAGGTCCCCTGAGGTGGTGTGTACATGCATGGTAAGTGTGCATGTGTGTTTGTGTGTGTGTGTGTGTGTGTGTGTGCCTATCCAGGTGATTCTGACTGGTTGTAATGCCTGAATGATCTAAAATGGAGTGACTTGACTAAATTCCCGTCTCAGGCCTCTCTCTCTCTGCTTCTGCGCTTTGATACACAGTCATTTTAGCACTTCATACGCCTCCTTATCACATGCGAAATATCTCTTTCAATAGCCTTAAAAACCAACAGTGAATGCAGACTAATTCAGCAATTTCGCATGTTCCTGTTTTTATGTTGCTAAATTGTCCATCCAGGCTAAATTGTCCATCCAGGGTTTTTGTCCAACATTAACACGTCTGTAGGGTAATAATGGAAGCATTGGAGTATCAGTTAGAATTAACAGCCTGTGTCTGATAACAGCCTAAAATGATTCAACTAATCTCCAGCTCACTACAACATGTAGCTGTCCAACAACTTCATCAAAGCACAACATCCACAAAGCTATCTTTGAGCAGATTGACTGTTTTTTTGCCAGTGCATTTGTCATAAAAAAAATTCATTGCTCTTGATATCTTTGTTTGCCAGATGAATAATTAAAGGTTTATCACTTAAAGGGATAGTTCTTTTTTTCAAGTCTCTCTTAAATCAAAATTGATATACTGTGCATATAAATATCCATGAAGTTTGTCACATGGAATACAAGTACAGCGTAAGAAATCGGAGCCAAATTTCACAACCCTCGTTCCATGCAATAATGCATTCCAAAGTTAGCCTGAGATTAAGATAAGCTAAATGGAGTTGGTATCTTTTAAATTTCACAGGAACGAGTTATATGGTTAGCTCCGGTTAGCTACATTATACCCTTATGGTTTTATTGGAGGAGGGAGTTTTTTTTCTTTGCCACCATCGTCCTCAGCTTGCACATCAGGGACAGACTGCTCATTTTGATTCATACACATTTTCTCACAGTTTATACACATTTCCATATTTATTTTTTTGGATTCTGTAAAGCTGCTTTTGCAACAAAGCGCTATACCAGTAAAATAAAATTAAATTATGCTACTGTACCACAGATGTATACATAATTGGACAGTGCATGAAGGACGTTATGTAGTGCAAACCTGTATAATATCAACTACTATGTATATAATCATCACCAACACTAGGAGATACTGATGATGCTGGAAGCAGAAGTTTTTCTATTGCTTATAATATTCCTTATGATTTTCACACTCTTATTCTCTTTTAAAAGGTTTTGTCTGCCAGCACTTTTCTTGATGCTAATAACCCACTACAAAACTATAATTAACACATGACATGAGTTTTATCACAAATACAACTGTAGTGTGAATTTTCCACTGGGCAACATTTTGGAATTTGTGCTTTTGAACACGCTTGTGACTCAAATAAAACATGCAAAAACTGGAGTTATCTCATTTTGCCGCCAAGCTGTTCATATGTGGCAAAATGCTGAGATTAAAACGTGTGTGTAAAATTACGTAAATGTGAAGTGAATGCAAAGAAATATATCACGTGATAAGTGGTGTTGTGGAGGATTCTGGGAAATAAATATCAAACCCCCAGATTTTATACAAGGATTTCTTACACAAAATTAAAAGGTTATACATGAACATTTTTTCAGGTATAAATAATGTATAATTAAGCAAGCAAATCTTTGCATTGGTGCTGAAACTTGGCCCTGATTCATATAAATTAGCAGAGAAACAGCTCATAGATTCCACTCACGTACGTTTGTAGACTCATGTGTCTGGTCGGTCTTACCTATCTGAGGCAGTCGCAGCTTCATGGGCTTCCTGCATGCTGGTGAAGGGCTTCTGGGGATTCTTTTCTGATGTAGCACTGATGATTAGTGATTCATCAAGCTTTGCCCTGTCATTGAAACGAGAACTGAGTATGACTAAGGAAAGCAGAGAATCAAGCTTAAAGAAATGGAATCGTGAGGCGTAGGAGGAAGAGCAGTGATGGGAGATAATTTGGATTGGATGTTTTATAATCTTAGATAATAATAATAATAATAATATTAATAATAATAATAATAGCAAAAAAAATGACTGGGCCTAAAATTCCCAGAGTACTGGTACAACCACCGGCGTGAAAAAGTAATTGAGACCAATAACATTACGATTATGTATGATATACTTGTAAGCAGTTAATCGCGGCGTTGGAGCCATCTGACCAGATATCATCCTAAACAACAGGTCTAATAATAGCGCTTCTCCATCAAGGCAGTCCGGAGCTGGTTTCCAATTTTTAACCAGTTCTTTCTGTTTCAGACAGCCAAAGCACCGGCCCTCAGACGGAAAAAAACGGTACCATGGCGGCACCAACACTTTGCTTTGCTAGAACAAAGAACCACTTATGTTGGGGGCTGAGAGGATAACTAAAAGTTTGTCACCTCCTCCTTAAAAGAATTGACTCAAAATGCAATGGGCAGCTCAAATACTTGATAGAAATTATAAAGCCAGGAGAACTGCTTGAAAAGTCATGAAGTTCGCCATTGTTGTTGTTGTAGCATTTTTTTGTTGGTGCCAGCATTGCCACTAGCATTGCTGGAAAAGTAGTGATGTCCACGGACGGATACAGTGACGTATTGATGTGACTCTCTCGCCCATGGAAAAACAGAGCTCTTAGGTGGTTCTTAGCAGTTCTTACAAGGTTTGCTATTGAGCAAGCTTGAGTTCACTTTGATGGAAAAGGAGGTTTAAGAGATGTCTCTTGATTGACATCGGATTTCAATAAATTTTTGTCGTAATCAGGGCCACCAGGAATTGTTCAACAATGGCTCCAAATGTAAGAAAAGTGTACCGCAGGTGCAAAATATAGCACTACTTGTACAGTCCACATACCTCAAAAAGTCCTGTATTTTACAGAACCCATAACATAGTCATCTGCAACTGCTCATAGCTTAACTATGTTAATGTGATACTCAGTCATTTACTCATTCTCTATACCGTTATCCTGACACGGTCATGGTAGCCTGGTCCTATCTCAGGCAGGGTTTACCATGAACAGGGTGCCAATCCATTGTAGGGCACACAAGCACCCAAACAGAAACTCACACACCTGCTCGCTCAACACCGGGGCAGTTTGAAAGACCAATTAGTCTAATCTGCATGTCTTTGGATTGTGGGAGGAAACTGGAGTGATAGTACTAAACCATGCAGTGTTTACATGCTTACATCCTACCTCACATTTATAGAAAATCCTTTCTGTGTTTTTTGTGCCTGTATTTTGGCTAAAGTGCCCAAATCACAATTCTTTATGTGAATGTTAGAACTGTCTGACTCAATAAAGCTTAAAACACAGAACTTGATGAAGTTCCTTGTCTGAGTTGATTTTGCCTCCTGAATTCTGAATAATAGATCATTCTGACTTAACTCTTTTGCCGCACTCAAGTATAAAGATAATTTTAAGACCTGTACATTTTTTTCAGTCATACAGCCCATAATGTGGGAGATTGGAAAGATATTTCAATCAGGCTATGCTGCTTATCTTCTACTTTTCAGCTTTTAATTCACAAGTTAATTGCCTGCTGACCTTAAGGAATGTGGTTGGACATCTTAAAGGACGTACGTGAGAGGAAGCTAACCGAGGATTTTGTAACAGACAGAACATATGGTTGCAAATATTATTTGCATGGCTTTGGTGCTCCCTCATTAACTATCCCCTTGTTCTAGTAGCATTTCAGTACATGGGGTGATATTAATTGCATAATCAAACGTAATGATGCACTCATGACTGTTTTTGTTTTTTTTTGTGATAAAATTCAATTCCAAGCCGTGCAGTGTGACATTGCGGCTCACGTTCCAAGCCTCCTGTTTTTGAAAGATTGCACGCCAACACTGCCAATCATGTTGCGTTTTGGCCTGCTAGCGCTCTCGGTCTAATCAGAGGAGAGTGCTAATGCAGACGGCGGCACGCTGTGCCCCCCTCCTGGCTTTGTGACAGCGGCGCCATTAAAGCCGCATAACTGATCCATCGGCATTTTAACGAGCGGCCCTGATGCGCACCGTCAAATTAGACCAGCACTCGCGCGCTCTCTGAAAACGGCAGCACGGATGGTTTTAATGCAGTCAAATAACAGGGTTCTATTTGTTTTTAATAAAGACAGTGTTCGGATGTGGCTTATGAATAAGTAAGTGGCAGGAAGTGATTGCTTTGTGTACTCAGATTAAGCCTGCACTGTGTACTGTAACACTGTTTTAGTTTAGTTTAACAGGTAAAAGGAACAGCATTGTTCAATGTACATTTGCAAGAAAAAGTATGTGAACCCCTTGGAATTAACTGTTTTTTGCATTAATTTGCCATAACGTGATCTGATTCGTTAAACATTCACAGTGATGGAGGAAAAATTAGGTCAACCCTTGGAGTTAATAGCTCTGGAGCAACTCTGGAATTTTTGACCATTCCTATTACCAGAACTGCTTCAGCTCAGACACATCTGGAGGATGTCTGGTATGAACGGCTCTCTTGAGGTCATTCCACAGCATCTCTACGGTGACAGTAGAGATGCTGTGGAATGTCTCTGGGCTCTGACTGGGCCGATCCAAAAGGCATTTTATTTTCCGGGAAGCCATTCTTTGGTAGATTTACTCCAGTGTTCAGAGTTGTTGTCTTGCTGCATCACCCAACTTCAACCGTCCTGACACTGGCCTGTAGGATATTTTGGTAAACTTGGTAATTTTTATTTTCCCCTCATAATACAATAGGAAAAGGTACAGGCCATGAGGCAGAGGAGCAAGCCCAAATCATGATGTTCCCAGCACCGTGCTTCAATGTTGGAATGTTGTTTTAATGCTGTTAAGCTGTGCCCTTTTTTGCACTTTTGTTTCATTAGTCCATAAAACATTTTCCCAGTAGCACTGAGGATTGCCAGAAGTGTTCTTTGGCAAACTTCAGGCATGCAGCAATTGTCTTCCTTGGAATTAGCGGCTTCCTACTGTATGTGGTGTTCTACCATGAACACCCTACCTGTTAAATGACTTGTGTATGGTAGACCCATGAACAGAAATGTTTGCCAGTTCCAGTGATGTCTTTGGACATGTTACTCGTGGGTTCAAATTTTACCTCACTGAGGATTCTGCGTTGTGCCTTTGGAGTCATCTTGGCTAGGTTCCCACTTTAGAAAGAGTTCTAAACTGTCTCCATTTATAGACAGTTTGTCTGTTGACTGATGGATGCCTAAACACATTGTGATTTTTTGGTATCCCTTTCCAGCCTTTTGCAGATCAGCTACTCTTGTTCGTACGTCTTCGCCTTTCTGCAAGGCGCGGTTCACATCAGCAAAAGCTCTTTAAGAACTTTTTGATCGCCCTTTTCATTGATCATCATCTATTAATCAGAGTTGCTTTTTTTTAATGGGTGTGTTATCAGCCTAAGCACAGTGTATTATTCTATTGTTGTTGTTGTTGGTCTTTCGGCTGCTCCCGGCAAGGGGTCGCCACAGCGGAATACCCAGTCCGCACTACAACTT
>JAOTRS010000026.1:12185104-12202119 GCA_028565755.1 Dinotopterus cunningtoni
TACCTCTCATCCCTCCCCTCTGAGAGAGCTCGGCCAATCAGCTTTCTCTAGACCTCCGGCTGCGAGAGGTTACAGCACAAAAATAGTTATTAGTTAACGGTACCTAGCAATACTGTATAGTCCATGTGTTTCTGAAAGCCTAGCAGCTTTTAAGGTGCATGTTACTCAATGCAGGAATCAATGCTGTGAATCAATCAACACAACTTAAAATTTACTTTAATAAAACTTGGACCATTCTATTTGTTTTAAACGTTCTCCTGCATGACATATCCCTTAGTATTGACTGCATCTTACAAAAACATATGAATTATGCAGATATACGGATTATGCAGATATACTTTCTTCCCACCTGGAATGAAAGTGGCGTGGGTCGTCTCAGTGGTCTGAGGAAGCACTACACTTACCAATGCTTGTATGTGAATAGTAGATTTCAGAGGCTACATAAAGTATGTTGCAAAACCGTTAATAATAGTAAGATGCTCTGTAGTCAGTGTGCAACAGAAGTGTAGTTGCATGATTTTGGTTTGTTTCGAGGAAGCTCATAGTTTGGAAGCGCGCTAAAGGCGAAAGGTAGGGCTAATGATTTTAACTGCTGCCTCTTCAACACACAGCTCGTTTTCCCTGAAAATGTCCACCTACTAGGTATTAATAACCACAAAGCAGACCCATGGTGTTCATTAATATTCATCAGCTTGCTAATAGCCTTCTCAGGAAGGGCAGAAACATTTTGCACGTCAATACAAGCGGTCGTCTTCTTTGAAATGAGTCTTGTGTAACTTGATGGTGTTTCAGAACTTCCTAGTGACCTGTGATCTTTTTTGTGTTCCATGGGGGTTTAATAAAGATTTTTGTATGTGAAAAATAGAGTATAGATAGATTATTTAATAGATTAAAACAGATAAATATAAATATAATTAATTTGCAAACTTTTTGCTAGAGCTCTTGCTAGCTAGAAAGACATGAACTAATTATTTCAAACTTGTCAGGTATATTCACCTAAAATTTATCCATCCGTATCCATACTGCTTATGCTGGGTAAAATGGGGCGTGGAGCCTATCCTAGGGAATTTAGGGTACAAGGCAGGGTACAACCAGCATGGGGCGCCACTGCCAACCCGTCACAGGTCTTTGTGGGTCTTTGTGGGAGGAAACCTGGAATCCACACTTACATTTATGGAATTTTGCAGACACGCTTATACAGAACCTTACATGTTTCAGTTCAAGGGCCCTACAAGGGCAACTTGGTTGTTGTAGGGGTTGGTGGTTCTAGGACCTTCCAGACCAATGCCCTAAAGCCTGAGCTACCCAGTCTAAGCAGAAACCCATCCAGCACAGAGTGCAGCAAGGGTGAAAGTAGGTCTGTTCTCAGGAAAGAGCAACTGCCTGCCAAAACCCACATTCAGAGCTGGACACCAATGCACTGTAAAAAGCTAACTAGCTTCTAACACAAGGCTGAATGCCAAAATCTCTGTTCAACTCCTGATCGAGAGCGCTACTTGATGTGCAGAACAAGAGACTGTACACCCTAATGCACAAGGCCAGTTTTGCCAGTCACGGTCAGTTAGTACAGTATGTGTTGATGGAGCAAAATAACTAGGTCAAATAAACACAGAAATTATACTCTTTCGATAGTACTGTATATGGTGTTTGTGGAACTGTTGTATGAAAGCAGTATCACACTCGAGGTGTTGTTGTGCTGAATATCAGCATAGCTGTGATGCCTTCAGCCTTGTGCCTGTGACCACATCAATGCCATGCTGATATTCATCACAACAGCACTCCAGTTTATCTCACTCTCTCACTCTCACTCATCTTCTATACCGCTTTATCCTGTATTTAGGGTCGCGGGGGCCTGGAGCCTATCCCAGGAGGCTTAGGGCACGAGATGGGGTACACCCTGGACAGGGTGCCAATCCATCGCAGGGCACACACACTTACACTCACTCACACACTCATTCACACACTACGGGCAATTTGGGACGCCAATCAAACAAGTCTTTGGACTGTGGAAGGAAACCGGAGTACCCGGAGGAAACCCACCAAGCACAGGGAGAACATGCAAACTCTGTGCACACAGAGACGGGAATCAAGCCTGGCCGAGAATCGAACCCGTACACTTGGAGGTGCACGGCGACAGTGCTAGCCACTACAACACGGTGCTGCCTCCAGTTTTTCTATGTTATAAAAATTTAGATGGAAATTATACTTTTTTAAAAGTATTTTAAAATGCTTATGGTTTCTTGAGTGCTGTAAAATCACGACTCTAAACCACAATGTAGCGGCGACACTGATCTCCCAGCATGTGCTCAGAGAGCAGGCATAACTACGGCATAAACAAACCGAGCCCTGCAAAGAGAGAGAGAGAGAGAGAGACGCAAGAACCGATTCGGATGCAGAAGTGAACGCAATTTGGCATGACAAAGGCTGCTTATCTACTAAAAATAGCTGTGTGTCTCTGACACGATTATTTTCCATTGTGCAGGGAAGATGTGCTTTCTTTCCCTGCTCTGGCTCTCTATTCATTTGTTCCTCATGAACCTGGCTTTTTGTTTTCCTTTATCATCATCCGTTCGAAACCCTACAGAACATCCTGTCTAAACCATACGCTCTGGCAAAAACAGAATGGCTATGCATAGTGCCATTTAATGACGAGACGTGCTCAGAGGGCGATAACGTCGATTAGATAAGAAGTTGTGTGGTGAAATGTGATAAGACTGGTTTTACAGATAAAGGTAGAATTTCCAAACTGCTCAATCTTCCATGCCTCCTGCTCCATGAATAATAGCTCATGCAGTTGACCATCCATGACGTGCTTCCTCAACCTCGTTTTAGCAAGGGGTGATGGGTAATTGGGCAGAAAAAAAAAAATAATGGCATGTTGGGAGAACTTGTGAATTTCCTTCTGAATGGAGAACTTGATGAAGGCCCACCCTACAGTATACAGCAGGACTTTTCGACTGAAATCCAGACGGCTTTCAACCTGTATGGTATTTAATGAAACCAGAAACAAGCCAAACAAACATGTTATTTCGTGCTATATGCTTTCACACGCCTCTTCGAGCGATCGTTTCAGAAGCCTTCCTTGATTTACCTCGTGAATATTCATGTGGCTTGGACAACATAATCACGCGTTAGACGTCGCTGTCAACACTCAGGGAGTGAAAGCGGTACTTTCCCAATGATGCAGCCTGATCTGGGCTATTATATGACTGCTCAGTTTACACCTGAATCACTGACAGCATGAGCACACAGCAACACCAACGCTTCTCGTTCTTCATTCGAGTGCTTCCAAAAATCAATAATTCTACTATCAGGTACAATTTCTCGCCTGCTCATATTTCATTAGTTCTATTCAGGTTTGGTGATGTAAGCACAAATATGTACACAGTGAAAGTTAGTTCTAGTCAGTATTAGGTTTCTGCGGATTTTGTAAATCCCCTGGTTGGAATCGACACCTCAGTGGTTGCCAGATTCTTATACAGTATATTTTATGTTTGTTACACTTGAATGATTCAGATCATCAAACAAATTTTAACATTGCTCAAAAATAACCAGAGTAAATACAAAATGCAGATTTTAAATGGTGTTTTCATTTATTAAGGATATAAAAACTGGCCAAACTTGCCTGGCCCTATGTCAATTAGCTCTAAGTAATTGGACTCCCTTACTAAATCATAAATAAACTGCGATTAGTTACATTGCTTGGAAAGCTGAGTTAAATCTCACATACCATGTACCAGGCCCAGGCCTGATTACTGCCAGACCTGTTGAACCAAGAACTCACATCATGCCACAATCTAAAGAACCGGATAAGAAAAAAAGTAATTGACATTATCAGCCTGTTTGATGATCTGAATGATTTAAGTATGACAAATACATACAAAAAATACTTTTAATTTTACTGTGTTATAGTGGTGACACGGTGGCTTAGCGGTTCGCACTGTCGCCTTGCACCTCCAGGTCCTGTGTTCGATTTTCCCATTGGGTCTGTGTGCATGAAGTTTACATGTTCTCCCTGTGCTTGGTGGGTTTCCTCCAGGTTCTCTGGTTTCCTCCCACAGTCCAAAGACATGCAGATTAGACTAAGTGTTGTTCCCAAATTGCCCATAGTGTGTGAATGAGTGTGTGTGTGAATGAGTGTGCCCTGCGATGGATTGGCACCCTGTCCAGGGTGTACCCCATCTCTTGCCCTAAGTCTCCTGGGATAGGCTCCAGGCCCCCACGACACTGTATACAGGATTAAACGGTATAGATGAGATGAGATGATTAGATACTGTATATCATACTATTTTGTTTACTGCTCAGTCATTAGTCAGATATTATTCTCCCTGTTATCAAAGCGTCCCTAATAGTATTATTGCACTTTTTATACAGTATATTGCAAAAACTTTGGCGTTTAATGCTGGCGGTAGAGATTGAGGGCCTGGGCCACAAGGGCCATTTAAATCTTATTTGTAACTGCAGTTTGACTGTGTGATGGCACTTGCGTATTAGCGTAGCATCATGACAAATATTAAACACTCAAAAACATCATTGTATTAGTGCACTATAAATCCTTAGACTTATACAGTACTAGTATTGCTGTAGTAGAGTCGAGGGGAGAGATTGTAGAGTTTAGAAGAAAAAGTGAGAGATAGATTGTTATAGCGATTTCAGTTAGAATATATTGTATATATAAAGCACTTCTGAAGAGCAAAGCCAAGTGTGTAACTGAGAGTCAAATAATATCACGTTTAGATTAATAAAATGTTATATGTTACTGCGTCATATGACATACTGCAGTACATTTGTGTGTGCAACAAAACGTAAAAATTAAATAAGTATAAACTACTGGCTGAACAGGAGAATTTTAATAAGATATCTTATTAGTAAAACCTATGACAATACTGTACGTTCTATACTTGAAAGTCTGTATTTATTTGCAAAATCGTGATCAAACACTGTGAAATGTACCTGATGTCGATTTTTATATAATAAGGCTACGTACTAACGCGCGCGATGATGAATGATGATTCTCGTGCATGTTTGATCCCGGTGAAGTCAGGTGACAAACACTTGCTCTAATCCCGCCCTCAATTAAAAACAGGCTCAGCTTCGCAAACGCAAATAGTGCTCTAGATAAGGATTTACTGATTATTATTATCATTATTTTATTTGATTTTTTTTGCATTTGTGATTTTTGTTTTGCTTTTACTGTACATGAACCAGTTTAAGAAGAATTCTAAAAAATAAATTCAATTATTGTTTCAATTAACAACTTAGTAAAGCTTTCACCAGCACACGCTATTATGCGTTATAATTTTTAGTATTGCACGTTGACATTTCTTCTCACAGCCTAGCGAAGGTCATATAATTGTAATGCAATGTTTTGTCCTGATATTCTTCTGTATCTCTCCTCGGTCTCTAATTTGATTTTGTCCAATTAATAAAACAATACATAACTCATACAATACTCTTTTTTTATTAAAATTCTGTAACTTATTTGCATGTTCTTCTGCAATTTTGGATAGCTTAAACCCAAAAATCTGAAAAACACCCATCTATGGATTTAAGGGCTTCGCAAAAGTCACTGTAAGATTTATAATTCCTCAACTTAATAAGTGTTCCACTGTGGTAATTGAATAAAACAATTGAATACACAGATTTTTTTTTTCCTTTTCCTTGCTGATGCATTAGGTTTGAGCCCGGTAAACAGGCTGTGTGTGTGTCTGTGTGTGTGTGTGTGTGTGTGTATGTATGTGAATCCTCTTGTATTTAGTGCTTATTCATTAGAACAGAAGTGCACGAGTGCTTCTGCTATTAGTTGCATCTGCACAGGGCCAAGTGTGTTTTGGCCCCGTTTCTGTCGGACTAATTGGCCCTGCAAACTGCAAAACGCTCAGAGAAACGCGCGATGCGTACTATATTTGTAATCCCGCAATAATCTTTTCAGATCGGAAAAAAACGTCACGTTGAGACTTACCCCTTAGTCTTATCCAACAAAACTCGCGTTCCCTTTAGAGCATAACAATTTAATTACATTTCCATTTAAACCTTCCATTAAAGACATGTTCGCTCAGTACTTGATATCTCTAGTTGATTGCTTCCACTTTCCTTAATGATGGTACTAATGCTTAAGTTCCAGTGATTAAATTCTTATGTCTGCATGGCAGGCCTGGAACTGCACTTTTAACATAATTTTCCACGGTTTCATCTCAAGCCACCTGTTTATACAATGCAATCCTCAAAGCGCGATCTCTCACACCGCTCATGAACAAAAACTAACGCAACCATGATGTCGACATCCATCCATTTTACTGAGCAGAACTTAATTTCAAACTGTTGTTATTATTATTCTCAAAAGTGAGCGGGAGAAGATGATCAGGATTGATTTTTGATGTATTGGAGAAAGCTCCGAATGGTCGTCTGAGTGGGAGGACAATCCCCTGCTTTAATCTCTCTGCTTAATAAGACTCGTTTCATTTCACGTCTAAGGAATGAGCTAAGAGGATCTTTCACACGGCTGCTGAAATTGAACTGTCTTAATTACAGTCGGGTCTGCTGAGGATCGCTAATCAATGACTTTTTTAACGTTTGGCTGTGTATAACCTAGAGTCTGAATGAGGTAGATTAAGAGCGGGACGTTTCAAATTCAAATTTTATTTGTCACATACACAGTCATACATAATACGATATGCAGTGAAATGCTTATATGACTGCTCGTGACATTAAAATCAAAATTATCAATAAGAATTAAATTATGGAATAGAATAAGAATAAAATATAGAAAAACTTAGCTGTAGGAAAAAAATAGAAGAACAAAATATAAAATATAAAAAAATATTTTTAAAAACGTAGCTATACAAAATATAGACAATATGGCTGAACAAATATGGAAACTGTTATGGAAATTACATAAGAATTTAAATAGAAATGTCCGGGGAGTGTGCAAATATGCGTGAACGTGAAGCTGTAATGACCGTCTTGTTTGCTGCCTTTCTATGTTTTTACATTTATTCATCAATTAAAGGGAATAATTTTGGGGTTTGGGTTGTTGTTATATGAAAAATAATCAACAGCGTGGTAAGCTGTATAGGTGTTGCACTTTGCTTCATTTCTTTCCTAAGTTAGTGTTGGTTAATTCGAACCCACCACCCAGCTTTCTCCTGTCATACATCATCTAGAAACCAGATAGGGTTAATACTTACATTTGCATCCTATGAGACATGTAAATCTTTTGTCACATGACTCCCATAGACGCTATGCGGTGCAATAGATTCAAAAGAAAGAACGACTCGGACTAGAAAATATGAGAGGTGAGCTGCTCATTCTGTTTATTATAATATGTCCTTAGCTGCATTGTGATATTTTTATTACTGGAACTATAGCCAAAATGTGTGTATGTAAACTTTGTGTTGGGTGTCTGTTTATTGAAAATAAATGTAACATTTTATTTTATTTCTGAACAAAAGAACGAAATGAACTAAATGATTCAAAAAACGATTCATTCATTTTGATGAACGAGATTCAAAGATCCGAGTCACTAAAATGATTCAAACTTCCCATCACTACTATCCACCCTCATCCACATACATGAGCTCAGAGATGCATATGATTGGCTGGTGTCACTCTGATTGACAAGAGAAGCATAGTAGTGTCATTGGACTACGGTTCGGAAGATCCTTGGTTCATACCCCATGACCACCAAGTTGCCACTGTTGGACTCTTAAGCAAAGACCATAAACCCCAAATGCTCAGATGTATAATGTAAATGTAAAGTTGTTCTGGATAGGGTGTCTGTTAAATGGCGTAATGCTAATGTTATCCATTTATAGTTACTGTACATTCATGCTTGATGCTCAATTTATACTGGGACGTGATTACAGCCAGGACAGGCTAAGCATGCCTATGTGTCCTGCTTGAGAGGTGAACATTTTCCCGTCTCTATTTTTACCCTTTTTTTCCTCTTAATAGAATAGGTCCCTGAGCCCGGTATGTAACATATAACTTGATGATCATACTAGGGTTTTTTTTGTGTGTGTGCTGACATTATGTTATTGCACAACAAGCCCTGTGCAAAACCTCTGTGGTCTTTTAAAACCTATTTATTGCTCACAGTTTCTCCCCAGTGAAGCCAGTGTATGTGTGTGTGTGCAAGCATGAATTGCAGGGTTGCAATGAAGATGGATACTAGAGAGCTTCTAAACGACTAACAGTGCTTCGCTTCCACGCCTGAGGTTTCTGTCCTTCTTCTTGTAGTTTTCTGTCAGCAGTTACACAATCATAATTAAGCTCAGAGTCAGTTTAAAGCCTGATGAAGTCCAGTTGTCTGGACTTACAGTACTTCTAGTACGAAGAGGTTTCCATACAGTAGCAAGACCTGCACAATACTGTCTTTGCAACTAATTAACCAAAAGTATACACCCCTCCTCCCAACACCATGTGCATTTGTATTGTTGCATTTACAAAATACGTGCTTTGATCAGCTCCTAATAAAATTCCGAAGGATTTGCTCAAAATATAAGACTAGATTGTTTACCTTCGAGTTGGCATGGTGATCATGACTTACAGGCAGCTACAAGTCTGTGCCGTGCTTTTGACCAGACTTGCCTTTTGGGACCTCTTAGAGTTTGGATAAGTGGATCAGGTGTAGCTGTAGTACCAGAACCCTCCAGCAGAGGGGGAGCAGCCTGTTTTTTGGATTACTGCCCTTGTTTTAATTCAGCACAAGAAGCATTCCTATTTGTTAGCTATCGGGATGCAATTATAATTTAATAAATACAAAAAAAAAAAAAAGCAATCAGCAGTTGCTGAGATATTATCAGATAAGAGGTGTCAGTAGAGGAATTGAGTAGATGAGATTACCCGGTCCCTAAGCTGTACGTGGGCTGAAATGTTATTGCACTCCTGAATAGTGCTGGCATGTTTTATACGCTCCACATAGAGAGAGAGAGAGAGAGAGAGAGAGAAAGACAATATAAGTAGAATTGTTTCTATATTCTATAACTAGGAAGCAATGACTAAATGTTACGACTGACAACAGAATGTAAATTTTCTACCTCCTGCATTATTCTCGCCATTGACTTGTCATGGGAAAGTTTATTTTTTATTTTTAAAACGAGCAATTACAGATTTACTGAGGAGATGGAACTTCCCAACCATGTTAAGTTTTCCTGTCACAGACCAGACAGCACACGTCTCACTTGCGCTACGATGGCAGAAGAACAGCGCTGCACATTTCCACTCCACTGGCACACCTGCTAATGGGGAAACTCTTATTCGAGTGGAATAAAATGTGTTAAGTGGCGAAGTCGTACACTATGGGATGTTAAACGTAGCCTTGCAGTGATGTTTATTACAAGATAATTACAAGTCGGTTTTGATTTATTGGATTATTCATGAAATTGTTCTGTAAGCAGACACTTTTGCGCCTCTTCTGCGCAAAACTGCTTTCTAGATTCTACAATGTTGAGAATGAATCAGTCGTTCCTTCACCAACAAGACAAATACCGGAGATAGGAATCACCAGGGACCACATGATAAGTTGGTGTTGGCCAATTTGAACCCACCACCCAGCTTTCTCCTGTCATACATCATCTAGAAACCAGATAGGGTTAATACTTACATTTGCATCCTGTGAGACATGTGAATCCTTTGTCACGTGACTCCCGTAGACGCTATGCAGTGCAGCACACAGGAAACAGAATTGATTGGTTCTTCTCAATGACTCTTCTAGTCCTAGTCGTTCGTTCTTTTGTCACGTGATACGATATTATCACAATACCTACTGTGTCGATTCGATTTGTATTGCGAGTATCACGATTTTATAAATATTGATGCGATATTATTTTTGCTGCCTGTCACTGTGTGAACAGTTTAGAGCACGCCACCTGTAGGATTATAGGGTAATAGCAACATTTTACCATCTCAAATGCAAACATGCATAAATTCAAATCTTCTTCTTTGTTTTTCGGCTGTTTCTTTTCAGGGGTTGCCACAGCGAATCATCTGCCTCTATCTAACCCTATTCTCTACATCCTCTCCTTTTTCGACTAACAGTAGCCCAATTTCCACTGTAGATCAACAACACCGGTGGCAGTCGTTGTTAACCTGGTATGGAAGTCATGTTAATGATTTGCATGCTTGAGGCCAGATGCCCTTCCTCCCACAACCCTCTATTTTTATGCAGACTTGGGGCTGGCACAAGAAGACACTGGATTGTGCCCCCCTGTGGTTGCATTATACATAAATTCAAATATGATAATAAAAAAATTCTTCTGTTTTGAAGAATACATGGATTCTGACACAAAAGAATTGTAATACGTAACTCGATCAGTTCTACCCTCATCTCTAATGGAGACACTTTTTTATTGTTGGGCCTGATGTATTAAGATGTAAAGGGAGGCTCGGGAGCCAAGGGGAATTTTGGTTGAGCTAAATGTTCATCCTCACATTTATTCTGCGCACTGTCAAAATAAACTTAATAAACACCACAAAAACAGGAAACGGGTCCGTCCTGGACTTGCAGCTTTTGCTCCACCGGGGTCAACGTCACGCTCCTTCATTGTTCTAAATGTGTATGGATGACCTAATGTTCGTTACAGTGTGCTAAGACTAGAGACACTCCATGTGTTTCCATCAACATAAACACCTTTTTTTTTTTTTTAAACAACTTTATTAGTGAAATATCACATTTAATTCAGTCTTATTTCATGTAAATCTTCCACCATACAGGCCCATATAAATGATGTTTTCTGTTACTATAGAAACGATTCTGTTTATGAGAATAAGTGCTGTAATGTACTGTACTGTGATGAGTCTCAAACTCATGTACTTGTGTTTACATGTACACATGAATGCATGAGCACTTTTTCACTAATCAGATTAGAGAAACAAAACAGCTCCGTGGTATCATTTATACATTTACATTAATACAGAGTTTTACGAGGGTGAGTCAAAAATTATCCGCAAATTTATTTGATTTAACCCTTAGAAAAGACAAAGGCATTATTTTTGCGACATAGGCTCCTCGCTTTTCAATACACTTTGTCCTTTTGTCAGCAAGCTTTTGTATTCCCTTATTTTTAAAATGTTTTAGGCTGAGCTGCGAGCCACGAATCCACCGCTGTCTTCAGTTAATCTTCGTCCTGGTTGGGCTGCTTTCAGCTTTCAGGGGAACAAACAAGTGAAAGTCCGATGGAGCCAGATCAGCACTATAGGGAGGATGCTTTAACACCTCAAAACGAAGTTTTTGCAGAGTGTCGACAGTGTAATGTCAAGCAAGATCATGCAATGCTGCTTTTCTTCGGTGCAAATCACAACTGGGTCATCCATTTTTGCTTGCATCGCAGTTACAATCGAACTGATGCAACAGATTCACACCTGCACAGAAGTGACTTGGGAGACAGCAGCCTTGAACAGAAAGCACTGATAAGACAGTACAGCAAATAGAAGTTTTAATATAACTGGAGTGTTTCATGCCTGCAACAAATAAAAACAAGAATGGAAACTGATTGATTCGCTCTTCATATTCAGCAGGCATGCATTTGCACCGTA
Source organism: Dinotopterus cunningtoni (assembly GCA_028565755.1). Lineage (NCBI taxonomy): Eukaryota > Metazoa > Chordata > Actinopteri > Siluriformes > Clariidae > Dinotopterus > Dinotopterus cunningtoni. The sequence continues at coordinate 12,196,640 of JAOTRS010000026.1, forward strand.
GCAAAATGGCTGCATGCCAAACCACAATGCCTAACTAGTATTTCATCATAGTATGATAATAACAGTAAATTATGATGATGTTCTCTTTTTTGCCATGCTATTTAAGCCTTCTGTTTTTGTTTTTTAAAGTCTTGAATACTAAAAGTGTAACCACGCCCTGCGTCAGTGCTCTTATTATTAAAACATCTCATGATGCGGCTCTCCATACAATTTGGAAACGCCAATTAGCCTTATCGACATGTCTTTGGATTGTGGAAGAAAACCCAGGCATTGGAAAAACCATGCAAACCCGCTGCACACACACAAAAACCGAGGCAGGAATCGAACCCGGACACTGGAGGTGCGAGGCTCTAAGCCACTGTGTGGCCTATAATGGGATATTAGAGGTTTAGATTCATCTTATGTCGCCCTGATAGTAACAAAGTAAAAATAAATGAGTTATCAACTCGTTTAGCACTGATCATCATTGTTTCCAAAAACTAATCACTAACCACCATTGTTCCCAAAAGTCAATTAGTGGGTGCCTTTGTTCTTTTAACCAATCACTGATCACCTTTTCTCCCAACAACCAATCACTAGGCACCTTTACTTGTCCCGCCTATGCAAACCCTCTTTTGGCTATATTTACATGTAATAAAAGTGAGTTAATGCTTCTAAAACTATGTCCTTTATGTACTTACTACTTTTACTGCTTTTAGTCAAAAGTTTTGATAGAAATCATTCTGTTCTAAAAATACATAAACTAGATTTTTTTTCTCATTAGAAATAGGGTGTATTATTATTATTATTATTATTACTATTATATTATGATACAATCAATTTCATTGTATTATATACTGTTCATAAAATCTTATTTCTTTTTGCTTTTCTGTAACAAATGATCATGATGATTCAATAAATGGGTAAATGTGCCTGTGGCCTATTTGTACAGTATCTACTTTTACCTGAAGAAAGTAGCATTAAATCACTGCATGCATGAATTAAATACTTTTAATATTTGAGCTAAAATGGCTATTTCTCAAATAATTGCATGATTATAGTGCATCACTATAGGACATCATCAAGACGACCATTTAATACACTATATAGACAAAGTATATGTAACATAACAAAGAAATGTAACATAAACACGATATATTATTATTATTATTATTATTGTTATTATTAACAAATCTACACTATATGGACAAAAGTACAGTATTTGGCTAAAAATGTTAATTATTGAATTCAGGTGTTTCAATTAAATCAGGCCCCTTACCCCAAGTGAAGGGCAATCTTAATGCTTCAGCATACCAAGACATCTTGGACAATGCTATGCTTCCAAAAGTTTGGGATCGGGCCTTTTCTATTCCAACATGACTGTGCAGTGGGACTATATAGACATGGTTTGACAAGTGTGGAAGAACTTGACTGGCCCTAACACAGAGCCCTGACCTCAAACCCCATCGAGCACCTTTGGAATGAGCCGGAACGGAGATTGCGAGCCAGGCCTTCTTATCCAACATCAGTGTCTGACCTCATAAATGCTCTAAAGCTCTAACTCCATATTGTATATGTACAATGTCATTGCAGGTTTGGTCAAATACCTTTGTATAAATACTTTTAATATTTGAGCTAAAATGGCTATTTCTCAAATAATTGCATGATTACTGTATAGTGCATCACTATAGGACATCATCAAGACGACCATTTAATACACTATATAGACAAAGTATTTGTCCAAACCTGCAATGACATTGTACATATACATATATTTAATGTAGGGCTTTGTGCACACTCATGCTATAGAGCATTTACTATATGAGGTCAGGCATTGATGTTGGATAAGAAGGCCTGGCTCACAATCACCGTTCCAGTTAATCCCAAAGGTGCTCGTTGGGATTGAGGTCAGGGCTCTGTGTTAGGGCCAGTCAAGTTCTTACAAACTCATCAAAGCATGTCTGCACAGTCATGTTGGAATAGAAAAGGGCCTTCCCCATACTGTTGCCCACAAATTTTAAAGCATAGCTTTGTCCAAGATGTCTTGGTATGCTGAAGCATTAATATTGCCCTTCACTGGGGCCTGATTTAGTTGAAACACCTGAATTAAAAAATAAACAAGTTGGCCAAATACTGTACTTTTGTCTATGTATAGTGTAGATTTGATGATAATAATAATAATAATAATAATAATAATATATTGTGTTTTCTCTTGGCTATGTTACATTTCATTACATGTGAAGTCACAGAAGAAGTGAAGGTGTATGGGATTCAATAATAAACAGGTTTGGCCAAATACATTTGTTCATATAGTGTAGATTTGAATTTAATATTAATAATATAGTTTTTTTCTGGATATGACATTTCATCACATTTAATTGGCCAAAAACTTTACAACAGTCAGCGCGCGCACGTGGGTGGGGTAAAAGTTTTGCAGTTGTTGATGTCCGTTTCAGTTCCTGTTTCTGTGAGTGTGTGTATTGTATATGTGAGTGAGTGAGCGAGCGTGTGTGCTGGTATGTTCCTACACTAATGCGTGCACAGTGCACGCTTTCACAGCAGTTATAACGCTCTATTAGCGTCCGTTTGGTTGGTGAACGGCGCGAGCATGGACTCTATTCTCTCGTGGACGGGTTCGGGCGCGCGAGCTGTCAGAGACGCGATTTCCAGCCGGATCTGGGCCGCTCCAGCGCGCGAGATTCACTTCACGGACTACTCGGAGCTTCCGCTCGGCTCCTTGAGCTCACAGACCGGCAGCGCAGGTCTGACACACACCCCTCCAGGCATGTCTTATTTTACTTAAAAGTTTCTTCTTCTTCTTTTTTTTAAAGTCTTGTTTTGACCCGGAACAAGCGGGGAAACGTGGCGGGGGGGGCGGGGGTTTGTTTTGAAACACACGTAGCGAGTTAGCATTCCTCTTCCCGGAGTGTGAAGTTGCACACACAAGCCAACGTGGCCGTGCTTGACACGAGTTAACTCAGTTTTATTTCACGTTACGACTAATATTTGTATCTATAAACGTGTTATTAAGGAGTGACATAGTCACTGGAAACATTTTTGCTTTGACTTTAGCTTTAAACGTTGACATTCTCATACACCTTCACTTCTCCTGTGACTTCACGTGATGAAATGTAACATAGCCAAGAGAAAACACGATATTATTATTATTATTATTATTATTATTATTATTATTAATTATTGAATTCAGGTCTTTCAATTAAATCAGGCCCCGTATCCCCAGTCAAGTGGACTATATAGACATGGTTTGACAAGTGTGGAAGAACTTGACTGGCCCTAACACAGAGCCCTGACTTCAACCCCATCGAGCACCTTTGGAATGAACCGGAACGGAGATTGCGAGCCAGGCCTTCTCATCCAACATCAGTGTCTGACCTCATAAATGCTCTAAAGCTCTAACTCCATATTATGAGTCATATTTTAAGATTTTGTTTGTATTATTACACACATTCATTGATTATAACTTAAGCCAGATGTGACAATTACCATTAAATGACATTACATTACGGCATTTGGCAGACGCCCTTATGCAGAGCGACTTACTGTACATTTTTAGCTGCAACGTGTTTAATTTCGTGCAGAAGAATAGGGTTGTCTTTATGTGTCTGGGAGCAAGCATGTGTTATCTCTGGTTGGTAGCTTTTATATGAGAGAAGACACCTGGGTTTGGGTCTAAGAATTAGGTGAGACCAGATAAGGCAGAAAAATAAAGCTCTGATTGTGATGGCTACTGCGTGCAACGCTTTCAGCCGGCATGTCCATCACATTGGATTTGTAAACTAATGAGCAGAGCAAACTCTACCTATTAAATTGCTCTTGTGTTTCATCTTTAAACTCTTTTTAATCTCTTTCAGAACATTTTTTCTAACTTCATTTCTACTATTATGGCTTGTTTAGAGGTGCTTGTCCTTTCCTGCCTGTCATTTGGTAGGACATGCTTTTAAAATGCATACAAAGTCAATATTGATAATTTATATTTGTCATGCCAGTAAACGTCCCTCTCAAACATGTCACAATCAATCATAGAGAACTTCCTGGTATGCCTAAGGAATCTGTTATTACTTGTTATTTTATTCTAATCTCAGTATGAAAGAAAGCTGAGTCCACCTGAGGTACATAAAAAAATAAGCTTAAACTGTTTTAGCTACGTAAATTCACCTTCCTGGGGGTTTCGGTAAAATAGCTAATGAGCTGAATTGAGTCTCAAGGACCCTCATACTGCCTCGCTTTGATTTGAGATTACAACCCTTTGGCTTAGTAGCACACAAGCGTAACCTCCGAGCTCGTCTTTGTTTTACAGTTTGTTGGAATAGGCAAATTAGTCACGTGACCTCATGCGACGTCTGAATGGCTGTACAGTATAGCAAAGGGTAAGAAAAGTGGCTTTGTATTGCTGATGGTGCATGCATACAAATCAGGTACGCACAAACTCAATGGTGGAAGATGATGTTTAAGTCCAGAAGTTGGTCAGTGCTACGACTCAAAACTGTGGTCTGCTGTTTAGTTTAACTTGACACTAAAGCTGTTCAACCTGTCATAAGACTTCCTGTTTCAGAGTCACCTAATTTGCTATGCATATAATATTGGGGGGAGAATTTTGCATGCAGGCAAGAAGTGTGATGGCTCCCATGTTATCATCATTCTGTATCAGCGAGTTTATAAAGGCACATTTAAATAGGACTGGTGCAGGGTTACCGGGGTGAGTTCACCTTCATGGTGCGATTGCTGACACGGAAAGCTTTGCAGAAAATTCATGCCTAGTGACAACCTGTGTGCCACATCTGGTGCTCCTGCAGAAAGGCATGAATGGTATGTAATTTGTATAATTGTACAGTCAAGCTGCATACTTCTATATTCCGTATCGCTAAAAGGACTCAGGATTGATGCTGGCGACAAATGGTGAAAAAAACACACCAATGAGCGTAGGAGGAATGAGCGTAGCAAAATTTAATCTGTCTTTGATAAACAACAATGATGCACATGGATTTATCACATAGAAATTGAAATCGCAGTATGAACTCGTGCAAGGTTCACAAAAAAGGTTACATTTATTACAGGTAACGTATGCATAGTCAGTAATGCATTAATGAATCTTTGACTTAAATATATACTGAACATGGCCTATGGACTCAGAGACTCGTGCTAAAACTGTCTGAACAACAGTCTCATTCATCAGTGCATTGTTTTTTTTCAGTGGTGTGTGCATGGTTTTGGCTGGACGTGGTTAGCTTAGTGGTTAGCACTGTCGCCTTGCACCTTCTAGTTCCGTGTTCGATTATCGTGATTATCGAGTTTGCATGTTCTCCCCATGTCGCCTTGCGTGGGTTCCTCTGGGTTCTCAGGTTTCCACCTACAGTCCAGAGACATGCAGATTAGGCTAATTGGTGTTCCCAAAATTGCTGGTTGTACAAAATGGGAATAAATACAAAAAAAAATTATCATTGGCCCCCACAGTCTCAATGTTCCTTGATGGATATGCATGG
>JAOTRS010000026.1:12202219-12212400 GCA_028565755.1 Dinotopterus cunningtoni
TGCATGGTTTTGGGTAACCATAGTTAAAAAAAGCACCAAAATGCTTCATATTATATATATATATAATATGAAGCACTTGCAGGAATCATGCTGAATGAGAAAATATCAGAGAGACAAGAAAATCTCATATGCTGTTACGTATTACTTAGCAAAGGTCACGATGGCCATGTTGTGAAAGAGGGATTTCGGAAACTAACGAACACATGAGACAAGAAATATCCATTTCCCTTATGAATCTTTTTTCTAGTGTCATTATTTGCTTTTAGTCTATAAAAATAAGTGTGAATTCTAAACGGTACATTCAGTGGTTATATAATCTAGTTTGAATCCTAGCTTCTATATTTGTCAATTTTAGTAAATCCATGCAGCCCTAATGAGCAACTAAGAAATTAAGGCGTTCCTTGAAAACCAGATATGCACCATCATGTATTTAAAGCACGGCAGGTTCAGGGGCAGCTCAATCGCAGCCCGTGATTGGAGCCGAAATGAACGAGGTGCGCAGCTTTTGCACTACGTGTAAAATGGCACTGAAAGACATCACAGTTCTTAGAGACAGTTACTCCCCATAAGCACGGGTGTTTTTCCATAAGAGCCCAATGACCTGTGAGTCAGACAGTCTTTGGTGTTCACACATATCTCAGGAAGTTATTACGGCAGTGCCACGTACGTTGAATCTGCATGACAAGCATTCAGTAGCTGCAGACACGACAAGCATGCGTTTCTGAAGTTCTTATCATTAGGAAATTGTGCGGTTATAGTTGTGTAAGGCTGGTAACACTTTCGAATGTAATAAAAGGAATGCGAGTTCCTTATAACTAAAGGCTCTTACTTCTGGTCTTTTGCAAGAGTTGCACACGTTGGGCAAAATGGGAAATTTCTCGCACATGGAATTATACTAAATCTAGTTAAGTATACAGGGTGGTTATCTAAAGAGCAAGTTAAAACCCAGCCTCAGAATCTGGTCTAACCAGATATCAGGACTGTAGCGCAGTAACCTGTTCTGTCACATTTATGAAGACATCATAAGAACATACTGCATATGTCTTCATGCACAGTGCATAATTAAACCTTTTGATATCAGAAATGTTTTGAAATCTATTTTAACACACCATGAAATAAAGGTTTAGTGTGTGCAGGATATAGGAAATGTGGTCATGCTTTTAAACATGACCACATGTAAAGAAAAGCCACCATAGGGAAAAAATTTATTAGATAGATAGATAAATAGATAGATAGAGTACTTTATTAAAGGGAAATTGTATCGTTACAGCAGCCAGTTCACATAATATACAAAAAGTAAACAGCAAATATTATTATTATTATTATTATTATTATTATTATTATTATTATATAATTGTAATGAAGGAGGGGGGGATAAATGAATAAACTCACTTACACCTCACTTTTAACAAAATGTGAAAATATACATTTCTCAACATAAGCAAAGTCTTAAATAAGGATGTTTACCCAAAAAAAAACAACAACAAAAAAAACAATTACGTATAATTGAGATACACCTCCGTCTCAATCGCAGGTAAGTCAGTCTGTAATTACATCTGAGTACCGCTGTGTACAATTACGGTATAAATTCTGGAATTAAGAAGTCAGATCTTGGAATGATTTTATTTTCAACATCGGTATGTTCAAACTACGGTACAGCAGTGAGTGTGGCCCGGGGAACCTATGGACTCATCAATATTTGTCTTTTGTTATCAACACACCAGCCAGCTATCCGTGATGAGTCCATTTGTTATGTTTACCTCCTCAGAACAGCGCACTGTAACAGTCAATGTTAAAGATTTAACAAGCAAACATGTCAGCACGTTGATTGATCAGTCTGGAAAGTCACACTGACAAGCCTTCACATGGCCAACACTTTATTTATTTATTTATTTATTTATTTATTTTTGGGCTTTCTCAATTACTGTTAAAGAAAAGTTGCTCTGCTGCTCTGCTGTGGCCGGTACAGAGTCGGAAAATGTTAACAAGCACTTAAAATAATAAAATAAATATATAAATCCTGCCAAAAACCTAGCCAAATCCAGTGCATGGCAATATTGTACTGTATGATCGTAAGGAATCATTTTGAAGTAAAACAAAAAAGTTTGGGATCACTTTCTAACTCCATGGTCGTTCCAGATTTATTTTTTTTTTCTACATTAAATCAATGCTGAAGGCGTTCAAAATATGCAGTAATCTCTTATTCACAGTTGATATTAAGATGTATCTGCTAATTATGCTCTATAAAACCTTCATAACGGCTCTAATCTGAGGTGCTGTTTGTTAATTGGTGATTTCTGAGGCTGGTGACTCTAAATGAACTTTTCCTCTGCAGCAGAGGCACGTTTTGGTCTTGGCTTCCTGGGATGATCTTCATGAGAGCCAGTTTCATCATGATGGTGCTTGATGGGTTTTGTAAATGCAAAAACCTTGACAATACTGATCTTGCAAGAACTATTCCAGAAAGGCTGACTTTCGCATCTTAAAATAACAACTGACTGATTGTTGTTGTTGTTGTTGTTACATAATTACCTATTTCCATATGTGTTATTTCATAGTTTTGAAATCCCCAGTATTGTTGTAGAATGTAGAAAATACATCACTAAACAAAAACAAGAAATTGGCAAGTGATCCCAAACGGTAGCGTATATTATATAGCGCTTAGTTGATGAATATAGAATTGTAAATGATCAAAAGTGTTACAACTGCACCTTGAATATATTTGAAATCTTCATTGTGCATCTCTAATATGGTCCGAAAAAATAAAAAATCCTGACTGAGACACCCCGCTTTAGTGTTGGCGCTAATGTGCAAATGAAGACTAGCCTCAACAGCTTCCTTTTGTTATTAGCAGCATTGAGTGATTCATTAAGTATTATGTAAATGCTAACTGTGCCTGTTAGCTTTCATTCAATGTTATCCTCCTCATTAACCTTCAAAAGCCAGCTAGAGCAGCAGAAACAGAGGATCCGACTCACGTGGCCCGCCACCATGACCTCACCTCAGCCTGCCATTGATTACTGCAGGCTGTGGCTGGCACGCCGTTATTTGCTTCTCACTCATGCAGTCTAAATGCCAAACCGGCAGGGAGGGGCTGACACGCCGCACATCAAACGTCCACCCTTCTGTCTGATTGCTAGTCTGACTTTGACTTCAAGCCAAACTAAAAAGAAGCATTTACCCAGTCTGTGCATGTAGCACCAAATAGCAGCAACGGCTGTTTTTTTTTTTCCATCCCCTTGACCTGCTCCATTTCCCCGCCCCTGCCGGATTGAAGGGAGATATAGATTTTGTACTGAAGCTGTCAGCAGCATCCATATACTGGGAGATGAATAATGTGCCGCGAGGCCAGTGCAGAGGAGGAAGGGTCCACTGACTAGTCATGGCACGGTCTCATGTGCTTCTCAGTCACGCAAATAAATTTAAAGAGTCTGCTCTTTGCTGTTTTGCATCCAAATCACCCTGCTGTTAGGAATCAGGCAAGGGGTATTTTTGTTCTTAGGCACCATAATGAGAAAGAGAGGGGACGTTTGCGTTCTGGACAAATCTAGGATGAGCTTTGTCTACCTTAGTGCTTACTTTAAAGACGAAATGAAAATCATAGTTTTGTCTGTAAATGTTATTCAATTCTCAAAAAGAAATCGAAATCAGGAAAGGCTATGGAACTAGAAGGTGTGTCTAAACTTTTGATTGGTAGAGTACAAAACGAGGCACAAAAGATCTGTTTTAATTTCAGAAATGGGTTCATTTTATCAATACGACAAAGAGTACAAAAAGAGTTCTAATCTGTTTTAAAAGGTCAAACTTTATGATACTTGAGTAGGCAGGAGATTTGAGGGCATTGTGGGACAGTAAGATATTGTGTTTCAGAGTCCATGCACTCTTAAGCTTATCGCCAAACGTTTTTCTCTGAATTGATTTTGGGGGGTGTAACTGGATAGGTCGATGTCGCCACAAAAGCTAGCTGATCAACAGGTCACAGAGGTCGCCACACGGACATGCACAGGCTACGACCCAGCAGTCATTGGTTTGGACTTCGTTATGCGGTTTTGCATGACATGTATCATGCAAAAGTCTTAGGCACAAGCAAATAACTACTGTAGAGCAAGAATGTCTTAAAAAAAAACTTTCTACAGTCAAAAAAAACACAACAAGCAGCAAATAGTAATTAATATAAAACAAAGTCAATAATTGGCCCTTAAAATATAGTCTCAGGTACAATGTGTGCAGTTTTAAAAGAAAATTAGCTGCTTAGTTTTACCGAGTATCCTGCAGAACCAGCCACAGTTCTTCTGAGCACTTTGTCGCACCTGCTTTTTTTTTCATGCAGCAAAACAGAGAATCTTTGTTTGTTTTCACATTAGGGCACCAGGGACGTTTGTGAGAACACTTGACTCCAAAGTCTGTTTTGTTTTGATCAGTGAGAACACAATCGCTACGCCCTTAGGAACCATGCCCATGTGCTCCTGAAGAGGTGGTCTCGGGCACAGAAAAGCGTACTCGGGCATGGATCGAATCAGATATTGAAGCCAATTATACCTGAGCACGGAAGTAGACACAACGTCATCAGTGCTGTCTGTCTGCTCCGAAATCTCCATTTGCGCGTAGCCTGAGGCCATCTTATTCCCCAGCTGATAAAGTAGGAAGATCGTTGCTCTTGACAGTTTTTTCCCCCCCGAAATATCAATAATATTATGCGTAGTGTGAAAAGTAACGTCTTTGTTCTCTTCTTCTCTTGTGTTTAATGGCGGCTTAGAAACTAAGTATGTGCGTACTGCCACCTGCTGTATCGGAGAGTGTAAATACGCTAGCTAACCATAGAATGGTAATGAAAAAAACTATATGAACGCTGGCCAAATGGATGGGGGGAACAATTATTCCTGGGCACGGTACAAATCAATCGTGTCTAGTGTGAAAACGCCCTTAGTTGTTGAAGCCAGACAGGCTGATTTGAGCATTTAAGAAACCACTGATCTCCTGATATCACTCAAAACAGACTCTAGAATTTACATAAAAGGTGTAAAGAAAAAAAAACAACTTGTTGATAAGCGATGCCAGAGAAGAATAGCCAGACTTTTTTGAGCTGACACGAACACAAATAACCACTCTTTACAACCAAGATGAGCAGAAAAGCATCTCAGACATGGTGGAATCTTGAAAGCAGAAGACCACATCAGGTTCCGTTCCAAGCTGAGAAGACCAGAGGTCTGAATCTACAATGGGAACAGAAACCGGACAGTGGTCTGTTTGTGATAATTAACTGAAGATCCTAACAGTGCGTGATTTTATGCATTGCTTTGCTGTGAAGTCATACCGAGCAGACATTTATCATTGCTTTGCAAACTTGATGAAGGCTATACGGTAGCTGTTGGTTGATTTGATTTGCAAAGTAAATGCCACGTTTGAGCACCAAATGGATGGAAAGAGCGCAGTGGAATTAGTCACCCTAGAGCGAATGTTAATGAGAAGCTCAGGCGTGAGGTGACACGCCGAGCCACTGACACGATCAGGGTTTGATGAATTGAGCTTAGGCGGGTGTTAATGAGAGAGAGCGGCGAACACTTATCAAACCCATACCCCCTGACGCACTGTCCAAACTGCTGTCCCAGCACAAATACAAACACACACACACACACACACACACACACACACACTAACTACTGCAGCTACGAGCTACTCTGTTTATGTCCCGCATTGTCCTGAAGCCATGGCGCCCAGTACGGGCATCTCTTCACACTAATTGTGCCACCTCTCTGAGCAGAAAATTAAATAAGGGCGAATGAATTGAGGCTGTGATTAAATGAGCCGCCGGGCCATGAGGGGCTGAGTGCTGTGCTGCGCGCGGTGGACTTGCTGACCCCGAGCGAGAGGTTTTTATCTTCGCCTGCCTTGCACGCTTCACCAAACGTGGCCTAAAGCAGTCATCAGGTTTCAGCATGTTAGGTAGTTAATCAAGAATGTCTACCCCTGACCAATCAATGAAGGAGGCTGATTTCGTATGTGAAATTGCAAAGTTCGATAATAGAATGTGGAAGTGTGAACACAATCAACTTCTCAAATTTCTCTTGGCAGATTAGTTGATGTTTTTAACGGGAAAAGTTTCAGTTTTTCGGCACAGACTTTTGATATAAAGGAGAGCCGCATGGTGGTGCACATCTTGGTGTTTCATACACGGTTTCCAGATTTTGTCCCTTATGGAATTTCTCATTAGAATGCGATTTCTTTGTTCCTCGCTCCTAATTCTAACACATATCTCACGAGTTAGCAGCTTTGTGATGCCGCATACAAAGGTCGTTCAGGATATTTATACAGTCGGAGCTGTCAAGAAACACTCGTAGTCGTGTGAGGAAACACAGCTGTTTTGTGAATGTTGTGTAAAACCTGCCCCCCCACTCCACTCAGATACTGCAGGGTTAAAGGTCGTGATCTTTACATTTGCTCTCTCTTGACAGAGCGTTTATTAAAGTCCTCGATTATTTTCACTCAGCTTGTCTTTATTAAACAAATACTACAGTACAGTTTGTGAGCAAAATTTTACCAGTAAAATTAGAAATAGATTTGATTGGACGTCTTTTTGTATTAAAAGTCACAAGGTTTTCAAGCAAGATACCTAAGATGCAAACAAAACACACTTGTTTTTGTTTTGCATTTTAAAAACTGATTTGCTCATTAAAAAAACGCTTACAGTTCTACTTCACATATTAAACTTTTATCCCTTTATCTTTCTTTTGACATCATGCGTGTGTGGGGGTATTTTCTATGTTTTGTTTCTGCTAATAGGATAATAAGAAGGGGTTTAACAATAAACTCAGGTCACAGTTTAATGATAATGATTCAGGCTTCAATTGGAATTTCGAAATATTCGTAAGTGTCAAGCAATCATGACTGAGGAGACTTCTTTTTATTTTAGAATGATAAACAATGCAAAACAAAAGGGATGGGGAAAATATAGATTCACAGTAATTTTGTGTGGCAATACATGTCAAAATGACTGGCATATTCAGAAATTGTTTTGCATAATAATATTATAACATTATAACAAATATTATAAAAACATAATAACTAATATGTCTACATATCATGGTGCTCAATACAAAACACAAAGAAAAACAACCTTGGTGAGCAGGAAAGCATCACAAATTGGACAACACATCAAACCATATGGTCACACATTAGAAGGCCACACTGCATTGTAAATGTTTGAAAAGTATAACATATTTAATAATGTGTGCTGAAAGCCCCCTCCCTCCTTTTTCGGTAACATTTTTAGTCTAGTCCCTATACCTTTCCAAGTTTCAGTTAATCGCCACACACAGTTTAGTTAATCGACACACCCCAGTTTGAGGTAGTGAAATGTTGCCGTTCCTGCAGGTGGTGAGCTCTAAATTGTTCACACATTGGCAGCCGGCACCGCATCCTGTGTGGTACAAGCAAATGATTTGTTATGTTTATTTAGAATTGTAACAAAATCTAAACAAAATTTTAATATAAAATCTGGATATTTATAAAATGACACAACTTATGAAGTTCTATTCCAGGAGCACATTTGTAAGTTGGATTTGTTCTTAAGTTTAACAAAGTGAGTCTTATAGTACTTTGACAGTTATACAATGTAATATACAATGTAAACCATACCAATTTCCAAACTAGACTAAATCTCTGTTTTCCACTGTATTGGCCTGTGAACTCGTTTTTGTTGAGGATTTTCTCCCGCACTCCCACATGCACACAATATACCTGACTTTGGACATTTTATACATTCACTTCCACGTTGAAAATATTGAATATGATTGTAAATATTTGTTTGTACACGTGAGCTACTTAATGGATTTGTTCGCGTTTATGAATGTCCGTAGATCTACGAGTGTTCGGTTCGCTTGTATCTGCGGAAATTCGTAACTTGAATGTTCCTAAGTCAGGGACTACCTGTCCTAACAGAATCGCAATAGAAATCAAATCAGCACTCAGGTATCATGATACCTACCTGGGTGCTCCCTGGTTATTCCCTTCCCTACAAATCAATGTGTGTTATTTTCTGTATAAAACTAAATACGTCATAGATTGCTCTGAAAAAAAGGTTTAATGTTGGTAACAAAATGTAACACACCATCTAAGAACTAAATCAAAATAATAAATTCTCTACGAAATAGGATGTTTAAAAATCTGGTCTTTAGGAAATGATCAGTTAAAACAACGATGAGCTTCATAACAGCACTTGATGTGTCATTTTAACTGCAATAAAGCTCCAAAGTCGGATGACCTCTCTGCGCTCTTTTTAGGCTGATACTGTTTTGATACAGGCTTTTTAACTGTTATAGCATGGTAGTAAATTACATACGGTAGAATACATGTCTGTCATTGTGACCTGGAGCTATCAATCCCTCTGTGTATATTTTAGTTACAAGTTACAGCTGCGACTGGTTCAAGTAGTTCTCAAAATATTGTGTTGCAGCAGTGAAATAGATCTTCTTCCTCTTTCTCTGTTTGTGTGTGTATGTGTGCGTGTGTGTGTCCATGTCCATGACCCACCTGCTTATTATGATACATCCACCACCGTTCTCAGCTGCTAATAAGTGGGTGAACTAAAAATAAGTTCAGCTGGGCAGTTGCAGCTGGCAATGAGTCAAATCGCCTGGTTGTCTTCTGTGACAGCGAGGCATTCGTCTCGTTCACACACACACACACACACACACACACACACACACACACACACACACACTCTGCTGCTTGCTGCAAACCCGTAGTAGAGAGATAGAACTGTGCATACACATATTAGATAGAGAGATAGATCAGCATTGAGGAGCATCACATCACATCACATCACATCACATCACTGTTCATATTTCATACCACGTTTTTAAAAAAAATCCCAAGTGATGGTTGAATGAGAGGGAAACACTTGTGACTAAGAGCATGCTGAGCCTATTTGTTAGTCAATCATTCAAAAAAACAACAACAATAGACCAGGCACACTTGTGCTCCAAAGTGATTTCTCCACTTTGTATTCAGTCTAAGATGAACTCTGGTCATTCAAATGTTCAAGAAACGAGGCTCAAGCATTTTCACTACGGGTAAGCTTTAGTCTTAAACCTGTCTCGCTCTGTCTGTGATTCTCTGAGCTAAAGGTGAAGCTCAGTCCTAATCTCTGGCCAGGAAGACTCTCTCTCTCTCTCTCTCTCTATGAGAAGCTACTTTGTTTGAGCAAACACAACGCTTTCAGAAGTGGAGTCATGTTACTGAAGGAGCAGATTTACACTGTGTCGCAGTAATGACTTTCCTTGCCTTTAAAGAAGTACTAAGGACAAGCACTGCTATTGCATATCACATGGTTTTGCAGATCTGTGATGGGAGTCAACGTGTTGTTTTCAGCCGCAGAGGGGAACGAAATGCAGCATCCTGGCTTGCTCTAGTCAAATTCTGTAGTAAAATTTAAGGCATGAGACACAGCGAGACACTGTACCTACCAAACATATGTGTTTGTGATCGCATTCGACAGCAGATAATAATAATAATAATAATAATAATAATAATGAAATATAAGTTATTTTCTTATTTCCAGGGCATTGTCTTGTTCAGTTCCTGAGGTAATACATGGTGTGAAATGAGCGGGAAATGAGCGTCCATTAAAAGTGTGTCAGGGAAACAGCGCCACTGAGGTAGAATCAGCTGATGGAGGAATGTTCCGGAGCTGCGGACTGACTGACTCACTCTCGAGGGAGTTGGTGGACTGGAGCTTGTGTCCCAGTGCCAGAGACATATATTAGAGTCTTTGTTTTGCTTCCAAGGCTGCTGTGTGAAAAGGCTGTGTGTTTTATAGCATGTAACACAAATATATGATTATTACAACTCAAATACATTTTTACATTTTTTCAGAGGTAAAAAAGCTTTCGTTTGCTTCCTATTTCTGTGTATGAATGTATGGTATAAAGCTTCAAAATACAAATAAGCTTCAACAATCAGCCACTGTATACTTTGTAGATGGTCATTTATGCAATCCAGTTACAAGGCTTCAGCAATGTCTTTGAAATCGAGCAAGATGGAAACCTTCACATCAAACATGAGAAAGAAGGGAAATGTGACTCTAAATGACTTTTATTTTCAGTCCAGTCCCTATACCTGAGCAGTTTTTGAGGAATGTTTTTTTTGTTTGTTAAGCCACAGAGTCATCTATGAATTATTTA
>JAOTRS010000026.1:12212500-12234837 GCA_028565755.1 Dinotopterus cunningtoni
TCTAAAATATTCATGATGCCATCTTAGCCTCTCAGGCAACACGGATGGCATAGGGGATGAAGGGAGGAAAAAATGAGGGGTGGCTCAAAATTTTTACACAGTACTGTATAATGATTGTAAGAGAAATAAAATGATAATAAGCCATTGGTAAAATACTAATAATGAATGCTAAAAATTCTATTAATTTACTAAAAGAATATTTGCTACATCATAGTTATTGTGGCGTGATAATGTGATACCTAACTACAGCTGTCTTTTACAAAAACAAAACTGCCCCTAAACATCCTTATGATTTCGCTTACCTCTGGTCCGATATAATATGCCTTTACATGCGGAAAGCATTTAATCAGAATATAACATTTATGATGCGCAGAGTGGTTCTGCCCAAGGGTTTAATCTGCAGAAAATATAAGAGAAGAAAAAGTTTCAATTCTTCCAATAGAAAAAGTTAATTAAGCAGGATGCACGTTGTATCATGGGAACAATATTTGCGTTTCTGCTGTGCTTTCTATTTGAGCAGCAATCTTAGAAGCACATGCTACTCCTGCAATTTTTAAACAGGAAAAGAGGACCTATACTGCAAAACGTCCTAAGATAAGGACCTTGAGCTGGCGGATAAAAGACTGGCGGGAGTCAGTTATTCTCACGGAGGTTACTGATCAGGGATGGAAGCAAGTAAACTTGTCTTACTTAATGTTACCCCAGCATGAGGCATAAATGTGCAGAAAGAATATATTTATTCCAACAAGAAAGAACTGATCAAAAAAAAGTGTTATCAAAAGTTTTTGGCCTGTGAGCGTGTTAGCTATGCAGGCTTTAGGGAGCATAAAATGGATACAATATAGATTTTTTTTGTTTCAAGTTTCAGCTGTAGAGCTTGTATCATTACCTAGTTGTGAAGTGAGTTTCAGTTTAATTTTGAGCAGATTAACATTCTCAAAAGAACAAAATATATAGTTTTTACCATATGCTATAATTGCTTTATACAGTAGGAATACTGCTGTGCCAGCATTAACTTTTGGACAAGGGATGTTGAGGATTAATCATGAATTGATTCATTTTTCCGTTAAGAATTTATCCAATTTAAAAGTTGACTAATAAATGTTTGTCTTGCACAATATTTCTCTGCAGTTCACAATTCGTACTCCACAAGCGGACGCACTTGCAGTTCATGTTATTTTGAAATAATGACAAATAGATATCTTTATGTTACCTTTTTTGTTATTCTGTTTACAGTACACTCTTTGGGCTTTATTAAATTCTGACATAACTAATTTCTAGAATCTCACTCACTATAATAATCACCAGAATCATTTAAATTAAGCTTAAACTGGGAAAAGAAATGTGCTTTAATCATATAAATGTGCATTATTAATGATTAATCGCTTATCAGTTGTTAACATGTTTACCTATTGGTCAAGAACCATGTGTGAAATTCCCAGCCTTATTTCAGACCTAATCTGGAATTTGCTCAGTGTGCATTGAATTGCAGCTTGCAGTGGGTTAAATGAGAATTGATCTACAGGAGATGTTTGCATTTGTTTGTTTTTACTAAAACAAATTGAAAAGGGTTTTTAAAATTAAAAAGAGCTTAGCTCTATTAACTTGTCACCTTTTTATGATTACACGCTTACCAAAGCTGGTGTTATGTCACAAGTATCATATCTCCGAACGTTTCTTTAGCTTTTAGCTCATTTGTCAAAATTATTTGCACTACCGGACATTCTTTAAATTTCGACGTCTTCTTAAAACCAGTGCCACCTCTAGCTCAAACACATAAAACTGTATCAACCCATCTTTGCTCGCACACCATTGATCAAAGCAGAGCATACTCCCTAGTTCCACTGTCTCCTTGACGCGCCAGAACCCCAGAAATAGCAGAGCTGGTGTATGACTCATGGTGCCTCACTTGAGCCTCTTTTTTTTCCCCCTCATACAAACTCAAGTGTAGAACCCATTAGACGTAGACAGTTCATGCAGGCCAACCTGAACATCCTGGGTACCTCTTACACGCATGTTTCAGACACCAGGTCCCGAGAACGCACACAAGGCTGATAATGTCCCCAGTTAGGAAGAAGATGCATACTTTGCAGCTAAAGCGCACGTGCACACTCACACGCGCCCACACACACACACACACTTAGACACAAATTCATGGCCAGAATTACAAGAGGTCACTGAATGCATGAAGCAGAAACGGCAGGAGGCAGAGCAAGGTGAAGACGCCTTCTCCTGCTGTCATTGTGCCGTGCTGTGAGAGAGAGCGAGAGAAGGAGAGAGGGAGGGCGAGCAGGAGGGAGGGAAGCAGGGAGGAAGGGAGGGAGTAAGAGCGAGAGCGGAGAGAAAAAGAGGCGAGAGGGGATCGGCTCGCAGCACTAGCTGGCTGGCAGGAACGGCTCGAAACACCACTGACGAATGAGCTGTCTAGCCGCGAGGCTGGAAAAAGCGACAGCTTGTGACAAGCTGTAAGAGGAGGATGAACATAATGCGCACCTTGCCTCGCTTGCTTTCAGATACCGGCCAGAAGAAGACGCCTGACAAGAAGGATGGGCGCCGTATGTCCTTCCAGCGACCCAAGGGGACCATCGAGTATTCCGTAAGTGAAAGCCTGATTCCTTTTTGCTGTGTTGTCTGTGTGTACGTGCATGTGTTTGCGTTCTGTCCTGATTTGCGCACTTTGCACCCCGATGTTGTTGTCAGCGTCTGGGTATAACGTGTTTGCAGCAAAGTCACCAGCACGTGTGTACATGCTGCATTTCTGTTCGGACACATCCCGATCGCAAAGTCGGTAGCATCAGATGTCCCGCGTCGGTTCACTATGTGCAGGAAGATGTAAACAACATGCATAGGACAGGGGAAGAGAAACAGCTGTGGGATCCTTCATGAGTGTGTGTGTGTGTGTGTGTGTGTGTGTTTGTGTTTGGGATATATATTTTATAGCTGTTTATAGTTTTTCCTCTCAGTATAAATTATATGCAGTCGTTACCATGCATACCAGCAGTGCTCACGCGTGACCTTCCGTGCACATTAGGATTTGGTGTTGGTTTGGCGTCTGTGTGACGTGAGAGAGTGAAAGAGTGTGAGACATAAACACACAACGAGAGAAAGAGAGGGAGAGAGAAAGGGGGGGAGAAAGGGAGACAGAAAGGAGGGGTGACGAAGAGAAGAGGGACTGATAAAGAAGGGGGAAAAAAGGAGAGAGAGCAAGCCGGAAAGAGACAAGAAGCGAGAAGAGGGCGACCGTTTAAGCCTGTCTGCCTCATATACTTGAAATGACCTCAGATTTCCAGCTGCAGACACAAACTGCTTTCTTACCCAACCTTTGCCAGGGTCAGAGACCAGCTGCCAGCACTCCTGCCGCTTACGGACAGTGCTGTCCACCGGTGTTGTAACCGAGCCCAGCGGATTGGCACCTGACCCTGTTGATAACTGGCACCAAGCAGGACCCGAGTCGGCCATCTGTGCGACACTGTGGGGTTGTCACGGGTTATAACTGCAGCCTGCCATCCTGGTCTCCAGAGCTTTTCCTGTGATGCCCAGCACTCCCAGGCATTACTCCAGTCCTCACACCCCTCCCTTTCTCCACCTTCTCCTCCGCCACATCCATCTTTGTCGCCGAAGAATGAGTGACAGGGCCGGTTAGAGTGTAGAAATGGTACGACGGAGGGATTTGTTACAGGTAAAGGAGGAAAGAGGCAGGTAGGGATGCAAACATGGGTTTCTTTAGCCTCATACGTGTTTACATGTGTACAACAGGCTGAGTTTCTCACTGTCGTCTGTCCCCCTACCCATTGCCCTCTACTTCAACTGTCGCAAATTGAGAGTTGGACAGGGGAGACTGGGGTGGAAGATGAGAAAATGTGCCGATTACGCTATTCATGTCGATCTGCCCAGGGCCATTGCAGAGGTTTTTAAGTGGAGGTCTTGGGCATTGACATTTTCTAGTCTCCTGCAATTTGAGCAATTCTAGGCCAGACCTTATCTCATCATAACCACCGCTGTTGATAAGTTTTTAATCTCCAGGTGGTGAAAAGATAGGCAGGCCTTCAGGCCTTATCTAGAAACAATGTTTGTCGAGAAAGAAATGTGGAAAGAAGGAGAGAAAACATTGACCACTGCATTAGATCTGCTCAGACACAGAGAAAGCAGGCCAGTTCAGCCAGGTCCATGTATTGGCTCGATCGTTGAAAATGGTGTTTGGACTCAGGAAAAGATAAAGTACATGCAGAAAAAACGCATTATGGGATACTTTCTAAAAATCATTATTATGTGGTATTCTCCATATTCACTATATTCTATAGACAAGTGAGACTGATTTCAGTGCACAGTACATTCTGCTCTCTCGTTATTTATAGACATAACGACCCCAAACAAAAAATCTGCTTTAAGCAACTGCACAGATCTTATCCACAATGCTATGCAGTCTTTTCTAATAATGTATGAGTTCATGCATCGTGTAAGCTTTTTCTATCATTTTAACCCCTGAAACTTAAGCACTTCTCAAACATGTGCTTCTTTTCTTAAATCTGGACAAGGTCAGCTCAGCCGTATTGGCCAGTTATTTGCCGATTCTCCAGAGCACCACTGATTGACCTGATGGTACACTGCTTCCTGAATGTTCCCATGTCTCGGTTGATTTTTTTAAAAGCAACTAATTGGTGATTTCTGAGGCTGGTAACTCTAAATGAACTTTTCCTCTCCAGCAGAGGTAAGTTTTGGTCTTGCTTTCCTGGGAAGGTCTTCATGAGAGACAGTTTCATCTCGGTGCTTGTTGGGTTTT
Organism: Dinotopterus cunningtoni; assembly: GCA_028565755.1. Lineage (NCBI taxonomy): Eukaryota > Metazoa > Chordata > Actinopteri > Siluriformes > Clariidae > Dinotopterus > Dinotopterus cunningtoni. Next base: position 12,217,281 of record JAOTRS010000026.1, read on the forward strand.
GCAAATGCACTTGACAGTACTGTTCTTGGCAAGAATTATTCCAAGAACTTTTTCAAAAGCAGCTAAGTACTTTATGGATGAACTATTTCCATAGCCACCTTTTTCCAGTAATTACTCTTAGAGTTTTTACTTTACACATTAATTTCCCCAAGTGCTTGCTGTTTACATTTACATTTTGGCGGACATTTTTATCTCATTATACTTCTAAGCAGGGTTTAGAAGTATGAGGGTTAACACAAGGGCCCAACAGTGGCAACTTGGTGGTGTAGGGGTTTAAACCTGGGACCTTCTAATCAGTAGTCCAGTGCCTTCACCCCTGAGCTCCCCCTGCTCCCCCTTTTTTTTTAGGGGGAATGGAAAAAGCTCTCTTACTTATACTAATTTGCCTGTAAGTCATGGCTGTTCCTGCTTGGTAGTGTGGTTATTGATTGAAAGCTGCTTGAGAGCTTGGTGGTCTGATAACTAATCCAAAGTGCCAAGCTTAGTAATAAACAGCAGTTAAAAATCATGAGATGACACAAAACTGTGTCTGGTCACATGCCAAGCTCAAGGCCGTAATCTCACAGCACTTCCTCTTTACACACTGTTGGGTCTTTCCGTTTTTTGTCAGGAAAGTGTTACACACAAACGTCTTCTGGAGTTGCAACCCACACTAGACGTTGTTCTCAGAATAATGCAGAGAAGCCCTGTCCTGTGTCATGTCTCTAGGCTCACGTGCCCTTTGTTTTTAGTTTTTGTTTGGTATTTTGCGATCGCATGCCAGACAGAAGGCAGGAAAGTCACCGTGTTCTCTTTTCCTCTTTTTCCCCAGCGTTGTCTGAAGGACAGAATGTCACGTCCCGGTGTGACCACAGAGCTAAAATTAGGCCAGTAAACGATCAGCGGCACAGTTAGGCAGCAAATTCCACGAGGGCTATAGTAATGACATTGTCACTATGGCAACTGTCATGCTGAAACCGCGAGCTCAGGCCTGGAGATTGGGGCCCGTCTGAGCACTTCTCCTCTGATTTTACATTCTGCTTGATTACACCATCCAGAGAAATATTGTTTTCGTTATGATGACACTCTTCCTCATGCCTTGTGGTGATTAGGGATTGTCCTTCCACCTTTTCTTTCCCCTGTTGCCTTTTAGAAACCGTTGCTCGAGAACACATTTCTACGGGAGATTGTATCTTTAAACTTATTCTTAACCAAAGTCAAACTTTCACAGGCTATAAAAGGCTTTACGGCTATGAAACTTTACTGTGCTTGCTCACTTTGGCAGTTTTGTTTAGGTTTTTTTTTTTCACACATTCAGACTGTCACCCTATCGTGAAAACTAAAAAATGATCAACGCAAAGAATCCAGACTGTAGATGTGCATTTCAGTTTAAGTACTCGATTTTGTTCAACATTCAAATTGTATTTTATTTCCTGAGAAAACACTAACATGTCGTGGTTGTCTTCAGCTCTTAGCCGTTGTGTTTACTCATGTCTGCTAGCACATGTAGCACATGTACAGTAGGTGTAAGTGCAGGATGCTGTTCTAGTCACATGTATCACATGTACAGTAGGTGTAGTAAAGGATGTTGTTCTAGTCACATATATCACATGTACAGTAGGTGTAGTAAAGGATGTTGTTCTAGTCAGACTAGCATTTATTTTCAATCGGGTTTTAAATACAAATTGAATATGTTTCCTAGTTGTTGCGTTACATGATGATTCTGCAATACAGATACGTCACGCAGATTTACAATAAATTAGGTATCTGTATGTAGACAATCCCAGTGCATATACAGTACAGTGCAAGTCTTAAGCCACAACTTATTTTCTTCATGTTAAATAGAAATATATGATGTAGGTTAAATTAAAGAAACGGGAACAAATGTACTGTAACAAGCTGCAAAGTACCTAAAGATACAATTAGGTTTTTCTTTTCTTTTCTCTTAAGTCGAAGTCTTTTTTAATTGGAAATGTAAACAAGATACATATACATACATATACATAGATACATACATACATACATACATATATACATACAGTACATGCATGGTATACTGTTCTTTTCTACCCATTTTTATCCCCCCACGCTATAAGAAAACAACATCCAGTCAGCAGAAAAGGAAATGAGAAATTATATAAATAAACAAATAAACATCAAAGCGAAACAAGAATAAAAAAAAACGGAAAAAGAATCTGCATCTATATTTTTCAAAGTGGCTCACACATGGTTGCCAGGTATCATAAAATTCCTGAGTAGATCCTTAATGGAATAGCGAATCTTTTCTAGATTAATATAATACAAGACTTCTTTATTCCAGTGAGCACTCAGTGGCGATGACTCCTTCCACTTAAAAAGATCATTCTCTCAGCGAGAAGGGAGATAAAGGTTAGCACCACTTGGGTCAATAACAAAAAGTGCAATGATTGCGTGTGGCTCTAATGGCATTTTTTTTTCCCCCCCCGAATTTTCTCCTTAATTTAGTCGTGTTCAATTCCTCCCCGTCACTAGGGGGCTCCCACATTAAGGCTACTACTACCACACAGTAAGGAGGGCCGAAGACTATCACGTGTTTCCTCCGAATTACGTGACGCCAGCCGACCACAACTTTTCGAACTGCTCGCTCACACACCGTTGGGTGGCGGCGTAACACACTCGGAGGACAGCGCTATCTGCTCCTTCCGCTTGCGAGAGCTCGGCCAATCAGCTCTCTCTAGACCTCCGACTGCGAGAGGTTACAGCATCACCTGGGAATCAAACTCCTGATCTCCGGATGATAGGGCGAGCACTTTACCACTGGGCCACTCGGAGGCCCCTCTAATGGCATATTTTTGACAAGGTATCAGAAATGAAACTTAAAAAATTATAGAACTTTTGGCATGTCCAGAACATGTGCAGTAGTGAAGCTGGTTCCTGCTGACATAATTGGTTGGTTGTTTATGTAACAACCTCAGCAGCAACCTCATTTCCCCTCTCGTCTGTTTCAACCACTCAGCATTCAGCATCACCAGAACACAAACCACTGGCCTGATCATCTGTCATCATCTGCATCTGTTTCTCACTGGTTCATGCCTTAAGTTAGATGTTATTATGCTTGGATAATTTATAGGACACTGTGTGGCTTAACAAACAAAAAATATTCCTCAGGAAACTGCTCAGGTTCCGGGACTGGACTGAAAATGATGGAACAGCCTACTTAACTCCTGACATTAAATTAACATGGCTGCTCACAGCATAAGCAGTAAACAAAGTAGTGCCTCTTTCATTTAAATGTGTAATCATGTACATACAAGTGTTTCCTTTAGCGCGATCAACATACAGCCATATTGGCTTGTTTAATCTATAACATTGACTACACAGTTTGCTATTTTGAGGAGATAAATAAACATCAATCATCGCAGTTAGCAGGATAGATTGTTGCTAATCCAGAACACGGAGGCACGCGCGCTTTTCGGCACAGACAAAAAAAAAAACCGACACAATGCTGAGATTCGACTACACACTTCTGAGGTGGCGGCGTAAGTGTCAGCGTTACCCTAACAACAACACGCGCATGTGTCCAGTTAGCTTTTTTTTTATCGTGTTGCCGGTTTTAAATTAATTAAGTCGCAACAAAATATCACCCACGTGTAAACAGCGCAGTCAAGTTTCTCAGCACTTTATACTTAATTTAAGATTTTTGAGCGAGGATGCTCCGGTGCGAGAAAAATAAATTACAAATAAAACACACACATTGTATATTAATACTCATCTTCAGTGTTAAAAGCTACAGTCGCTGCCCAGAAACATCGATTGATTTTTCCGGACTCCTCTTGTTTTAGTGAGGTTCATTCTGTGAGCTGCATGTGCCTCAGGATGATTATTATTCTCCTAAACAGGAGACCAAGCATTATACCAAGCACTGTACGTGAACATAACTGGTGTTAACAAATGTCTCTGTGTTACTGAAGCTTTTTTTAGTCTAGAATTTGGATCTGATGTGCTTTCCACCCTTAATGCCGTCGCAGCCTATTGAACTAGTCTGTAACCAGTCAGAATATTTATAAGCAATACCACATGAAATTGAGTGCTGTTGTACTGAATATCAGCACGGCGATGATGCACGAGGGCGCAGCCTGAGTACGGAAGATATTCAGTACAACAGAACGACCTCGAGTGCGATATTTGCTTGTTAGCTTTGCAGCTTACTTTAGCCGTGGAAAAAACAACACATGGTTCAGACGCAATTCGGAGTAACTTAGTTGCCATTACTAAGGAGAGAAAGTGTTGTTGAAGATGACGTAACGTTATCAGATGTGTTTTCTTGCTGACAGTGTATCCATGACTGGTTTTGAATGTGGGTTTTTGGCAGGCAGATGCTCTCAGTACTGCGGACTGTACTTACCTACTTTCTTCCATGCTGCCCTACGACAGTTCGTGTAATTAATGATCATTAGAACATCTGTGACGCCGGAGTGATACATACTGTATGCTTAAACATCCCAGTGATGTTATGTTCAATATCACAGTTCGTGTAATACCTCTCGTCCAATCAGATTGCTCTGTCTGCGCTAACCATTGTATAAAAAATATAAGTGAAAGGACAAACATTCATTTCCACAGTTATATAAAGAACATTGTGGTTTGCTGCAACTAACTCATGTCCTAGTGTAGTATTTATGTTAAATCAGACTGAGTTAATGAGCAGCAGCCGCCGTTCTCTTTTGTTAAGTAATAGCAACATAAAAAAAAAAAAACCTGAGCAATTTTCTTATACATTCCTAGATCCTTCTCAGTTTTCCTGCTGCTGAAGTCAGTCATTTTATAAAATACTCCTCTTTTGTACTCTACTGACATTTTTATTGCAAGCGGTAACTGCCTAGCGTCTTCTCGACTTAATAGGAATTATGAAATGATGCTCTATTTCCATGTAGAGCTACACATTATGGGTTAATTTGGTACACAAACAGTCAATGAGCCATGGAGTTAGAGCACGCACTAACCTCATCTTCAGGCTGTTTATTTACTGACATAAGCGCCGCCGTTCTCATCCCAGCGACCGGAATGCTATAACTCCATTATCTAACAAGAATGAGACGTCAGCGGCTGCTGAGGGGATAGCGGGGTGGGCTTGGTATTTATTTGCACAGAATGTGGCTAGAAGCTAAAAATAAACAGGCCATGGAAGAGGCGCTCACACTCATAGAGAATCAATGTTCAGTGTCCGGCTGCGAGGATGAAAGAAAGCCGCCAGTGCAGAGGTGTTAGGAATATTGACTACTATCTGCCGAGAGATGCCAAAATATTGTTTGTATTTTCCCCAAAACACTGAGGAATTTTGTCTCATTTAGGATGTGTTCAGACTTGTATGATGCCTCTTGATCCGGACCAAAGCATAAAATGATGCATTAGTTTTGGTGCGCTATTTATTTTAGTCCTGGTTCACTTGATGTTCCCACTGGCTTTTTCAACATTAGACCAAAAGAAGCAACAGAAGACATGGGGATGAGGTCACAGCCTGATTGGACAGGTTTAATGATGCGAATGTTGCGACGGAAACTCGTTGAACCTCCAAAATAGTACTAGACGCGCAGGGCTGAATGTGCTCTTTGGCTTTCTTTATATTTAAGGTGGATTTATTTATTTATTTATTTATTTATTTATTTATTTATTTTTATATACCATATTTTGGAAATGTGCTTGTCAGACCAAATATTAATATGGTATTTTACCCCCTGCTCAGTCAAATCATCAGGGTTTTTTTTTTAGGGGCACTTTTTATTTTAATGTGTTTTTGATGTGTTTACATACGTTTGGACCATGGTGCGTTCACATTTCAATCAAACCGCACCAGAGTACATTTGGAAGCGGACAGAGACCGACCTTTTCAAAGGGTCTCGGTTCACTTGCTTAGTACACGTTAAGGTTCGGATGGCGCAAGGGGATACTTGCTCAGGTGAACCGCACTAATATAACAACCACTACAGAGTTCGCTTTAATCAAACCAGACAACCAAAACAGTGTGAACACGCCTTTAGATTTAAAAGGAAAGAAATATGAGTCACTTTATCAAACTGTTCATTAGATTGGATTTAGATATTTTTTTTATCCTATTGTAAAACAGATCTGAATCCCTTTTTTATGTGGTCCTAGATTGGATACATATCCGATATGCAGTCATGCAACTTGAATGAGAACGGGCAGAAAGGAATTCATGTGAATCTTTTTTGTCTGAACACATTTGCAGGGTGCTTATTGACGTTAGCACTGAGCAGTGCTAGCAATAGCTGGTAAAAACAAGTAAGGGTTCTGACTTTCTTCCTTCTTCTGGACCCCAACAAATCTTCCTCCAAAGCAATTAGCATATTTTTTTACCTTTCATTCCATAATAATATTTTTGCTAAAATCTTTTAAGTTTAAAAATCCATTGTTTTAAATGAATGAATGTTTTTTGCAAACTTGAGTGAAGGTGTATCAGTGCAATGGGAACTTTTAACAGTGGCGCTTAGAATCTGTCAATCTAATACAGTATAAGCACAAAAGAAGGCAAATTTATGGCATTTACCAACCAAGATTTGAGTATTAATATTGCCTTTTAATGACTGTAAAAAAAAAAAAGAAAGAAAAATCAGGATTAAGAAATCATTAATGACTTGAACATGAAATTTGAAGCCATGTTTTTTTGTTGTTATATTTTTCGGCCTGGGAAACATCGTCAGAACATTATGTGCAGTCCTGAAAGTAATAGTAAATAAGCTCTTAGTAACATATCTATCATTTAATGAGGCAAATTAAAATTAATTCATGCATTTTCACTTGAAGAGCATTTTTAAGGACAGCTTAATGGTCAAATTAGTGCTAAGTACTAAATTACATATTAATTCACACTTGACCTAATGGATAAACATGATCGGCCAGCATCTGGATCTAGAAGGAAATTCGAGGAGAAGCAGGAATATCCTAAACTTCTACTAATGAAAAGCTTTTTTTTTTGTTTTGTTTTGTTTTTTAAATAGTTATTACATCATCTAGTCAGTTCTACTTGTGACAAGAAATAAATGTCTGTAGTGCTTTAATTCGCCCTGGTGTGAAACATCTTTGCTGTGCATCCCTGTTCACGCCGCTTTCATTAAGACATTATTATTATGTAACATATACAGTATTATGATGTAATTTAATACAGGTCTAACTTTACATTCACACTAGCGAGCAGGAAGCTCATGTCTCTGAGGGGTGTGTCACTGCTCCTGTTGTTGCTTCTGAGTGTATAATGTTTACGATTTTATTTTTAGAGCCAATGCAGAAACAATTTATAAGCTAAATAAGACTAGATGATGTATATACAACACTGTATATTAAAAATATTACATATATTTACATTGGATTTGCATGTTTCATGCTAGGCTTTGTAGTAGCTTAATTGGCGGATTAGGAAAGCATGCTAAATATGTTGGGTACATACGGTACACTCACTAGAGGCACTGACAGTCTTTCTTCAACGCATTATTATTTTTGTTCATTCAGTCAAGCGTGTCTAATTTGTATGAGTATCCCAGACATTTTTGTCATCTTTACATCATTTAGCTAGGTTTGTGTAGTGTGAGTGAGATAGATAATAAAGCCATATCGTAATATCAGGTCGAAAGAAAAATCATTTTTAAAAAACAGCCGTCCGTTATCTTAAAGTTTACGAATGAGACACAGCGTTGTTGTGTTTGTTGTCGTCCCTCACAGAAGCGCGACTTTAAAGGTCAAATCACCTCCGACTTCTTCCGCTATATTTACCAAAATGGATCGAATTGGTTTTTCCTTTTAAAGCCCGGAGGTGTTACCTAAATAGGTTTTTCTCCGAATGCCCTTCAGCGAGTTGGGGGTGATTGTGGTTGTGATGGCAGTGTATTGATGTCATCCAGGGGGCTGGTAAAGATGCAGTGCAGTACAGTAAACCAGGTCAATAAGCATGTCAGAGACAAACAACAGTAGGAGAGTGACTGCTGGTGCAGATTGTACTGCCAATATGACGGATGATGAATGGACCGTGTTGGTTATTGATCGACTCCATTGGAGACTCCACTGAATATCTTTGCCGTTACTCCCTCGCTATACTGCTACAGGGTCACGGGAGGCCTGGGGCTTTTCCGAGGGGGCGCAGGGCACGAGGCGGGGTACACTCTGAATGGGGTGCCAATGCCTTGCAAGGCGCACAAACGCAAACTAATGGGAATTTGGAAATAGCAAATAGCCTGACCCAGAGGAAAGCCACCAATCACGGGGAGATAATGTAAGGAATTCATGTGAATCTTTTTCACTCACTGATAATGCATATTTTTGCTAATATCTTTTAAGTTGGAAAAAACATTCTTTTAAATTGATGAATGGTTGCACAAAGCTGGCTTGTTTTAACCCAAATAACATGAGCGAAGGTCTACCACGTCCACATTACAGTCAGATAAAAGTCACTTGTATTTATGAATGTGAACCGTCACGACACGCAAATCCGATCTGCCAAAAATAAAAAATGAACGATGTCTAATATAAACACAAAAGCAGGCAAATTTATGACATTTAATAACTAAGATTTGGGTATTTATATTGCGTTTTAATGAAGTCAGGATGAAGAAGTCATCCTGATCAATTCTGATTAATGACTTGAACATGAAATTCGAAGGCATGTTTTTTTTTGTCATGTTTTTATGACCTGTGAAACAACATCAGAACATCATGTACCTTCCTGAAAATATTATTTGAAAAGAAAAACCTTGAACGTAAATAAGTTCTTAGTAACATATCAATTATTTAAAGAGGCAAATTAACACGAGAACATGAAGCTCAATGAACACATACCGCCGAGGTAGAAACAAACCTTTGACCCTGGAGGTGTGAGGCCACGGTGCTAACCGTAATGTCGAAATACACCAGATTTACACCCTGACACGGCGTAATTATACACAAACAAGGAAAATGACCAGACAATGTGCATGTACATGTATATCAAAACTTTATGTACAATTATATAGAATAATTAGGATCTGACCGACTAGCCAATAACAGGACCTTGTTTGTCACAAGGTGTTGTTTGTAGCCTTGACTTAAATACTTGACCTGAAGTCTTCCAGTCTACCCAGGCTCCGTTCTGGATTTTCTTTCATGACATGAAAGAAAACGTGTTTGCTCGAAGCATCTTCGTCTCCCGTCAGTCCAGAGATCCGTCACAGAGCGCGCCGTCTGCTTCCGCTTCATTTCTCCTAGCATGATATAAATAGTACATCTAAACCTGAATAAAAAAAGACAAAACCGGAACGTGTCTCTGAAGAAGCACCAGAGCTGCACATTAATGATAGGAACAGGTGTGTGTCCTGAGGAACAGATGGAGAATCTGGGTGTTTAATTGCTGCCTTTTTTCTGACAAAAACCTGGCAGTCCTTAAAAACAATTTCCTGAACCTTTCACAGAGCCATTATGAGTCGTTTTTATTCAAGTTCATATTAAGTGTCTAATTTTTAGTCATGAAGCGCAAACCTTTAGGTTTTCAGTCATTATCTCAATGTTAGTATCCTAAGAATGCATCCATCTTATTTGTCATACAGAGAATGAACTGAATCCTTGCTGGATTGGTGAGTTCTTGATATATTTTTTAACCTTTGAGGAATTCTCTGCTTCCTCCAAAAAAAAAAAAAGGACCTATAATACAGTTCTTACTTAATACATGGGTTTATTTTTTTTGGTGCACCAATTGGTTTGCTATTTGTTTATTATTTGTTATTTATTAGTTTATATCCCTATTCCCATCCAGGCTGAAAATTCACTGGTCTTCTATTTAGTGCGCCGGTCAAGTCGTTCGTCATCAGAGATCAATTGCAAGTCCAAGTGGAGCCATCAATCAGTCAGTGTGCAATTTAGGCCAACCTCTACCTCAGCTCCCTGTCTGTGGATTTCCACTTCCCTTTTCAAGGTTAACCACCGCTCCATCTAACGATCCATTCAGTTCGACATCGCCAACCGATGGTTGGCCGCAGTGACCTCTCGTTGGTCGTTCGTTGTGGCAGAGGTGTGTTGCTAAAGACCTAACTTCTGTCAACTTCTAGGTACACTACAGGCAATTCGTAAATGACACCCAGCAGTGGACTGTGGAAGGAAACTGGAGCGCCCTTCCACAGTCCACTGCTGGGTGTCATAATCTATAATTTAGTGTCTAAGACAATTTAATGTCTTGTTTTTTACTTAAAAATGGTCATGTCTGGCATAACTACATTTATATAGTTGACATTCATGAGGTGCTTTTTTGTTCTCGGTGTTTCAGGTCTCTTGAGATATCAGTCATTGAGGATTCTCGGTTGAATGTTTGATTCTGTACCGCTGTATTTGGTAGTCATGACGCTTAAATGACACTAATAGGGGTGTAGTAATATGATTCTCCATACCAAAACAATACTTGTGCGCTGGGCAGTTGGAACAGTTGTTGTCTCATGAGTTAGATCATGCACAAAACGATTACAGCGGATATATTTATAATGCACTTTACTTCTACCACCTCATACTGCACCGTTATTACTTTTAAAGAAGCCGTCAGCAATTCCGATCCTGTACTCTTTTAGTCAAATTCAGCAATCATTTCTAGAAAAAAAAATCCAGTGTTCGTACACAGCACCGGCTCTGTAAATAGGAAGCAAATAAAATCGCGCACACCGAAAACAATATGATGTTTTATTATTATTATTATTATTATTATTATTATTGCTAAATTAGTGTCGCTGCCTTGGCAATACGCATCCGTGAATCTTTCTCTGGTATAAACGACTTCTATAACCTTGTGCAATAAAGTGTCAAGTGAAGGTGCGTGAGTCAATACAGTAGCATCATGTGATTGTTGCATGACTTGCTTGCACTAATATTTTATGACGCCAGTGCATAAAGCTTGGTGGCTGTTTCGCAGTAAATTGCCTGACTTGTTTTAAAACCGGTTCTTTCAGGTCTGGTTGCTGCTGGTCTAAAAAAAATCTCAGATAAGTTTCATGACTGAATGTGGGAGAATGAGCACACATGAGCTGATGTTTCGTCTGTCTCAGTTTGTTTGTTTTTGTTTGTTTGGTTGGTTATTCACCCTTTTTTTTTCTTTCTCTGTGTTATGTCTGATCTAGGTGGAATCGCGCGACACTCTGAACAGCATCGCGCTGAAGTTCGACACCACCCCCAACGAGCTGGTTCAGCTCAACAAGCTGTTCTCCAGAGCCGTCGTCCCCGGACAGGTGTGCTCCCTGCTTTCCATCCCATCTTCGCCGTCTACAGCGCCTCACCCTACTTTACTTTTCCTTAAACCTTTTTTAAAATATTTTTGTTCTTATCCTACTTTTCTACACTCAATATAACCAGTTTCTCTCACTGAGATAAGAGACAAGACTCAGCCTGTTTCTAGACGCTTGCATTGTCCACAATGTTACAACCATCTGCTTTCCGCAGCAAGGCCATTGCTCGTATTCCCGAGTATGTGAACAGTCAGCCTATGCAGCAAGGCATGTAGAAATACTAATTTTGTTGCACCTAAATCTGGTGGACCACATTTGTTAGAAATTTTTTTTTTCTCATGCGTTTTTTTTTAGTAAAGTACTTATAGGTTGTTTTGTTTTTTTTAACCCCCAATTTTCTCCCTAATATTGTTGTATCCAATTCCCACCCGTCACTAGATGGCTCCCATTAGTAAATTAGTAAATTCCCACTATTACTACCAGTCCTTCCTCTGAACCATCTTTTTAAACACTGAGTGGACAGCGCTATCCACCCCTTCCGCTTGCATGAGCTCACAGACGCTCATGAATGGCTGTAGAGCCGTGATTGATGTGAGAGCGCTAAGTTCCTCCCATGCTACCCCCCGAGTGAGAGAGCTCGGCCAATCAGCTGTTTCTGGGCCACCCTCCCCCAAACGCTGTGAGAGTCTACAAAGGAATTCGCAAAATCTCCGGATGATATGGCGAGTACTGTGCCACTCGGGGGCGTAGATCTAGACATTTTTACATTGAATGTACAGTATGTAGATGTGGTTCTTATGATTAGCTCTTACACTTACAATCTTCCACTTAATGAAAATAATATTTTTACAGATCGCACTGATCAAAAAGGGTTGCTCTCACCTTGACTTTTTCCTCTATTCCTTCTTTTTTTTTCTTCCCTTTTAAAAAAATGTATTGATTGAAATTTATACCTGTGGTCTAGGGATGCATCGATACCATTTTCTCAGATGGAATATAAGTATGGCGCTTGGTTCCTAATAGCGATACCCGATTGATGCCTGAATGACTAACCGATTTCATATTAATCAATTGAAGATCACGGGACGTTTTATTATTTTGTTTTGAGTTCTGGTTAAATGGGGTAACAGGTGCACATGTACTTATGATGTTTATCCTACTCGGCCTGTTCTTTCTAATGTTAGCTAGCTGATTTTAAATGAAGTGCATTAACTTGCTCCATTAGTAACCTTGGATCGAGTCGCGACGCAGTAAAACGCCTTGCGTTGTATGTTAGTGGTACGATGGTATAAATCATTTGTGCCTAATGTGAAAAAGCACTTAGATTCCCATTTGATGCTACAGCCGAGTCTGGAGAGCAGATTGGCTAGGGGGGTGGGGAGGGGTGACATACTCACACTTACTCTAATGTGCCTCTTTGAGCTCAGGCAAGCGGATGGGGTGGATAGCGCTTTTCTTCGAGTGTGTTCTTCGTGGTTGGTAGTTGTCACCTTTAGGAGAGTAGGAGAGTGCTCGAACCGAGAGATGGGTGGGATGACTAAGTTAGGGTGAACATCTGACCGGGGGGAACCCCCTACCCACCCAGTTTTTTCCCGTTTACAAGAATATGAACATGATGCCTGAACAATGCTAGTATCCATATCGGTGCATCCCTACATCCCTGATCATTGTTCCCCACTGAGAACAAAATATGTATTTTAAGTAACTGCGTATGCATAATCAACTGCTTAATGTGTGTGTGATGTAATGTCTTGTTGTGGTGTTGTGTTCCTATGCAGGTTCTGTATGTTCCTGATCCCGAGTACGTGTCAAGCGCAGGCAGCTCCCCGTCCCTCAGTCCCATCAGCCCCCTGTCTCCCACTTCTTCCGAGGCCGAACTAGAGAAGGTGACATACACCTTACACTAGTCTTCTTCCAAAACTTAAGTCTTCATGGACTTATTATTGCAGGAGATAAACACTCTTTTACTGTGTTCCTATCATGTGCACACAATTAAGCCCTAATACTCTCAAGGCTTATTCATACATGCGATTTCGTTTCAGCTGTGATGCCTTAGGAGCTCCATTTTAGCCTCTGGTTATCGTTTAATTCGATCACGGCGAATCCGCATACCTCAGTCGAGGGGAAACACGAGCAGACAGTGCGAAGCGCTGCAATGAGTTAGCATTGTGCTTTGTTTCCTCCCTGATGATTTCGAGCTGCAGAATGCCCCGTGCGCAAAAAAAAAAAAAAATAGCTTTCTCTTACGCTGCCAAGGTTACTAAGTGTGAACTGTTCTAGGTTTGCAGATAACACATTGCGTGTCTAGCTCTTGGTTTGTTTTTCCCATGAAACCTACGTACTTTTCACCAGTCTCTTCTCAGAGTTGGAAGAAGGCACATTAGAGAGATTTATAAATAAAGCTGTCAGAGTTTTATTACAGAGTGAAGACTAGATTTCAGTACAGTATGTAATGCAAAACCGTTTTTCGCTGTGTGAAATGTCATCCATAGTGTGGCTTTCTGTTTCTTTCAATCTTGCCAGGCTTTCTTTTTCTACATTCATACAGTTTTTTTAAAGGTCAGGACAGGACTGACCTGGTCTCAGCGCTGCTAGCTGTGAGTAAAGAATGTTAATGCACCTGATATGCATCTCATTTCCCCCTAGACTTTAAAGATCTTTTTAATTAAAACAGTATTACTGTCGACTTGCACAGGCCGGACACTTGTATATTACGTGGCGGTGTTTATTATCACTGTGCTCATGTGTAATGAAGGACTGCAGTAAATTGCCGCCGGAGGGTTTAGTTAGTAAGAGTGGCGCTTTGTCTGTGGTTAGTACTTAACTTAACTGGGAGATTTGACGAGAAACCAGGCTTACTCGCTTCGCACGGCAAGAGTACAAACGTGCTAGCTTTCTTCACATATAAATCATCAGACTTGCTGTTGAAATTAATCAGTAACCTTACTCAAGCACACACCGACCTTCGGCCGTGGAGACCAACACAAGGATAGCAGGTCTGATTATAGTACAGTCGAGAAAACACTCTATTCCTGTTTTGTGCTTGCTTTTTTTTTAATGCGTAAAAGGTTTTTTAAGGCATCCAGAGACACACATCAGGACTGGAACAAAGATTTTGTGAAAACGTTGTGGAGTGAGGAGTCACTGGTTCATACAGTAACTAGAAAAGATAGTAATCTTCGTAAAGATTTACTCAAAAACAATGTCTAATAATATTAAGCTGGATAAAAGCGAAAATTTCTAGCTGAGATCGATAATAGACTGGAGTGATGTAACTGAGGTCGAGGAACTGTTGACAGAATAAACACACCGTGCTGATTGGCGGTTCTCTAGGTTTTTATCAGGATTTCCAGTGTCAGGGTTAATAATTTTTTTTTTTTTAGAAATATGTTTTAGCCCTTAATTCCTAGAGCATTTAGGCATTTTTTAGCTTTACCATGTCTAACTGTATATACAGTATATATTTTTTTACATTATTTTTTTTACATTATTTTTTACATTACGTTAAGTTATTTAAATTAACATGAAGTCCAGTTCAGCATAGGGATGAGTCAGCAGGTGCAGAGGGCAGATGGGGTCTGGATCACTGGGAGCTCAGGAGCAGCGTGTGTAGCTCCAACCATCATAAAGCAGAATCCAGCTGGAGGTGGTCCTTCTCTGGATGCCTCAGGATCCTCGCAGCGTTGGTCTTTGTCTGCTGAAGCTGGCACAATCTCCAGATGCCTCGGGATGGGTAGAAAAATAAAGAACAGGTGTAAAGAATTAGCGTAGTTGCCATTCAGGATAGATGTACTGGAGTATGGAGTATGAGGTTATGGAACTATAATCTAGGCAATATGATAGATTTTCATTTTAAGCAAATAGAAATAGAAATATTGAAAAAAATGTCTATACTTATAGTTTCTATAGCGCAAAAAATTAAATATGGGTCACAGAGGCAAAGAAACTGCACAGATACATTTGATCATGTGTTTTTATAGTTGTATTCGGCGATGAAAAAAAAAATAATACAAGCATTTTGTTGTAGAGTTTTACATTTTCATTTTTTGACTTTCGTATAATCAGTTGTTTTTTCTAAAAATGATATAAATATAAATAATAAATCGGTCATTGAGCAATGCCGTGTTGCCAGAGCAGATCCGTGCTGCTAGAGTTTCAAGGGTTAAGCCACATGTACAGGTTAGAATTAGGCAGCATAGTCAGATTTTTAAGGAACACACACAAAAAATTAAAAAAAAAACATTAGAAGTCTGGCATTAAAGCAATGTACAAGGAACATGTAAACTCCATGCATGCAGGCCTGAAGCGGGAATCGAACCCTTAATTCTGGAGGGAGGGAGGTGCGAGGCGACAGTGCTCAGCACTAATCCACTGTGCCTGTAGCGTTATCCTTTGTTGTGGAGATACAGCAACATCCTGAGAACTACTTTTTCCCGAAGTTTATATAATAAATCACCAGCCAGATCAGTTATGAATAATATTTGTCTAGACGACAATTTACTGAAGGGGAAAGAATCCAGAAGGTAAAAGCAAGCACTTTATCTAAAGTATTTGAAATAAGTGGACAGGATTAATGTCTCTTTGGAGGTGTTGCTTCATAATTAAAAAGCGGTGTTGAATTTACGTATTGGCAATGTTCCTGACCTTTGTGTTTGCAGATATATATTATTGATTATCGAGTCAATAGATTTTATCGCCTTGTTTCGGTGAGTGATGACGACGGTGGGGTTGATCTTTCAAAAAAGTGTACCGTGATGCTGTTGACCACAGTCTTGATGTTACGTAGTGATATCACCCGACCAAACACATCTCTGACAGGAAATACAGACCAGATCTGTGGCATAACTGATTTCCGCTTCCGAAACTACATGAAATCCAACACGTCTGATGTAACTGACGTAATTCCTCACTCACACTTTACATAATTTTCCTTCAGGAGCTGCTTTTTTTTTTTTTTCCCCACGTCTGTGATCCGGTTAGCAAATCAAGCGCACCTCTTCCTGCGGCTCAACCTCACACTTCCTGCCTTGTGCTAAATTTAGCCTTCCGGTATAGAGAGATGCAGGGAGAGAGAGAGAGAGAGAAGAAGGAGACGTGTGTGACTGTATGAGAGAGAAAGAGGCAGGCGGGGAGATGTGTGCGGACGTAAGATAGGCGCGCGTGCATATGTGTGTGACAGAGATAGCAAGGCAGAAGACGAGGCAACATTCGACACAAGACAGAAAAGCAAAGGGTGAAGGTGAGAGGAGAGGAAGGTCAGTGTTAATTACAAGCGCGTGTCTGGTGTTGGCTAACACCGTTCCGTCGTGTTGCAGCTTTGGCACCTGGCCGAGAGGCTCGCGCTTTCACTAGGTTAAACTCTCGGTCAGTCATCAGAAGCACTGCATCGCTAAGCGAGACTAATGGGATATGGACTATTTTACAGGGTCCACGTGACCCAGGTGTCCACCAGGTGGAGCTGAAAGTCATAGGCTTATATTATTAGATCTGCATTCATAAATTTATAGAGATAAAGGATTAAAAATATGCACTTGTTCAATGCATTCACATATCTTTATTAAAATATTTCAATTATAAATGCAACAATGGCCAGACAAGCAGGTGATACAGCCTGAGGATCCTCATTATGTTCTATGCTCTATGTAGTGTGGACGTACAGGCATAATGATGTCATGCTGTCTGGATATTTATTTATTTAGCTCACATGGGTTGGGTCTTCTTGCCCTCATAAAACCAAGTGTCACTGCGAATCAATAAATCAGGATTCATTCGCGGGGCACAAGGTGAGACCGAATGTTTCGAAAAAAAGGATGAAAATCACATTTTCATGGCCGTCACAGTCTCACAACTCGTTGGAACATATGAGATTTCGAAGCGACATGTTACACAGACAGCGTTCTCCATAAAAACACCAACCGAGGGAATTTCTTTCTGAAGAAGAAATGGTGTTTATTGCTCAGGTAGATTTGTAGAAACATCTCATGGTGACGCAACACCTTGCTATCCCTGATGCTTATAATGGATTTTCCAAGATGTGTATTGGATGGAGTTTAAACTCACAGTGTGGTCCCAGGTTACCTTAGAAATGTCAAATCTATAAATCATAACTCATGTGTGAGGAAATCAGGGTCGCAAATTTCACACATTTATCTTAATTGGTAGTTGAACATGTTAACACTAATTAATTGGTTAATCATTAATTATTTAATGCTCTATTACTTTTAACGATTTGTGATTTTATAATACTTACAGTTTGATTTAAGCAGTTTTAGCAGCACAATTCCAACAAATATTATTTCATATTTTATAACATGAAACACAATTTACACGAATAAATATAACAAGGCAATCAATTA
>JAOTRS010000026.1:12247943-12265942 GCA_028565755.1 Dinotopterus cunningtoni
GCCTGTTTTCTGACCTGGAGAGGAAATCCCTTTCCAAAATACTTGTGTGATAAAAGCAGTATTTTATGAGAGCCTACTTCGTTGTCGAACCATTGTATCTATCGGGACGTTCTTAACCGCACAGTTTTTCGTACGTTTCTGCTTTAAAGCTCTCATATTCAGAGCTCGGTCCGTCATGTCCTGAGCCATCTTCCTCCTCATCTTCCTCATGATAGGTGGGCTTATTATTTTTTTATTCACCTCACACAGAAAACGTAATCCTGCACCGCAGTCCAAGAAGAAGCAGGCCTTACACACCTTATTAGGGCACCGTAAATGATTGCACTCTGGCAGTATAATGCTGCTTAAGCAGATTAAGCTTTCTTTGCCTGTGTGTGGCGCGGCTGTGCTGGACGGCCTTTCATCTCCTGCAGATCTCCTTCATCTCCTACATTTTTATCCCTCTGATAATTTTAGCTCCAGAACATCTTATTTAGCTTAATGACCCATTGGGGGGTGCTTTGATCTCATTTGAGCTGTGCTTAAACTTTGGTGAGGTACTCAGTAATAAGAAAACTAACTATTTCACAATTTTTTTTAAAGATTTGCAAGTTATTTTAGAGCAAATAGATCACAAAATATTTTATTAAAACTGCATCTGTATATTAGATACTGATATAGAGTCTTAGAGAGCAGCTAGAGCTTGAAGCCATGTTAACTTTGAGATTATCCAAGTTATCTACTTAGGAAATATAATATCTACAATTATTTTGCTGTATTGGTTAATGAATTATTCCAAGATCATCAAAACCAATCTAAAAAAAAAAGAAATTGCATTTCCTGCTTATGGTCCTGGCATCTTCCCTTTTAATAAATTTTAGATTGTTGTTGTTAATTATAAAATATTACTTAAACTGTTTGCTAACTGCATATGGTTCTCATTTATATTTAGTACAATACGTCCCCCACTTACGAACGAGTTCCTTTCCAGGAGCTCGTTTGTAAATCGGATTTGTTTGTAAGTCTGACAGAGTGAGTCTTATACACCTTCGACACAAACATACAATGTAAAGCATTAAAAAAAAAACACACACAGGTTTGGTGTTTGGATTCTGCTTTATACTCTCGTGAGACTCCGCTGGAGGACAAAGCTACATGGTGTTTACTGCATGCTTGAACGGACGCCATTTTGTCTCAGAGGTGTATTAGACTGTGAACTCTGTCAAGTTGAGGATTTTCTGAATTTAGGATAATTCACCAACAGCACAGATTTACAGGACAGCCATTTTATATCATCGTGCTCCCGGACTAATTCATTAAAACCAGTGTGGCCGACTCATTTCTCCCGCACCCCATACACACACACACACACACACACACACACACACACACACTTATATACAATATACAGAACTTTAGACATTTTATACATTCACTTACACACTGAGAATATTGTATATAATTGTAAATATTGGTATCTGGTGCAGTGCAGGATCTACTTCAGCGATTTGTTTACATCTACGAATGTCTGTGGAAAGTTTGTAAGATGGGCCTTTTCTGTGTTTTTATTAATGCTCTTTATTTGGATTTGTCAAAGGTGCAAAGTGGTGGCACAGTGATGTGGATAACATTGTGGCCTCGCACTTCCAGGGTCAAGGGCTCAAATCCAGCCTTTGTGCCCGTGTGCATGGAGTTTGCATGTTCTCCCCGTGCTTGGTGGATTTCCTCCAGGTACAGTACTCAGATTTCGTCCCACAGTCCAAAGGCACGCAGAGTAGGTTAATTGCCAGGAGCGTGTGTTTGCCCTGTGTTTTGGATTGGTGCCCTGTCTAGGGTGTACCCTGTCTTTTGCCCCAAGTCCCCAAGGATTTAAGGGGCCTTAAAGGAATAACAGAAACTTATTTGTCTCTCAGACATTAAATGTAACTGGAAACAAGCGCATCTGCACACAAGACAAGCGTGCTTTCGTGTTTAAAGACAAAAGCAAAGACAAAGCACGAGTCTACACAAGTCTCAGTTGAAGCTGAAGTGTAAAAGCACATAGATTTACACACATAAATCCTCGAAAAGGGCGAACTCGCCCCAAAAGGATAGAGTAACTTTATTTTTACTTTTCAGAGCCCCATTTGGTCTCAAGGAGATACCGGAGCTCTGTTTATTTTATGTTTTCAGGTTTCTTTCTTTTTAGTTTACTAATTAATAATCTCCAAACGGGAAAGGCTTCCTGTGCGTGTCTCATAAGCACGCACACAAACACCTATTTCATTGACCTGCGTAAGGGCTCTTACTAATATCATTCCATCCCGTGATCTATTTGGACTTCCAAATTTTGCAAGTTTTAAATTTTTGTCAAGAGATGGATGGTGTGTTCGAATCATGCCAGTGCCACAAGCATCCTTAGCGAAAAATTGCCTAGCTTATATTTAGAGTGGCATGCACTTTATCACCTGTCTAGCACATGTAAGGAGAAAAGTGTAGATTTCAGTTTAACGTTTTTCTGACTTCACATGTCTTAAAAGAAGCACACGTCCCCAGTTGGGGTTGTCAATGATATATTTTCCTCTAATAGCACGCTCATTGTGAACAAATTTTCCTCCAAAGTTCACACTGAGAAAAATTACCCTTCAGTAGCTCACAGTTTTAAAGCTCAGACGTCTTAATTGCTAAAAAGCTCTCAAACGTTCACTGGCATCTTCCCAGTGATGTACTCCACTTCCTTTCTGGATTTTTTTTTCCTTTGCTGCTTTGTAACAGTGCAAAGTATTTGATCATTAAACATTAGCTTTCACTTCCATAAATTGTATCAATAACTCCCAGCTCTGTCTCCTAGTGCATTAGAGCTACAGTACTTTCCCCTTCAGTACTTGAGCCACCCCTCAGTTCTTCATATTGAATAAAATTAAATGATGGAGATTAAATTAACGAAATGGGAACAAATGTTTTACTATAGCAGGCTGCGAAGTGCATAAAGAATCTGTTTAAAAATTGTACCTGTTTCTCACAGATTTATGCCTTGATTTAGATGCTTGAATGATTCACAGGTGACTATGTGGCTTAACAAACAAAAAACATTCCTAAGATGCTTCAGGAAGCTTGTAGAACTATTCCTCAAGACTACATTAAAAATACAAGAATGTCTGGCTCTTTGGAAGCAAAATATGAGGGGAAGGAATGAGGGGAGGTCAAGACTTTTGCACAGGACTTAAAGCTGTACATGAAGCTGGTCATGCAAGCGCAGAAGAATTGGCATGTTGCAAAGACTGCTTCCTTGCCAAGACGTTTTCTGATTGGCTAATACACCAGGACTATGTTGAAATATTTAGTCCAGGACAGTCAGGAGATGTTGTTTTGTGTCTGTGCATTTATTGAAATAAATAGTTATCATGATGTATAGACAGTTTAGCTGAAAGAAAAAGACATTCACTTTAAGAGAATAAGCTTTTACAAAAATCAAGCTGTTAATTTTTTTTTTTTTTATGGCCAAGGAAATTTCAGTGGGTTTAAAAAATATAATACTTATAGAGATAATACTTAAAAAATAAGAACCAGCTCATGGTGGGAATATAAATGATATATTGAGCTGAACATTCACTATAAATTTCTTTTATAACAGCAAATTTATTACTCATTATACTGTAAGCATGCTTTTATTCATCTGCCGGCTGCTTCGTTTTTCAGCTTGTTAAAAATGTACCTAAGGCTCGAGCTGTGTGTGTGTGTGTGTGTGTGTGTGTGTGTGTCGCTGTGCCGTCTGCTTCTGCTAGGTGGGAGTAAACACACAGAGTGGCACTTTACACTCACAGCAGTAGGCTCTTCACTACAACTACAGTATCTGTATCAGGTTTATTTGAGCTTATAACTGCTGAGGTGGTTATTGGAGTAGAGGTGAGTAAGAGGAAAACCTTGAAAAATCTTGAACGCTGACGGTGTTTAAGCTGAAAAGCAACGAAGGAGGAGTTGGCTTTCATTAACACGCCTATTTCATAAGAGACATGAAACAATAAATGAGGAATTTTTTGGCTCTTCAATTTCTTTAAGTAGTTTCCACATTTTCAGTATAGTTTTTTTTTTTTCTTTTTAATTGTGGTTTGTGCCCTAAAAAGGCACAAAACTATAAATTTTTGATTAGCAACAATTAAATGTAGAAAATTTCCTTCGCAGCATAAAGTTCTTTAAAACAGCCAAGCGACACATATTTTGTTCTTAAACACGCTCCATGATTTCACTCAGCGATTAATGTTCAAAGCGTCTCCGATGCTTGTTCCACTTTCCTCTTGCTGTCACATTTGCCGATCCACGTGTCTAACCCTAACCGGCGTCTCAGGGTCTGTCTGGGTGATAGTGATGGGTGGCTGCAGTCACAACCAGCTCCTTATCTCACTCACAATGACTTCCCTTGACGGAATGAACGAGAACTGCTCCCTTCCTGGCAATGTGTGGTGTCCAGAAAACAAGAGCAGGAGTTTAACAAGACGGTATCGTAAAATTTTAAACTTCAGGGAAATATCACCATCATAACATTTCCAGGAAAAAAATGTTGAATGAGTAATGTCCTTGTGTACAGAGTAAGAGAATCTAACAAGCATGTGAATATACTGTAATAAAGAGACTATATCGTACTTTGTACAAGGAAAGGAATTAATGTAATAATAGATTTTGCATTTGCAACATTGCACAACCACGGTGAGCACAAAAGCATAGAGCATTAACCAAGCTGTTTTTCCATCTTGTGTCAGTGAGTTTGTGCGCGGTGCCACCTCAGATTCAAATTCAAATTTTATTTGTCACATACACAAGCATATACATTGAATATGTTGTGAAATGCTTATACGACTGCCTGTGACCTAAAATGGAAAGAGAGGATTTCACAAATTAATTAATCAATTAATCAATCAATTAGTTGATTAATTAACAAGAAAATACAGTTTAATTCCTTGAATCTGATGTTATCGTGCATTCCAAGCTGCTTTTCTGATCACCAATGTTGTAATGTTTTTTGTTTCTCCACACCGTTCTGTCTATTGGTGATTAACATGTTTTATCTATGACGAAGATTAAATAGCGAACGACTTGGAATTAGTGCTGCTATTTGGGGCATTATAACTTATTAGAAGTATGACTGAGTATCCCTCTTCTATTTTTTTAAATAGGACAAAAGACCTATAGAGTTCTATAAGGATCCTGTGATACCAGGACCGGTATCAGATATCCGTCTGATTAATTTCTCACACATAAGAAATGCCCCCTTTCCAATCTTCCATTCCACCGTATCACTTATTTGATATACGGTAAGCATACGTTATGTTGCCATGCTTATGAAAAGACATGATGCCGATTAAAAGCCAAGTAGATTGCGTATCAGTGCTGCAATAAGCTGGCTGGATGAGAAAGATGTGTACAGATGCGTGAAAATAACAGGTTTTACCCAGCAGGTTGATCCGATATTGGTAATGAGAAATTATGCAATGAAATCTAAAACGACGCCTGGGCTTTGTCCCTGTTTCATCTCTCATGAATCCACATGGTTTAGAAAGCATGTGATTGTGATATGTTTTAGGATATAGCATGGTGTGTCCTGAATTGCTAAATTAATGCCTTCTGAATGATTTCTCGCTCGAAGTTTATCAGAATGAAACATCAACACCCACTTGTTATCAGCTTTCTATTAAATACTTTAGTCACGACCCCAATTCCCTCATCCGTGTCTCAGGTCCTGCTGTGATCAGGGAGAGACGGCTGTCCAGGTCTCATAAGTTTCTGTGTCTGCGAGTCAGCAAGGCCATGAAGAAGACGTTTGTGTCCAACGCCAGCGCCTCCATGCAACAGTACGCACAGCGAGATCGTAAACACGAGTACTGGTTCTCCGTGCCACAGGAGAGGTGAGTTCGCACCAAACACTGCCCTTATTTATTCTCACTCAGCTTTGACTCAAGGATGAGGTTGTGTGTACAGTCTTATCCCAGAAAATTCATTTACTTTTGAAGGTAATTTGGGGTCTGATTCATATGATGATAGAGAAGCATTTTGATTTATTTAAGTGCCAGGATTTTGATTAATAAATCAGATTGAACGTAAAACTCACAAGCACTGTTGCGTTATTTATGTAAATTGTTGCAGTTTTCTGAAAACTTTGTAAAGAATTTCTTGAATCAGAGCTTTTAAAAACTTTTTAATTCCCAGTACAAAACAGCTTTTGAGAGCCCATTTAAAAGCATAAATCGTGTGGTCCTAAGAAATTAAGCCGAAGTACACAAACAACATAATTCGATTTGAGCCCGATTCGTTTTAAACCAGAAGCAATTTCCAGAATCCTTGCTGTCAGTTCTGCTTGTCTGTGCAATTACAATGCCCCCTTTGTCTATTGTCATGCAAAGGCACGCTGACAATCGCTTCCTTTCATATCACCCGAGCCCCCAGTGTGCGTCTGTCTGTGGCCTGGTCGCCGTGTTGCGGCCTTTTTGATTGCATGTAGATATGCTTGGGATTGTCTGGTTTTAAATCTCTCGATAGAAAACATTTACGGTAGAAAATCTTGGACACGTCCTAGATATTGTGGTCAATATATATTGGACATAGAACTCATATAATCACTCTTCACTTCTCTTTTTAGGAAAAAAGCATCTAAGAATGTATAACATACTGACCCTTCCATTCGGGTAGAAGAGATCAGAGACCATCAGGTTTTTAGAGATTTACTGAAATCTGAGCAGTGGAAGATTGTTAAAAGTCTTTTTTGAAACGCATTTCTGCTCAGCATGTTTGTAAAGAGTGGTTATTTAAGTTACTGTTGCCATCCAATGAGCTCACACTTCAGTAGTTTTTTCTAATTTCTTTATAAACTCTAGAGACTGTTCTGTGTGTGAAATTCCACACTTTGAGTCACTTGTGATCATATTTGAATTCTTTTAACCTGTATGCATGATTTTATTGTTTATCTTTACCTTATATAATCTCTACCTTACCTTTATCTTTCCTCATGTGTTTTTTTTTCCTCTGTCCATGTAGGTCAGACCACCTGTACTTGTTCTTCGTCCAGTGGAGCCCGGAGTCATTCGGCGAAGGCATGGGAAGCATCAGTCGCGAGCCCGGGTTCATGGTGGTCAAAAAAATCGATGAACCCGAAGCCGACAGCGAACAGACGACGTCAGAGTGGGAGGTAGCCTCGGTCCATCAGCTGGACATCAATTTACATCAGCCCCTTCTTTCAATTTGCTTTCTTCTTAACGCTTTTGAATGATCTAATTTTGACGTGACTCAATTTCTCCGTGCAGCGTTAACTTGTGTTTGTGCTTGTGCATCGCCACGTGAAGATGATTTGTTGAACCTGTTGCATATATGTATTACTGTGTGTTATGCACTGTCTCTGTGTCTTTTTGTGTTTTGTGTGTTTCTGTTTTCCAGGTGCCTGGAACTTTACCGTGTTAGCTGCACCTCCTCTGCTGTTTGCCATCACACTGTTTTGTCATAGCTTTCATTCACTTTATCTGTCTGAAGTTAGTTTGTACACTCGATCAGTAATTTCCACCATGATTATTTATTTATTTATTTATTTATTTATTTTTAAATTATTTTTTTACCGTGAGCTTGAACCTAGTGTTTTGCATGATTGTGTTCTGCTTTCTTTTAACAAAGCAGCTCATGGATACACTGGATTCATGAGCGCTTCTGTTGTACGTCGAGAACGAAGCATGGTTTAAAAAACGGGAGGTTCAACTCGTTAAACCATGCCGGTGTGACGGTGATGTGGCATAGACTGGTCGAAATCTGTCTTTCAGAAAAAAAAATATGCAGTACTGTAAGGTTTCATTTCTCCATTATTAATGTTAATAAATGTCTTAATGTGGATTTTTTTTTTTCCTTATATTTGGTTTTCTTATAAAACCAATGAATCCACACAGTGGTATAAAGAAGTGAGGCTAGGAGATAAATCCTTTCATATAAATATAAATATATAAATAAGATAAATATAAAGAATACAGATCTCTCATCCTGAATATCTCAATCTACCATTGAGATATCACTTTCAAATGTTGACAGCGTATCATGGAGCTTATTAAAATGAAAAAACAAGATGTTTGCAGGTTGTTCGAGGCAATTCTTTTCAAGCCGCTCTGTGATGAATGAAGACTGAAAAGATGTATTTAAAAGCAGCAGGCATATGTCTTCATGGAAATAGTAGTGTAGCAATCTGGTGCGAGCTCTGCTGAAACCAATCCGCCTTATGAAGAAAGCGATACTGCTTTCTGAGGCAGCACTTTAAAATTTAATGTAAATCAATGATGGAGGAAACAAAGCAGATTGATTTGTTATTCCATGACTTGTGCACCGGACAAAGTCTCATAGTCTTGTGTTTAACACAAGTAACTTTTTTTTTTTTTCCTCTGGAGTACAAATTGTTAAATAAGACGTTTGAGATCGTACAGGGTGTTATTTGCATTTTACTTTGTTTTTCATGTTGGATTGTTGTTCGGACAAGGCTTGCAATAACGTAGTTAGATATTAATTATGTATAAAATGGGTAAATAATCTTTGCTCGTAGCCGTAGGGTTGCAAACACAGTACTGTGTGTGTGTGTGTGTGTGTTTCTGTGTGGCCCTAACTTTGGCTCTGATAAAGTATGAAACAATATGAATAGAACCCAGACAAATTAGACTGTTTGCAGAAGCTTCTAATGCGTTAGAGTTTTAGAGAGTACTTGACTTCTGTGTGTGTGCGTGTGCATCGGACAGAGATAGTGAGTGGTGTGTGTGTGTGTGTAAGAGTAGGAGAGATGTTTATAGTGTACAAGGGTATGGATATTTGACGTTTTTGACTTTTTAGGTCCATTTTTAAGAAAACAAAAGACTAATGTACAAATTAGGGAAAGCGTATAGATTATGTCAGCTATGTGTGTGTGTTTGTGTGTGTGAGAGATGTAGAGATAGAGAGAGGAGGAATGTTTGTTTGTGTTTAAGAGTGAGAGATTAAGTGTGTGTGCGCGAGAGAGAGATGTTCCTACAAGGGTACGAATAGCTGACATTTTTGACCTTGTATGTCCATTTTTAAGAAAACAAAAGACTCTTGTAGAGATTAGGGAAAGAGTATAGTTGTGTGAGAGAGAGAGTGTGTGTGTGTGTGTGTGTGTGTATGGGTGGGGGGGTGTGTGTGGGAGGGTGGTGGAGAGAGAGGGGGAGAGGTGGGGCATATATATATATATATATATATATATATATATATATATATGTGTGTGTGTATATATATAATGTGTGTGTGTGTGTGTGTGTAATAATACCGTAGCGAAACTCTGAACTCAGCTTTTGTTTCAGACACGGGGGCGAGTCGAAAAAAAAGGCGCGCTGTCTCTTTAAATGCGCGTGCTGTCTGCTGTAGGCGGGCGCAGTTGCTCTGCCTGAGCCAATCAGAAAAGGCATTGTGTCCTATCTGGAATTTCATTGGTGTTTGAAGTGTCGCTCATGCTCGCGGACACAGTCGGGTGTTTCCGTTGCTCCGGAGTGATTGATTCCCAGCGGCTGGGATGTGAGCACGGACGGAGCAAACGCGCGTCTGTCTGAGGAGAAAAGCCATGTTCTCCAGGAGGGTGAAGGACGTGGAGCCGCTCACGGCCAAGTATTCCCTTGTAGGTGGCAGTGTGTTGTTATGGTGTTGTCGCTGTTAGGGGGTTTGGCCGCACGCGCTAGCTGAGTTACACGTAATAAACACACGCTCTTGTGTTGTTTGTGAGTGTGTGCGCTGTTTGTTTTTTTATTATTATTATTATTATTATTATTATTATTATTTATTTCTAATCAGCTGTAAGAAACTTACACGCGTGTCCTGGGTGTTTTTTAGAGGGATGGAGGCGGTGTCCTAAAACTCCACAAGCTCTAGTGCGCTAGGACAGTTAGCGAGCTTTCACCTGAGCACAGGTAAAGTTCTCTATAAAGGTTAAGGGCTTGGTTTTATATTTCTGTTTCCGTTTTCCCTCAATGGTGCTGCAATATCAGTAAATAAAGAGTAAGGCTATGGCAAGACCAGGATTTAGAAAGCCCTTCTTTTGTATCTGTGTATCTGGAAGTTATTTTTTGCACTACCGTTATTTCAATGTAATAGTTTTGGTCAGCTTTTAAGAATCAGCTATTTTGATGAGTCATCCTGTAATAGTTTCATCTTTGTCCAATTAAATCTCTCTCATGAATGCTTATGCCCCGCCCCCAGAGGTGCCTCCTGCTCTAGCAGCTTGTTAGCAGTGAACATAGTTCATCAATTTAAGTTATGTCTACCTTATAGGCAGCATGTTGGCATAGTAGTTAGCAATGTGGTCTTGCACTGTTGAGGGTTTGATTCCTGCCTCAGGTTTGTGTGTGTGGAGTTTGCATGTTCTCCCCATGCTCACAGTCCAAAGACATGTAGATTACAGTAGGTTCATTGGTGTTTCCAGATTGCAGATCGATCGGCACACTGTCCAGGATGTACATTGGTACCCCGGAATACGAATTTAATCTGTTTCGGAGACGGGTTCTTTAAGGCGAAATTTAATATTGTGAACCGCTTTTTTCCAGAGGAAATAATGTAAATGTAGATTATCTGTTCCAGCCACCTGAAAATATCACCAATTTCCAATAACTTGATTATATTTTTGCATATGAAATCAATCAAAACATTTAGAAAAGACCTTTACGTGAAGTAAAATATGAAATAAATTAACTTTACCTTAATTTTTACCTTAATTTTAAAACTCACTTTACCTTAATTTTTTATTCCCTTTGTTACCGACTGCTAGTGGCTCAGTGGCATTTTATTTTTGCTGCCATCCTTGATAACATTCTTGGGACCCATGGTGTCATATTTTCCCTAAATCTTGCACAAAATGAAAAAAAAAAAAAAAAAAACACAAAAAAAGTAAACTCATTGGTTTGGCTTTCCACTGACAAACACGCTTTAAACAGCTACTGGAAGTACATGCGACTGGCTCGGCCGTTCGTAGGCTGGGCAAAATGAGTAAAATGAGTTTTTACCACAGATAACTGCTGATTCCATTAATTGTCATCCTTGGCTTAGAAGTGAACAGACATGTAAAAACATTTGTTAGTCTTTCAGCTGCTCCCTTTAAGGGGTCGCTACCGGACCACCCGATCCGCACAATAACTTGACACAGGTTTTACACCTCATGCCCTTCTTGACACAACCCTCTCATTCCCATTTTATTTGGGCTTGGGACCTGGCACTGCATCCTGTGGCTGCAGTTTCGGCATTGGGTGGGAATTGAACCCAGGCCCTCCTCATGGCAGGTGAGATACTTACCCCTAAGCCACCAGTGCCCTAATAGACATTGTACATATGGTGAAAATCCTAAAATACACAGCATCTCATTCTGTGGAATTATGTACTCAAGTTGACAGTTGTGGATGAAAACCGCAGTGAGAAACATACCGCATTGGAAGGAAGTGGCAGAGGTGATGAACCTAGTACCCGATAAGAAAAACTTTGTTAGTTTTCCCTCTCATACTTGATTTTTCGGAGGGTTTGGATTTTTTTCTTGCGTTGTTTTGGTCATATAGAGCAGTCATATGCTTGTTTAGTATTTCAATCCTGCCCGTAAAGTGACTTCCAGTCTTGTTTGATATTATTCAGCATGCAGGATTGTTTATTTATTTCTGCTTATGTGCTCTAATACACTGTCACGGTTCTGATTAGTCTGATTACGTTGGTCTGCAGTGCTCCAATTGCAGGCATGTGCCTGTAAAACCTTGAGGTTTGTAAGATAGGAATTAAGGTGTCTGGTTGTGTGTCAGAAAATTGCTTAGAGGTTTGGACTTGCTCAGGTATGCAGTGTCATTAAGGAAGGAAGCTTTAAGGTTAACTACAGCATGCACAGCGGTTCAACTTGCAGCTTTGAAAAAGAGACTGATTAAATGAAATACAATGGACACTGCTGAAAACCTCAAGGGGTCGGAGTTGTGACCAGCCCAGCAATGAGAACACAGCTGTCTCTGTACTGTATGTTTAGACATTATGAGAGAGGAAAATCAGGTTGTTCGTCTGCTATAGAATAATAAAACCTACTATCTGGTAATGACGTAATAAAGAAGATTCGGATGTCCGTGAACCTTTTAAATGATTAAGTCATTGATGGCGGCTTAAACGTTCAGGAGTATTACAAAGAACGTTACTGTCGTCCACATGAATAAGGCACGGCATTTGCCTTATTATGACCAAAAGCTTCCTATCTCTTGCGATACTCTGAATACATAGCAGTAGATCTTTAAATGTGAGCCAGTCTTCAATGTAGTACCTAAAACCAGTATAGGTAGTTCCTGAATTATGAGCATTTCAGTTACGTATTTCTGCAGGTATGAGTGGACCGTGGTTCTACGAACATTCATAGATGCAAACAAATCACAGATCACGTGTATTGCAGTGTACCATATACCAATATTTGCAATTTTATACAATATTTTCAGTGTAAGTGAATGTATAAAATATCCAAAGTCAGATATATTGTATATGTGTGCATGTGGGGTGCAGGAGAAATAAGTCGGTTTCAATAAAGCAGTCTGTGAGCTCGATGATTGAAAATGGCTGTCCTGTAAAGCTGTTATAATGGTGAATAATCCTAATTTTGAAAAATCTTCAACAGGACAGAGTTTCAGTGGAAAACAGCTCTGAGACAAAATGCCCCCTGGGATTCCCCTAGCGATTTAAAGGTGCAGCAACAACACTGATGTTTCAATGTGTGAGATGCAGTTCTTTAGGTATGGTTACGGTGGGAAAAGTGGACAAAAATTTAATCAAGTGGATTGGTACGCTTTACATTGTATATTCGTGTCAAAGGTGTATAAGACGCACTTGGTCGGACTTAAGAACGAATCCGACTTAAGAACGAATCCGACTTAAGAACGAATCTGACTTAAGAACGAATCTGACTTAAGAACGAATCCGACTTAAGAACAAATCCGACTTAAGAACGAATCTGACTTAAGAACGAATCCGACTTACGAACGAGTTCCATTCCAGGAGCACGTCCGTAAGTAGTTGTCCACCTGTATCTGTTTAGAACAGTGTAATAAAATATTCAAATTAAGAAGTCTGCTCTCTGTAAGTCTTAATTGACCATGTCAAAATCTCACAATAAAAGATGTACACTTTTGAGTTTTTGGTTTTGAGACAAATTAAAAAATCTGTAGCTTTGTATTTGATGGAAATGTTTGTGGGACGAGTTCCAGAGCTGGACAAGTTATTGTTCATAATAAACATGAGTCATTCTATTAGACTAAAATCTCTGTTGATGCAGGGAATCATTGATGGGTCAAAACTTCCTGCCAGCTTCTGATGTTTCTGCTTAAATTGTTCGGCATATGTCGCCCACATTTCTTCTCCCGATAGCTAGTGTTTGAATGCCTCTTTAACCCTCCCAAGACTCACTGATTGGGTAAATGTGTGCTAAATCCACATGAAGGGAGAAAAAAAAAATAGAAGCTACACTTCAATGATTTTTTTTTTCCTTCTATGTAGTCAGAACTTGTGAACAGGATTACCACTGCCTTTGAGTAAGTCGTGTGCTGTGACTTAATTGCCCTGTAACATTCTGTTTCTTTGTAAAACACCCAACGTTTTTTTTCTGCGTGTCCCCAAACCGAAACCTTGTCACTAATCCGTCTCGTTTGGTAAAGCCGTGACATAGCAACAGACTCCGTACAGTTAACAAGGCTAATTTTAGCACTGACGATAAATAGCCACCAGACCGAAGGTAGCCTGGCAACTCATGCAGCTAATAAAACAATTGAATTAAGCAGAATGTCTTCTTTTTTCTTTTCTTTTTTTTTTTCTCTTTTTTTCTTTTTGAAGGCCAGTCGTCTTTGTCAGACGGTTGTATCGAGAAACAGCTCACAAAGCCATGCAAAACACTTGGTTTAAACCTGCTCACATGTTAAACTCAACACGATGTGAAAATTTAGTACTTATCTTACAGTCTAGGCATCCTGCTTTTCTGTTAATACTAAGGATAATGATTTAACAGCATTGTGTCAGTTCTTCCGTGAAGCGCCGCAGTGGCCACACGTTGCTTTCACACTCCATGCTCACTATTGTGCTCGCTCTCTCTCCATGCTCAGCTGTGGCTTCTTCCCCCCTTTCCTATCTCTGTACCAGGTAGTGTCACTGAGCGAACACCACCGCCGGATCGATGCACTAAACTCTGAAGATCTGCGTGCCCTGTGCAAACGGCTCCAGGTGCCTAGCCATAGATCCCCAAAGAACTTAGAAGTCTTCTTAGAGCGTAGCTTAGTATCGATTAGCTTGAGTGTCCTTACAGTAGATTTACTTTTGAGTTTCTTCTGCTATAAGTAGATAGCAATACGGTTGTGCTGGACACAACCGTATAGTGGTTAACATGGAAATGCATGCGCGTGCGACGGTCTGGAAAAACGCGTCTGGTTTCTGCTGAAAAGACAGATTTGACCACAAGAAGGGTTTTTCCCGGCCGCCACACAGCTTCTGAATAAGATTCATTTTCATTTTGAACTGCGTTACCACAGGCAGAGTAAACCAATTGACTCAGCACATCCTACACAATCCTTGCGACAGACATGGCCTAGATTATGTACGGTGTGGTATATCGTCTGTGAAGGGTGGTGGGGCATGATTGGGGGAAAAAAAGATGGAATTTAGGGCTCCGTAGAGTGTTTGCTCAATTGTTTGCCATGGACAAAGAAGGTAATTCAAGCAAGGGCTGTGTAACCCGAGTGTGTTCAGGCTGCAAGAGGCTAAGTGTCTCTTCCTTTGCCACTATTCTGTTAAGCAGAGCCAGTCCCATGAGTCTTTTGCTTGAAATCCAGGTTAGTCCGTTATACGATACGTAGTAAAGTCTATATGGGTAGAAAACATAACTGGGACACACAGACAGATTTATACAGTATAGATAAAATATCTTGTCCTGTAACAACTTTTGAGTTTGTTCCTTTGCATCCTTTTTTTTTTTTTTTTTTTTGCATGCATGGTCATTTAAATAAACAAACTTCCTCTAAGATATTTATATCGTTGGTGTCAGATTAAAAACCAAAACAAACAAAAAAAAAGATTTAGACTCAGATCTAGCGTTGTAGCTGACAGGTTCCCAAATCAGCCGCCGCTCACTTGGCTTACGTTGTTCTCTGTTGTTCTAGATCACCACCAAGGAGGAGGTGAACTCCAAACACGGCACGTCCATCACAGCCACCCTGGAGTCGGAGACCTTTAAACCCAACTTAAGCGAACCTAGCGACCTCCTGGAGGCCGAACAGATAGAGAAGGTGAGCCGCATCGATCCCAATCTTTGCGGGTATTGCTTTGAGTGCTGGTTTCTCTCTACAAGAGCTTTAAGGAGCTTATCGATCCATTTCCTCTTTCAATAAGGTGCTTTCTTAAGCATTCTCGAATTATT
Source organism: Dinotopterus cunningtoni (assembly GCA_028565755.1). Lineage (NCBI taxonomy): Eukaryota > Metazoa > Chordata > Actinopteri > Siluriformes > Clariidae > Dinotopterus > Dinotopterus cunningtoni. The sequence continues at coordinate 12,263,320 of JAOTRS010000026.1, forward strand.
GATCAATTATAGATTGTCACAGACGGACAGACAAGCCTTGGGCTTTAAAAAAAATATATATATATAGTTTTTTGTGTGTGTGCTTTTGTGAACACGATTTAAAATATGTATGCTTATTCTGGGATTCTTTAAAATAGAGAATGCATTTATGAATCACTAAAACACCAAGCACTCTGTAGGTAAATGAAGCAGCAAGAAGTTCTGATATTAACATATTTTCCAGACTGTAGGTTCGTTACAGACTGGGAAAGCTTGCTTTACTGTGTAGTAATTGATTCAGCAGTTATTTTTGGTTTGTAACACTTTCCGTCATCCTCGAGGTTATCTCTGGATAATTACAGCATTATGAAGGATTCATTATACAGCAGTACTGAATAAGTTCATAATCGGTATATTAATAGGTCAGCGTTGTACATTTAGTGTCTAAAATTAAGCCATACATTTCCTGATTGTTTTTCGTTAAATGGATGAATGAATGAACAAGCTACTGGGATCCTGCTGTATAATTTGAGGCGCGCTTGTGGTCTCTGATGATCTCGTTATTTTTACTCACTGTGACTGTAATCTGTTTGTTTTGAGTCTACACTCGACGATGCCCTGTGGGTATTGCCGTTCAGTAGCATCAGCTCAGCACTTTAAGGAAATAGCTCACCTAAGGTGACTTCTCATCCTGTGTTCTGTGCTGATGCACCTCAGAGACCCACACTGCGGGTAAATCAGAAAAAACCTAGTTGTTGAGGAAAGCCCAGACTAGCCAATACAGATTTGTAATGAAGTTCTGTAGACTGATTTGTGTTTGCATATGTGTGTGTATGTATCATGCTTGGTTATGGTCTCTGCCTGCTGGTGTATAAAGGTCATCGCTACTGTAATTGGGCGCTGATGACTCTGGCTTTTGAGGGTTTAATTTTGTTCCCCTGATGTAACGTTTGCCTCTTTTACACTGGGTTACTCTCAATCAATCAAAATCAAAGACCGTTGGGATTTTTTTTTTTTTGGGGGGGGGATGATTAGTCCAGGTACTGAAGAAACAGATGTCTTAAGTCTTTTTATGTGCTCTGAGAAGCTACCATGATTTTTTTAGTTTTCATGCCATTCGTTTGTATACATTATGCTAATCAGATGCTGTACATCTTATTTTTTCACAGCTGGCAAAGCATCTCCCACCCAGAACCATAGGCTATCCATGGACGCTGGCGTTCGGCACGTCCAAGCACGGCATGAGTATTAAAACCCTGTACCGGATCATGCAGGGGCAGGATTCTCCCATGCTCCTCGTCATTAAAGACAGCGACGGGCAGGTAAGACTCTCCCATAGAAACGGTGAACTAAGGGATTATTTTATTTTTTTATTCCTCCTTCTCAGTGGTTTATTTTCAAGTTTTTCTCTGAATATATATAAGTGTAAAATATTCATTGACAAGTAATAACATAAAGGCTGTAGATTTAAAAGATGTAAATGAAAGCTTGAGGGACCAGTTAGTGTGAGCGTTAGTCTGCTAGACTGTTGGCATTTCGATTGAAAATTTGATTGATCTTGCTCATGTGTGTGACGTTAAACTGTTTTATCATGATATCTATTCTTTTCCTTTGTGCATCTTGCTTAATTAATTTAGTCAGAGAGGAATGCACTGGAGAAACTCAGTAGCCAGTATCGTCTGTAGTGTATCCCATAATAACATTTAGTCATTAACATGATCTGTGTGATGTCTAGGTGTTTGGGGCATTAGCATCAGAGCCGTTTAAAGTCAGCGAAGGATTTTACGGCACAGGAGAGACGTTCCTGTTCTCCTTCTATCCACAGTTTGAGGTGTGTGTGTTTGTGTGCGTGCGTGCGCAAGGCTTGGGCATTTTAAGTCCATACAGTAACACAACAGCAATGACATGGGGTAAATTTGCTGTTCTTTCAGGTCTACAAATGGACAGGTGATAACATGTTCTTTATCAAAGGAGACATGGACTCCCTGGCATTTGGTGGAGGAAGGTGAGTCCTTACAAGTTCTTCAAGGAGCTTCTTTTTAGCCACTGCACTTTGTAGTCTCAGCTTCATCTATTATATTATAATCTCAGTCAAGATGCCGCCGCCTGAAAATGCAGATGAAGTACTTACAGGGTTTATAAATCCTTAGAATTCAGACTGGATAACGGGTAGTAAAACAAATTGTAATGTTTCTTATAATGTAGTGAGTAAAGGATGACCCTGGAGATAGAACCAGTTAAACACAGCATAGTAAAGTCTAGATCATGATTTAGCAAAGAGTATGTGGGGAAAAAACTGTAGTTCAGCAACTCCAGTTTCCTAACTTCAGAGTCTCTGCTGTAGAAGATTACAAAGTTTTATCATTTATTCAGCTAAAGGTCGCTCATTTGACTAGTAACTAGCTATATTTATTCTGGAATGTCATCAAGAAGACGATGGATGGTCACAAACCATTAAGCAAAGCTGAACTGTTTGCTTTTTTTGCAAAAAGAGTGGTATAAAGTAGGGCTGTAGCTATCGAATATTTTAGTAATCGAGTATTCTACCAAAAATTTAATCGAGTAATCGGATAAAGTGTACTTTTGCTTAATTAAACATCAATGTAAAATATATAAGGTTTTTATAAATGGTTTTCTTTTTAGA
>JAOTRS010000026.1:12307882-12319613 GCA_028565755.1 Dinotopterus cunningtoni
AATCAAACATAATGATTCCCTTTAATCCTTGAATGAAAAGTCAGATGCAGTTAACCACTGCCTGAGGTCTGGAACCCATTTACATAACAAAATACTAGCTTTCCACCCTCAGGAATTTTTTTAAATATTTTTTTTATAGGCCTTTACTGCAGCTGCCTTCATTCAATTTAATTCTATTTGTATAGAAATTTTAACAATTGTCATTGTCGCAAAGCGGCTTTACACAATCAAAAGAAATTATGGAAGTTTGTATGAAATGTGAATGTGTATGAACTTAATAATGTGCTGAACTTACCAGTTAATTCCTTTTAAGAATGTTCAAAATAGTTGTATTGTATCTCTTGGATAGGTTTATTTTATTTGTTTGTTTTTTTAGCCTAATGATGGCCATCTTCACCTGCATAGTCACATGTCGAGCCTTTATGAGACCTCATTTTGAGAGTTGAACTACCAAATGCTACTGTAATGCTCAGAACCACCTCCAGGTCATCTGCTTTGTCATGGTGGATCAAGGGAACAGCCCACACCTGACGATTAAGCTGCTTGTAAATCTTTATTTATGAGTCCCTCAAAACTGATGTGGGTATGAAAATAGCTTTAATTCCTCAATGGTTAATGCCACACTTTTGACAAATCCCTTAGATGAAATTCTGAAAGTCTTAACTTCACTCACATTGTTTTCACATTGAGTTTTTTTATTTCAAATTCAATTTGGTGGTGAATAAATTCAATTCAATTCAATTTATTTGTATAGCGCTTTTAACAATTGAGATTGTAGCAAAGCAGCTTTACACAATCAAAAGAATTATTTAAGTTTGTATGAAATGTGAATGTATATGAATCAAAATAATAAGATTGTCCCTCATGAGCAAGCCAAGGACGAAGGCGACAGTGGCAAGGAAAAACTCCCTGAGATAGCAGTAGGAAGAAACCTTTGAGAGGAATCTTACTCAACAGGGAACCCATCCTCACTTGGGTGATAACGGATAGCAGGGATTGATCTGCAGTAATACTGTGTGAGACTGGAAGTTCAGTATAACAGGAGATGTATTTAAGTTGATATGGATTCCAGTTTGTTATTAAAGGCTCAGGCAGACTGTAGGAAACTCCAGTCCTGAACTATTGAGCGATTGCATTCACGAGTCCTCAGAGAACAGCTGTCAGCATCAGCCAAGGCCAGGACTGTCTTCAGCTCAGGAGCGACATGTATAGGTCGACAGAGAGACAGGGAGAAGGAAAGAGAGAGAGGAAAAGAGAGGAGAAGAGAAGGAGAGATGGCAGTTAGGTATGGTCATAGTCACACAATGTATAAAGTGAATGTATATTTAGTGCAGAGTGCAAGCAGGGACTCCGGCAGGACTAACCACGACAGCAAAACTAAAAGGGAGAGCCAGAATTAAACACAGACATGAGGGCTCCCTGAGATGTAAAGCGACCAATCACTTTACCGTCAACAAAACTGAGTGATCAATGAGAGTGGGAAAGACAGCATCTAAACATACCAGCTCACCATAATACTCTATGTCCATAAGTCCTCCAGATCTGCTCCTTTACCTAAAGCAAATCTATTTACAAAAATGCTTGGCTAAATAAATAGGTTTTTAGCCTAGACTTAAACTGAGTCCCGAACATTAATTTAAAGACTATTCCATAACTTTGGGGCTTTGTAAGAAAAAGCTCTGCCCCCTGCTTTAGTTTTCATAATACGCGGTACTGACAAGCAGCCTGCATCCTTTGATTGAAGTAGGCTTGGTGGATCGCAAGACACTAGCAGTTCACTCAGATACTGCGGCGTGAGACCATTTAATGCTTTATACGTCAGAAGTAGTATTTTAAAATCCATGCGAAATTTCACAGGGAGCCCATGCAGTGTGAATTAGATAGGGGTGATGTGCTCATATCTTCTGGTTCTAGTGAGGACTCTAGCTGCTGCATCCTGGACTAACTGAAGCTTGTTCATGCAAGAGATTATTTTCTTAAATTATTTTCTAGCCACTTGCCCTGAAAGGGAACACTGGTCCAGTCAGATATAATCACTTGCTTGCTGGCCAATGTGCCCTAACCAGCATACACATTAGAAAAACGTGCAAACTGAAGAGTTCAAGCAAAGAAACATATGCATAAATAAGCACATAACACTAAGCAGCATTTTAGTTGTATGTTGTAGTTTTTAATTACAATTTATTTACAGACTTTAAAAAAAAATATTTTCATGTTTAGACTCTGGTATTATCTGGTAAAAAGCTGATATTATGTTTTTGTTTGCTTGCTTGTTTTTCTCATATTTCTATGTTAACCCAATGAAAATCCCAGGAGATAAGCAGTTTGAAAGACTTAAACTAGCCCACCTATGACCACCAACTACGCTTACCCCATTTTGTTGTTTCACATTAACTGAAGCTTATGGCATTTATCTGCATGATGGTAATCACTGTGCTGCCACATCATTAACTGATTGGATAATTGCATGAATGAGCAGATGTACAGGTGTTAAAGTAATCAGTGAGTGTAAGTATAAGCTTACACGAGGGGGTGTAAGTCAGAGGCAGTATCAGCTGGATCCCAGGGAATTGTCCTATTCTACTGCTTTTATTCAACAGCTTATAAATTAAAGAACAGCTGGAACAAAATAAAAGGACTAACATTGTTTTAACTATTTATGGTTAATGTCAGCCAAGGGAAACAAACAAGTAACAATACAACTATATTTTTGCTTTAAAGTAGTAGCTACAGTTGCAAGAAAAAGTATGTGAACCCTTTGGGATTAAGTGGAGTTTTGCATGAATTGGTCATAAAATGTGCTCTGAACTTCATCTAAGTCACAACAATAGAAAAACACAGTGTGCTTAAAATAATACTACACAAACATTATATGTTTTCTTGTTTTTATTAAACTTAACATGTAAACATTCACTGTGCATGATGGAAAAAGTATGTGAACCCCTAGCCTAATGACTTCTCCAAGAGCTAATTGGAGCTAGGAGTGAGCCAATCAGTGTGATGATATTGGATGTGTTGCTGTAAGCTCTCCTGCCCTTAAAAAACACAGTTTTGGGTTTACTGGTTTCAAGAAGCACTGCCTGATGTGAACCATGCCTCGCAGAAAAGAGCTCTCAGAAGACTTACAATCAAGAATTGTTGACTTGCATAAAGCTGGAAAGAGTTACAAAAGTATTTCCAAAACCCTTGATGTTCATGTGTTCATGGTAAGACAGACTGTCTACAAATGGAGAAAGTTCAGCACTGTTGCTACTCTCCCTAGGCATGGTTGTCCTGTAAAGATGACTGCAAGAGCACAGCGCAGAAAGCTTAATGAGGTAAAGAAGAATCCTAGAGTGTCAGCTAAAGACTTACAGAAATCTCTGGCACATGCTAACATTTGTGTTGACACATCTACAATAAGGTAAACATTAAACAAGAATGGAGTACATGGGAGGACACAATGGAGGAAGCCATTGCTGTCCAAAAAAAAATTTGCAGCACGTTTGGAGTTTGCAAAAGATCAAAACTCCACAGCACTACTGGCAAAATATTCTGTGGACAGATGGAACCAAAATTAAGTTGTTTGGAAAAAACACACAACACTATTTGTGGAGAAAAAAAAAAGGCACAGAATACCAACATCAAAACCTCATCCCCACTGTAAAACATGGCGGAGGGTGCATCATGGTTTGGGGCTGCTGTGCTGCCTCAGGGCCTGGACAAATTGTTGTCATTGATGGAAAAATTTATTCCAGAGTTTATCAAGACATTTTGCAGGAAAACATAAGACCATCTTTCCGCCAACTGAAGCTCCACAGAGGATGGGTGATGCAACAGGACAATGACCCAAAGCATACAAGTAATTCAACAAAAGAATGGCTTCAACAGAACAAAAGACGCCTTCTGGAGTCGCACAGTCAGAGTCCTGACCTCAACCAGATTGAAATGCTGTGGCATGACCTTAAGAAAGCGATTCACATCCGACATCCCAAGAATATTGCTACACTGAAACAGTTTTGTAAAGAGGAGTGGTCCAAAATTACTCCAGATCATGTGCAGGTCTGATCTGCAACTACAGGAAACGTTTGGTTGAGGTTTCTGACAAAGAAGGCCATAACCTGTCATGTTAAATGGTTTCACAAGCATTTGCTCAACTGACTAGTGAAACTTGTAACATGTTCTGTGTCTATATTTGGAACTTGTGATTTGGGCAAGATTATGATTGCTATGTTTTGTTAAAGCTATTAGATGCTTTTTAAACTGAGGCCTTTAGGTCAGGGAGGATATGCAGATTATGGCGATAGAGACAATGGAATAGACACAAGAAGAAAGAAATATATTGGGAAGATTGATAAAGATGGCTATTGATACTTGCAATGTAACATATTTTGTGTCTCTATCTGAAACTTGTAATTCTGGCTAGATTTTTACTGCTTTTTAACTTTTATTAAACTAATTAGATTCTTGTTAAACAACCGGAAAATTGCAGCTTTTAATCATTACCTAGCGAATGACTATAGCGATTTGGATTTAGGTAGCAGGCATACAATCATATACACAATATAAAGAGTAGGAACTGTGAGAAACATAAAAACATATGCCATATTAACAGCTGAAGAAGGTGCCTTACCAATTTAAGCCAATAAAAATGCAAATCTGCCTAAAAAATATTGAAACTGATACTACAAGCCATGTTCAAGTTAAACCCAGACTTTTAATTGTGGTAGGCATTAAAAATTGGTAATAAAGTCCACATTTCTAATACAAATTTATTAAAACAAATTTTTACATGTACATGTACTTTATTTCGTATAGAAATGAAAGCAAATCTTTAAATAATAACATTCGCAAATGGACGGGGATGGAATGCCCGTTTCTGTAGGAAGTAATTTTGGATATTGCTGAGAACCTCCTGAATCCCTACCTTCAAGTCCTCCAGTGTGTGAGATGATGTGTAACACACCAGTGTCTGCCATCTGTGTGCAATGGAACATATGCTTTGGAAAAACCACACATACCAATGTTTTCAAAACAATAATGGTCAGAGGGAATGTTTAGGTGCTTTTGCTAGCCATGCACATTTACATTATTCATCTGAAAGAAACCTAATTTAAGAGACTTAATGTAAATCTTGAATGAAAGACAATTATCCAAAACAATCTTGTGGTAATTTAAGATAAGACAAACTCTATGCTCTGTCCTTGCTACGTAATAGTAAATGGATGATTTAAATACCAATTTATTGTTATTGTTTAAATATATCTAAATATAAATTTAGCTTTGTTTTTAAGTATTTAAGATAATCTTTAGATCAAATAAGGATTGCTAAATGAATAATATGTTTAATAATTTATAAACTGTGTAGTGCACTGGGTTAAAATAATGGGGTAAACAACATATGCAAACATTTCCACCCAAGGGCATACAAGGCCAATGTGAAGCAGGAGAGATGTGGGACATTTACCTTTTTAAAAAGAGTCTGGCCTATTGGATGATGGACATCAGTCACATGTACTGTACTAGGGGGTTTTAAGTTCAAGTATCTTGTACTGCTAAATCACACTCCACTTAGCCAAAATCGAGGTCGAAAGTAAGCTGACCAAGGATGCCAAATTTCTTGGTCCATTTAGAACTACACATACAGTACTGTATGTACTAGATTGTTAGCGTATCTGCTGCACCATCATGCTGTGCTGGGAAGTGGGTTGCTCTTAGAGTAAGTAGGTCAACCAGCTGAGTGCTTAAAGCAGCATCCATTCTTGCTTACAACATACTTCTGAAAGCCCATTAATACCAATAGGCCCAGCGAAGCTACTGCTGTGGCCACAGTCAGCAAGTTTAGTGTCCTCAACAGAAGCCAGTACTTCTACTATTTTTTGCATTACTATGTTTTAATACATACTGTTTATAGATGTGTCAGGATTGTGCAATATAGAGTGGCATGTCCTTTTTTCTAGCACAACCTTGGCAATATGATGAATTGAATTTTATTTCATGCTTTTCAACTACACAAACATGACTGAAAAAAAAAGGGGTCACTTAAAATTTAAGGGTTAAAAGAAACGAAGATACCGAAGAACGTCCTCAAAGTGTGCCATAGATTGCAGCATTATCCACACCAACGCTGTTCTCATTAGCAGACTCATATCAGGCTTTCCTGGCTTTATAAAGACATGGTTTGCCAAGGTTAGTGTAGAAGAACTCTAATGGAGTTCCATGACCTCACCCCTAGTAAAAACACCAAATTAAAATTACCTGGAACACTGACATCATGCTAGGCCTCCATGTCTGACATCAGTGTCTGACCTTACTAAAGCCCTTGTTGTTGAATGGGCACAATTCCCCACAGCCCTGTTCCAAAATTTTGTGGAAGCCATAAGATTTAAAATATTTTTAAAATTTTATTTTTTTAATCTAATAAATTGACTTAAATTTATTACATTTAAACTAATAAATGGGGTAAACAACATATGCAAACATTTCCACCCAAGGGCATACAAGGCTCAACATTCATGATAATTACCCCAAAAAGTAGCTATTTAACATGAACTGGAAAACTAGGTTTAGTTGTATACTGTAGATGTGTAAATAATAGTTACATTAGGGTTGAGCATGCATTTTACAACAGAGTAAGCAGAGCTTTAATATTGCTCTAATATAGCTGTAATATTGATATAGAGAATTAATATTAGATTTATAAAACTGCAAACATTGATTTAGCCATGCTAAAAAGTTCCTGTCTGGTTACAAAATTTAAATATATACATATTTGTAAATTTTTTATTGTTTTAATGTCCATCTGATACCAAAAAGTTTTGCTCAGCACTCATGCATTTGAATTCCTCCTCCAGAGAGGCAATGGTAAGCAGATCTTCCTCATCCTCTTTGATGTGTATGTCGGTTTGCTTCATGTTCTGAACCTCCAGGATCTCCAGAGCAGCATGAGACATGGTATGAGGTGCATACATGGAACAAGAAACACTCTGAGTGACTGGAGCAGAGGCACCTAAGGGGCATAAAAAGAAGATAAACACAGTTAAAGTACAGGAAAGACAAGGTATGTTAAATATGTTATCAAATGACAACAACGTAAAGAAGAATATGAAAAAACAGAGACAGTTTCTAAAGAGAAGAGAAACAGAAGGGTGTAAAAAGAAGAGGATGACATGGTAGGAAAAGGAGAATCAAAATACCTAATACAAAGGACAGGATTTGAAAAATAGTTGGGAGGCAGGAAAAGAAATAAGAAACAAATACAAAGTGTAAAAAGGAGGAAAATACAGGGTAATAAAAACAGAGGCAACATAAGAAAGACAACATGAAAGAAAATACAGGTTGAAAAAATAGGGGGAAAAAGAAAATAAAACAAAAAAAGGTGGTGGGAATAAAGGGAGCAGGGTAAAAGATATAGGATAAGAAAAGAAAAATAAAGAACGGAGTGTAAGAAAAGAAGGAAGACAAAAGATGGCATAAAATACAGAGAAAAATCGAAGTCATAAGAAAAAGAAAATGAAAAATGATTAGAAGAGTAAAGAGGGGAATAAAAACATGAATAAAAAGCACTGGAGTGAAAAAAAAAGATGAATCAGAGTGACGGTGAGTAGAAATGAGAAATACTGTGAAAAACGGAGAGATAGCTAGACAGTGTAAAGTAGGAGTTAGACGAATAGCAGCAGGTCAACTGTATTTTTGCCCCTCAGAACTAATCAAATAAAACAGCAGGAGAGTTCTGCTCCCTCAGGCATAGCAGTCTCTCTCACACACACACACACACACACACACACACATAGGCACACACATATCATTTTCCCCCCACTTCACAATTATGTGCTATGAGGAAATAACATGAAAAAGTTGAGGCCACTAAACATTCAATTGCTATATCCCCCATACAGTCCTAACGATTTCCACGTTTCGATCATTAAAGGAGTTCCCTGGAGGCCAGTGTTTAAGACATGAAGCATGAAGTCCGATCAGCATTCTGCATATAGAGAAAACGTTCTAATTTGATGGTACCCAAACTCTAGTGAAATTTTGGGATAAATTGCATTAGTGTAACAGGGAATAGATAATACAGAAAAATAAGTGTTATTCTGCATAAATAAAAAGTTACAGATTCAACACTCCTTTTATATACTGCAAATGTCTTGCATTACAATATGCAGTCAAAATGTTTGATAGTAGCCTCTGTAAGTGTAACATCTCCAAATTTCTTTCTGATATGAAAGAGAAGATTTTGATATTGAAGATTTCAGACACCCATAATGTTTGCAAACGTTCACCTTTAAGCACCTGATCAAATATGTTATCCCTCAAATATTACTAAACATATTGAGTCATGTTTTGAAATCATACACTGCCATCTACAGGAAAAAACTTGCAGTGTACTGTACATTATCATTTATCCTATAAATGTTGATAGAAACCCTAGAAATATTTAACTAATAAAATATTTTAATGTCTTCTTTTAATCCAAAAGACTTTTTTTGTTTTATGATTTATTTTTATGATATTAAACCTTAGAATACATTTTATTATATCATACAATAGTGTTTAACTGTAATATTCGGGTAATAACATACATCCATAAACATAACTTCTAAATAAAGCTTCAATAAAAAAAAGACAGTTTTAATTGGAATTTAACCATCTTTATTATTTTTATCATTACATCAGTTCAAATGAAATAGCTATAATTTCATGCTGAATAACAGAAAACATATTTACCACTCACAGAAGCAACAATATTTAAAAATGATTGTCAGTAGATTTAGTAATCCCATCCCAAATATTCTTGACAAGAAAAAGGAAAAAAAAAAAAAAAACTATAGGTGGGTGACAAATTAAAGGACTTAATGGCGTAATTAAGGTGCTGGAGGCATCAAAACACCCTCAATACAATGACATCTTGTAGATGCGTCAAGTGTTCGGAAATGCACCAAAGTGAAGAAGAGTATTCTTTCCAAAGGTTTTCATACACATGTTTTGATGATGGTGATGGTGGAGGAGAAAGCAGTGCAAGAGAGGTGTGTGTTTCTCTCAATATTTAAATTAATTTATCAACTATTTTGCATGTCCTTGTGCCCGTGTGGATGGGGACGGACTAAAGGTGGGATAAAGGTTTAATCACAGGATTAAGGTGATCAGTTAGAAGAGCTCTATATGGATTTAAATACATGCTTTGCTCTAAGGGGACGTGTGGATCCCAGTAAGATGGTGGGCCCATTTATTTTCCTTTAATTTGTCACTGTATAGACATGTTTTAGTGCAAGCCATGACAACTGCCACACACTATTGGCATCACATGGATTTAAAAACTAATGGCACGTTATTTGTTTATTGTTTACTTGACATGAGGAAGTGACCCTTTCACCCGTTCCTCTGCTCTCCTATATTTCTGCAGTGTAACCTGCAGCCTCCAGTACTTAAGATACAGCCACATCAGCTGCCCATTTTTTCTCTTGTCCATATTTGTCATGCCTGCGCAGTGCCTATCATTTTTAAAAATGTCCCGGATACCATCTACCAAACCTAGTCCAGCTCCAGCCGGGTCTTTGGCCACCCTGAGCAGCAGGTCGCTCTCCATCTCCATTCTCTGTGCCCTGGGCAGGAGGAGGCTGCAGAACGCATCCTGCCTCTCCATTAGTTGCTGCTCCACGTCCTGTAGTAAAACATAAGCCCTTTTCTGCCTTTCCTCCTCTTGTTGTAGAGCTGCATGAAGTGCCAATCCAGCTGTTCCGGTATTCAGGGCACGTTTCTTCTCCTCCTCTAGATCATCACGTTCTTTCTGAAGTTGTTTGCGCTCCTCCAAGAGTTGCTGGCACTGTGAGGTCATGTACTTCCTGTTGTCCTCTACCCGCTGCCGAGCTTTCTCTAGCTCCAGCTCCAGGTGGACAGTCCTGCGCTGGTTCTCTATTAGTGTGTCTTTATACTTCAGCTCTAGGTCTTTGGAAATGGCAGCTACGTCTCCATCGAATCGGCTTTTTGCTTCTTGGATCTGCTTCTGTGCCTCACGGGTCCAAATCCAACCTGACGGGATGCAGAAGTTAAACCATACCAGCTTTTAATAAGAAGTTTTTATGACAAAAGACTATATAACAAGTGCAATGACAAATAAATTAATAACTTTCTGCATATTTAAAAAGAGTTCTTTTATTTTTTTGTAACAAAATATGGTTATGCTTGTCTCCATCAAAAATATTGAATAAAAAAAAAAAAAAAGTCAATAGTTTGCATTAATTTTTAAATCCACATCTTATTTAGACTGTTTTTCAAGTTATGATATACATGCAATATTTTTGTATATCAATTGTGGAAGTTAGATCACATGTCCGGCTATATATACACCCACTCACAGAAAGAAACATCCGTCTAATTTCAGCAAACATTTTTGTATATCTTCTCAAAGGACATTACTATAGAAAATAAACTTGGATATATTTTAGAGTAGTCAATGTGCAGCTTGTATAACAGTATAGATTTACTGCCCTCTGAAAATAACTCAACATACAGCCATTATTGTCAAAATAGCTGGCAACAGAAGTGAGTACACCCTAAGTGATAAGATCTGTACATCTTTAACCATGCAAAGTCACATGTCCTATTCATCATGGTTCATCATGCGCATCAGTGGCCAAGTATGTGTCCAAATCTAAACCACATTGAGCACCTGTAGAACATCATCAAGTGGAAGGTGGCAAAGCGACCAAAGACAACCACCAGCGCCGCAATATCATTATAGAGGAGTGGAAAAGGATCCCAGCAACAACATGTGCAGCTCTGGTGAATTCCAGGCCCAGGAGGATTAAGGCCGTGCTAGATAACAATGGTGCTCACACAAAATATTGACACTTCGGACACAATTTTGACACTTTCACTTAGGGTATACTCATAGATACATGAAAATGTATTTCTAGTTAGGCTGGAAAAGAGGTTGTAAAATAGCACTACCTATTTAATGTACACTAACATAGATCGTAGATTTTTCAAGCTTGGCCCATGATCACAAAATGATTTTTTAAAATTTAAATACTTACGAAAAGCTGCAAGGCCAAGCATCGGCACTAGGAGCGCATAGTTCCATTTCCCCCCATCAGGACCCTCTGGCCTTATATTCCATCCAGGAGGATCATTCAGGTTGTTCATGGAGACGGTCTGCGAATCAGAGTCAACACATGGTACTGTTACTCTGAGGTTTCTTTACACAAAAGAAATTCATCTGCAGATAATGGACACAGTTAGTTAGGGCCTATCAGGCTTTATGATGGTTTAACATATCAGAGTTATGTTCTGGGTGATCTGTGTGGGTGTGTATTAGTGATGGAGGGAATAAAAATCTCTTTCGTGTTAAGAATTCTGATTCTTTTTTGTGGAAAATTTAGTCAAGAACCACAAGTGTTAGAAGCCCCGCATGCTCACAAGAGAAGCCGCATGCATCTGCGCGCTCACTGTCAGGTTGAGTTTTAAGACTTTGGAACCATTTGAAGCAGTAAAACGTCACAGTTTCTTCGTAATCCAACAGGCGGAACACTGAACATTTCACACATTTTCATCCCGTGTGGAAGGACTGAATTATTTGTTTCGAAATAATTTTGGCGGAGGACAGAGATACGTCCTGCTCAGTAAAGATTTAGCTTTTTTTAAAAATTATATTTCATTTAAAGTTAGATGTTAAACTCTTGTATTTGAAGTTAGCTTGAATTGTTTAAATGCTGATCTTTGTTTTGAAGTGAGAAAACCAATAACCAAT
>JAOTRS010000026.1:12332972-12357848 GCA_028565755.1 Dinotopterus cunningtoni
GTCATGAAAATAAAGAAAACACATTGACAGATAGATGAGAAGGTGTGTCCAAACTTTTGGCCTGTACTGTATATTATATATATATTGTACACAGTCAAGCCAGAAATTATTCATGCCCCTGGCAAATTCTGACTTAAAGTTACTTTTATTCATCCAGCATGTTTTTTCTTGATTGTAGAAAAATTTATTACTCGTCTTTTATGTACATTTGAACAAAAAGTGGCATGTCCATAGTTATTCATATAGTCTATATTATATATATAGTCTTAGGTTTGAAGGAAAGATACCTTCAAAATAATTAAATTAAATGTTTCTAAATAAACAAAACCTAAAAAAAATGCAGTAAAAAATTATTTGGTCACGTAATTAGGTTTTTTTTTTACCGACATACGAAAAATTCCTTTAATGTTTTTGTTAGTGCAGTAATGTTTGGAACTATTCAGTGCTTCTGTGACTCAATGAGGCAGAATTTACAAAATAAACATGTATAACAAAATTGTAAAAAAATATATATATATAAATAAATAAATAAATAAAATCAAGGGTACCTTATACATTTTTGCACAGTTCTCTATATGTATATTTATAGAAATGTATCTTTTTATCAAGTATAAAAAGCACACTGTCCTTACACCACCTGAAATAGAAAAAATGCTGTTCTTATTCTTGGTTTCAGGTGAAAAGTAGAGCAGGGCTATTCATATCTAATACATAACTCACAGCTTTTTATATATAGTGTGCTCTGTGCTTGTCAATACCAGTCCGATGAGCTAAAAATGAATGGATTAGAGTGTTTTTCTCTGCTTCTTTAAAGGTATTCTAACGGGTTTCGAGACCAGCAACTTTCAGGTCTATAAAAATTGATTTGTTTGCCAGGAGAGCAAACTGATTTGGACCCTTTCGTCCATGAAATCTTTGGGTAAAGTAGCAATATCCTTCTGACACATGAAGAGACTAAAAGAGAGAGAGAGAGAGAGAATCGACTTTAAATTAGACATAGCCGTGTATACAGAATCCAGAAAATACAAACAAGACTGAGTATATTTTCTGCACTACCACAAGAGATATGTGACTTTTTTTTAAACTTATTCTTAGTCAGTTACAGATTATTTCAAAACTACTGACTAATATTTTTATGCAACTGCCACTATGCATGTTTTTGGTTCATATGTGTGTTTGTTCATGTGTCTGTCTATGTGTCTGTCTGGCGTTCTCATTAGCGTGATATCTCAAGAGCAAGTGGTTAAATGTTAATAGAATTTTATATGTAATAATCATTGTAACTGGCAGATATACAGTATGCCTTCAATTTTGCAGCTGATCTAATCAATGCAGAGGTCAGAGCACGGTCAAATGTCTGAAATACTTTTTCTTCAATAGCTTTCTATTTGTTTGTCATACAGAGATGTTACATACACCGTCATAAGCCTTATCCCATCTGTCTATCAGGTAGGAAATTCCTCCAACATCTGTGTAACATCTCAGCTTTAAATAGGTAAATGTGGCTTTGTATGGACTTACCCGTACTCCCTCAATTATACTATTGGTTTAAACATCATTCAGGTACATTAAAAAGGGTATTTGAGGCAAACACATTAGTTGGAGGTAGGAAGTGTCCAGGTACCGCTGCCATTGTGTTCTGCATGTTTCTGTTCCTTTAATTACCCACCAAGCATATCTACAGTACATGCATTCAGTATACAGCATTCTAGATTTTTCTGTCACCTGAACAATAAGAAAAACTATTTTACTCATCAAACTGATATACAAATTATTTAGCAATAATTTGGCAAAAACTCCAGGTACCCTGTAAGGTGTTGAACATTTGTCTTGTACAGGTATGTCAGCATAAGAGGCAGTTTTAGACCTCCAGCTGTTAATGTTTTTTTTGTTTGTTTTTTTACTGCTGGAGAGAATTTTTGAATGTTGATAAAATAATAAATGTGCTTTTTGCTGTTGTTGTGTGTAGGAGGTGAGAGCTGTGGCATGCACTGGTCGAAGTGAGGAGGAAAAACCGTGACAGTTGTATACTTAGTATACTTTAGTTTCCCACATGCCAGACACAGGGTTCCTTCTTCGATTTTCAGCTTGAGTTACTGTTCATGTGCAGTTTCACATGTTCTCTCTTTGTCTGTCTGGATTTCCCTTAGGTTCTTGCACCTCCCAGTAACATGACACTAAGTGAACCGTCTACTCTATAAATTGTCTCTCGGTGTGGATAAGTGTACGAAAATGTGTTCATCATGTCCTGTGATGGAAATATGAAAATGTGAAAATGAGATGGTGAATAGAAACATAATCAGGGTGCCAATCACATTTCAGGGCATAGACTCTGGTCTTTTATTAAATGCTTAATCCTGGTCAGGGTTATTGTGGATGTGGTAACTATTCCAGGAATACTGGGCATAAAGTTGAAAAGATTTTTTTCACCTGCGTTGCAAACTAATCTACTGCTCTGCTTAGACCTGCAGAGAAACAAGTGAATTACTGCTTACTGGTTATTATTATTATAACAGTAAAGTATTGTATAATATACCATTGATTTTGGTGTAATTCACTAAGGGTGCATAACATGCTGAATGTCTGAACACACAAGACGTGACGCGCTGAACTTGTGAAACAAAGTCACCATGACAATGTGTTTAGAGTGCAGGGAGTGATCCTACACTCTAATCATTATGACCATAAAGGTGTAGTGAGTATTAAAGAGAACTCAGGATATGTACCTTAGGAAAAGTGTAACCACTGTGACTTTAAATACATAGTTATAACAGTTATCCCACCATCACTGCACAATAATCTCCAATGATAGCCGATGATGTCATACTCAGAGAATATAATTGCAGAAAAGGACATGCAGTGAATTTTAATCGTTTTTACATTTAAATTGCTTATTAAACTGTTTTTGTGTATTATGGTAGCACAAAAATCTATCTATCCAATAAGACAGGGAGCACAATCGATGAAAATGTGAGGAACTTAAGAAATAAGTAAGCCTTTATTAAGTGTCTTTAATTCCTCCTTCATTTTCTCTCTATTCCACCTGCTGGCCTCGAGCCGTATCCAGCGACAAGGGCCAAAATCAGTACTGGCAGGCTTTAATTAGAGCATCCATTTTATAATATAAAGCTTTAAACATCTAGTGTTGGCTATCAGCCTTTGCCCTTGTTCACAGAAGCCTGTATAATGAGACTAAAGATGTATAAACCCATTCCTGTCTATCATACAACATAAACCATTTCTTGGTAATTATAACAGTACAGATCATAATCTCATCGGTGTGTTCTGATAAAAGAAGAGAGCACCATGATGATGCTTACTAGATCTAATATTGTTCAATAATGACAGAGGTCTACAGAGGTCTGCTTCTTTTCTTTTACATGTGGCTACTGATAAAAGTAATGTTTTTATTCATTTAGTCTGCTTATCATGTATAAAATTATAATATTTACATGTAGTAAAGCTCAGACCATTTTAGCCATTATAATATATGTTTAAAAAACAAACAAACATATATAGGGCTCGGAATTGTGCAGTATAGAGTGATGTATCCTTTTATCCAGCACAAAATGAACTATATGATGAACTAAATTTTAGTTAACTTTAATGACCTACCCAAAAATGGGTCACACAGGCAAAGAAATATCACAGATACACGTGATCACATATATAATTTTTTTTTGACATATGCTGTGTGCTCCTTGAGTTTTAAGGGTTATAAATGTTTGGTTTGGATCAGTTCACCCGGAATTGCTCAAAAGCACGAAAATGATTTTTTTCAGTACATTAGTACAGTGAGTAGTGTTTTAACTGAAAGGTTTATAATAAACTAGTTTAAAGTTTTGTAGAATGATATTATGTCTATGGTAAGAACTTACACAGAGATTTATGTTAAGGCTGTCAACATTATGTATATATAATTAAACAGTACATCGAAAAACAGAGTAACTACAAAGTAAATACATTCAAATACAATGTTAACAATATGACAGACAGTATGATATATTGTTCTATAATGAAGCAAAGCGTATAATTTTTAGGCAAAATGCAGGACTTTTATGAAGGCAGAGATCACAGGCAGGGAATCATTTCATCCTTTTGGTTATAAGCAAACAACATACAACACAACCTCAGTCATCTATATTAAAAGTCAAATTATAAAACTTAAAAAATCTTTCTGTGAGAAATATGACACATAAAAAGAAAACAAAGCTCAAACACATAAAATAACACAAAACACTGGATGAAAAAGAGCTTGAAAAATAACAGCATTGAAAACAGATAAGTGCCAGAGCAAGTGTCTGATTAAGCTTATGGTTTATTGACAACAAAACACTTCTACTTCTTTGAGAAGGTGTTAGCATGCTAATTAATATCAATAAACATTGGCAGTCTGCTTTATGAATATTAATGACTGGTGGATGGTGTCAGTAAAATTGGGCTATGAGTTTGCGAGGAAGAAAAATACAGTGTGTGTGTGTGTGTGTGTGTGTGTGTGTGTGTGTGTGTGTGAGAGAACCGGCACGGTGTCAAATTACGTGCACGCACACAACGTACACATAACGACAAGCTGAGAAAGAAAATGAATTTTTAACCTTCTAATGAGACTTTCTTTTGCTTTATAAGCGCGCACACGTGTGTTATGAGAAACAGTACACGCACGCTGTACACACGCGCTTACAAACACAAAATAAAAGTTTTACGCACACACACTTGGTCACAGTGTTATAGTAAACAGTACACGCGTGCACGGATGTTGATTATACCAGTAAGAGAGGAGCACTAAGACCCAGCAGGGGAGACGATTACCCACAATTCCGAAGCACAAGAGAGACAAAAACCGCTGGCTCTGTTGTGATCATGTGACGCTCGGCGTCAAAACAAGAAGCGCATGCGTGATACATGATACTCGGTACTCGTAAACCAAGACTTGCTCGTTTTTTTAAGTCAAAATTGATTAAAAATCTTTGCTCGTCTTGCGGAACACTCACAAACCGTGTTACTCACAATCCGAGGTTTCACTGTAGTTCCACTTTTTGTCTGCTTCTGCAGTTTTGGGAGAGTTGGACTTGATGGGTAAGATCAAGCTTTTTAAGGCTCTTCATCACTAAAAAACATTGCAGCCAGTTTTATGCAAACACTTTGGATAAAGATATGGATTAAGGGTGTTTGTTTGTGTGTCAATTTCGTGTTGGTGTTGAAATTAAATTATTACATATTATATTTAGTATCGGTTTCTTTTTTTCTTACCTTTTTTCAAAAATCTTGAACGTCTTTGAATGATCTTCCTCCAGACGGAGACATGCCATCCACAGTAGTGACTCAACCTCCTCATCTTCATCGGACGAGGAGATATTCGAGAGGTGGATGAGTAAAAGCTGGGGCAAGTCAACAAACAGGTGAAAAAGTCTCTCGCTAATGAAATCCCCATGAAAAGTGTACTTGGCGATTACTTAAGTTAATCATTCTGAAAGTAATTAAGTTTATTATTAAATTAGCTGATCTCAAGGGGGGAAACAATGCACCAGATTAAAAAGAAATCTGTTTGGATGATTTTCTTAAAATGTTTAGGTGATGTTATAGAAAAGGAATCAGATGTGGGGTGATGTGATGCATCCTGATGCAAAACTGAGCTAATAAGTATTGTCCATCTGAAGTTTATTATTTTCTTATGACAGCATGTTACATTGTGTTTTATTTCTTTTACCCCGCATGGTGGTGATAGTAGATATAGGGTAAATGTAGTACTTCTGATAGGTTATCCCATATATAAGAGGAGATATATATGGGGATATGTGTGACAGATGCTTCACATTAATTAATATGAGGTTATTAATGAATATATTTTATATATTGCAGCACAATCCCTTGTGTATTATTCCTTACATTTTGTTTTTAGGTAGTCACAATGCCAGATTAGTTTTTTTTTTACTTTACAGTATTAAAACTTTACCTTGTCTGAAAACAAAAAAGATTTCCTTTACTTACTTTACATTATGATTTCTTTTAATGTCTATGCGTTTACATACAGTTCTATCTTGGGTGTCTCACACATTTACGCACACACCCTGCTTCACCAAGGTCTCCGTCCCCACAAGGTCTCATACACACGCACACACATACACACACACTTTTTCTCTCACTCACTCACTCACTCACTCACTCACTCACTCACTCACTCACTCACTCACTCACACTCTCTCTCTCTCACACACACACACACACACACTTTTTTTTTTTTCTCTCTCTCTCTCACTCAGTCACTCAAACACACACACACAAACACACACGCACACACCGAGGTCCTCGTCCCAAAGAGATATCTCACACCGGCATCACCTAGGTCTTCGCCCCCACAAGGTCACACAGACACACATATCTATCAAAGGTGCTTTGATTTTTCTATTTGTTTATTTATTCATTTAATAAACTTTTGTTTTGTAGATGCTTTCCAATAAACTTCAAGAAAGAGGATATTTTAGGAATCCACAAGGACCGAATTAAGATCGGTGCCAGTCTTGCAGACGTTGATCCAATGCAGATTGATAAGACGGTTTGTGTGTTTTCATCTTTTGCTTATTGTTTGTAACGTACATTCCATCATTTAACAAGAAACCATTTTTAGCTAATTGTTGACTTTACCTGGGTCTAGGTGCGCTTTGACAGTATCGGTGGTTTGAATAGACACATCTCTGCCCTGAAGGAGATGGTGGTCTTTCCTTTGCTCTACCCTGAGGTTTTTGAGCGCTTTAAGATTCAGCCTCCAAGGTAATGAATGCACTTTACATCGTGAAACTAAATCTGTGGTACTTCATTATAATATTGCTCCCAAACATTTTCTCAGGGGTGTTGAAATGATTGAGTTTGGATATTAATAAGAGATGTAAGGGTTATTAATCTGACCGTTGGAGCAAATGGAGCTTGCATATAATAAAAAAAATTGCTATTTTGTAAAACTAAATGCATATTAAGCACGTTACACTTAATGAAACCAAAACGTTTATTACGCATGTATGCTAACCGCTCTACCTCAAAACTTTTGTCAGTGCTAAACTTTTTTTTTTAATCAGCATAGTTTTTCTTCATTATCTCGTGTGCATTGCATTTGCAGAGGCTGTCTGTTTTATGGTTCTCCTGGCACCGGGAAGACCCTGGTGGCACGAGCGCTGGCCAATGAGTGCAGTCAAGGAGAGAAGAGAGTGGCCTTCTTTATGAGGAAAGGAGCTGACTGCCTCAGCAAATGGGTAGGAGAATCAGAAAGACAGCTCCGACTGCTCTTCGACCAGGTACGTACTCTTAATTTAAATGTACAATACATAGTTAGTAAATTATCGTCACTGTATTGTCTATATTGTTACTAGTTTTTCAGGTCTTTCTTTTGGTGTTCATAAAATGTCAGTTAGTCAGTATCCTGAATATTAGTCAGGTTCAATAGAGAGGTGTATTTTTTAATATATCGTAAAGCATAAAATGATTGAAGTACATTATTAAATAAATCTGGTAGCTGAGAAATATCTCCTATAACTCCATTAAAAAAAAATTTTTTTATATATATATATATTCGTCTTGAAGGCTTATCAGATGCGTCCATCTATTATATTCTTTGATGAAATCGATGGGATTGCACCTGTACGTTCTAGTAGACAAGACCAGATCCACAGGTATGTTTAGCATTTTTTTTCTTTGTTTATAATTACAAAAACACACCCAAAGTGAACACATTAATGATTGTGTCAAAGTGTTCAGAATCTCATTTTAAAGCACTTTAGGGTATGTACTAGTTTTAATTATTGTCACCCTTTGGGCAACAGCTCCATTGTGTCCACTCTTCTGGCATTAATGGACGGACTGGACGCTCGTGGTGAGGTGGTTGTCATTGGAGCTACTAACCGGCTGGACTCCATAGATCCCGCGCTCAGACGGCCCGGACGCTTTGACAGGGAGTTTCTGTTCAGCCTTCCTGACAGAGAGGTGCGTCAAAAAATATATATATTCTAATTATGGTGTCGGGAGCTAATTATTTTGTGTAAGTTGAATAATTTGGACACTGACTTCTAGTAGCTAGTTATTGGAGCAGCTGGCTGCCTTAAAAAAAAAAAAAAGTCTCAAGGTAAAGTAACATTTGCTTGTTTTCAGGCTCGCAAAGATATTTTAAAGATCCACACCCGACAGTGGGATCCACAGCCATCAGATGCATTTCTTGAAGAACTAGCTGATAAGTGTGTTGGTAAGTTTTCTATTGCATTACATCACAAGGCATAGGTCTAACAGGTCTCAAATGTCATGCATGCTGGCTTAATAAATAATAATAAAAAAAAACACCTTAAAGCATTTTATCCTGATTTTGAAAACCACTAAAGTGATGTTGATGTTTCACAAGCAATCGAATGGCAGTTAATTAAGAAAACACTTGATGATTGTGGAAAAAAATTATGTAAAATGTGGTGTGATCCCGCTTCACATGAAACCTGAGCGTTACCCCACTATAAGTGGATTAATTTCCTATTTATTGCACATACCCCAATGGTTGCTCTTGTTCCACTGCAGTTTAGCAACAATAATTAATTCCTTAAAGAATTTGATATTTTTATCCACTTTTAGTTACGCAAACAGACAACGGTTCTCACCGGTTTCAATGAATCAGTCCGCGAGCACAGTGATAGAAAATGGCTGTCCTGTAAAGCTGCCCCCATGGAGAAAATCCTTAGCAAAACAGAGTTCACAGTCCAATACAGTGGAAAAACAGCTGTCAACATCTGAGACGAAATTGCGTCCAGGATTCCCTTCGCGATTTAAAGGCGCAGAGACAGACAGCACTGTTGCATTTCACTGTGAGATTAATCTCTTAGGCGCAATTACATTTTTTGGGGACAGGTTTAGTCAAGTGGATTGGTATGCTTTACATTGTATATTTGTGTCAAAGGCATATAAGACTCAATTTGTCTGACTTAAGAACAAATCAGACTTATGAATGTGCTCCCGGAATGAAACTTGTTTGTAAGTCGGGGACCACCTTTAAATGGAATCACTTTCTTGATACAAGTTATTTTTCACATTATGGCCGTAAATCATTCCTTAACCTTTTCGAACCATATTTAGAATTATCAATAGATGATTTAATAATAAGTCTTGTGTAATTTGTGTCTCTCTTAGGTTACTGCGGCGCAGACATTAAAGCAGTGTGTGCCGAAGCAGCTCTCTGCGCCCTGCGCCGCCGCTACCCCCAGATCTACTCCTCCTCACAGAAACTGCTTTTGGATGTCTCGTCTATTAGCGTGGAGGGCCGTGACTTCCTGTCCGCCATGAGGAAAATCGTGCCTGCGTCCCAGAGGGCTGTGGCGTCCCCGGCCAAAGCCCTCACACCTGAAGTTCAGCCCCTGCTGGCTAATGCGCTAAATCATGCCATGAAGGCCCTGCAGAAGGTTTTCCCTCATGTGGAACAGGGCATCAAGAAGAAGAACAGTATGTTTACATAATTTGTGACTGTCATCAGTGCATCCCTGACTTTTCTTTCTTTCTTTTTTTTTTAAATTTACAATACTGTCTGGTTATCAGTGCCTATTCATAATTATAAGTAATTTTGCAGTGGTTGCTAAGGACCTCGCACACAAGCAGTGTCGGTAATCCTTTGTCTCCTGTGTGTTGTAGATTGTGCAGCTGGTGTTTTAGACGATCTGCTTCAAAGTGATGATGAGGCCCCAACTATGTGCATTGGTAACCCTGCACAAACTAACAAAGGTCCAACTGGCTCCTGTCTCCATTTAACCAAGTCAGTGTTCAATATATCAGTTTAATATTAAGTGATGCTTTCTAATAACCAGAAATGTTATGTCATTAATCTGCTGTGTGTGCATGTGTGTAGGGCTGTAGCTATCGAATATTTTAGTAATCGAGTATTCTACCAAAAATTTTATCGAGTAATTGGATAAAATGTACTTTTGCTTAATTAAACAGCAATGTAAAATATATAAGAGAAACAACGATTAATTGCTTTTTTTTTAAAAGAATAATCAACTTTTATTTTTTTAAATGCCTACAGCATTTTATCAAAAATAAACATTGTCATTATTCACAATACAAGGAATAGCTTAAAGTTGACTGAGATGAATTAAGTGCATTACAGTGTCATACATTCTTATTTTAAAGCTTTTTCTCAGATGCAAAAACAAAAAAAAGTATTTTAAATGACTTGAAGTATCAAAAAATTAAGGCAACAAAAACTTTCAGAACTAAAAGTTCTCTGCTTTGGCTCGCTGATAATTTTATTGCTCCCTTCCATTTTGCAGCCCGCAACAGAACGCTCCCTCAAATCAATACACAGCTAACTGCTTGCGTCGCCTTCCGCTTTGTGGGTGGCTATCGTCGGTGTTTAGTGGCGGCTTGCATCCCGAAGCGCGCTGTGTCACGCCAAACAAATAATTGCACAAAAACATAACGCAAGCTTTTAAAATTAATTAAAAGAAGCTTTGAGGCAGAAGATTTTGGCTCGATAATTTTTTGTAATCGAATTACTCAAGTTACTCGAGGAATCGTTTCGGTCCTACGTGTGTGTGCATGCTATTGGAGTTTTCGTGTTTTTTAGTTGTGTTTGTATGATGCAGGAGTGCTATCCAGGAGCCAACCACGTTTAGGCCCCGACTGCTGCTCTGTGGGAATCCAGGTTCAGGGCAGAGCACACACCTGGCCCCTGCAATGCTGCATGCCCTGGAGAAGTTTACTGTCTACACCCTGGACATGGCGATGCTTTTCGGGGTCAGCACTACCAGCCCAGAGGAGGCGTGTGCACGGGTACACCATATAAACACAACACTGTTTGCTAATTCTATCAGTAAACATGTCCGTACCACCTTAGTGGTTCATGATTGATTGATTAGTTGTTGTTTTTTTTCCCCCTTTTATCCAGCTGTTCTGCGAGGCTAAGAGAACATCTCCCAGTATCCTGTACATACCACACATGCAGCGCTGGTGGGAGACTGTGAACCCAGCACTCAGGGCCACCTTCCTCAGCCTCCTGCAGGACATCCCATCCTTTTCACCCATCCTCCTCCTCGCCACCTGCAACCTACCGTATGACTCCCTCGACGGAGAGGTACGCATAACCCCTTCTGACTAGGTGTGTAACGGTACGCTTAAAGTCACGGTTCGGTACATGCCTTGGTGTTGAAGTCACGGTTTGGTATCTTTTGAGTGAGGGAAAGAAATGTAACTTATAAAATGGCAAAATGGTCATAATTCTCTGAGTGCATAAGGAAAACATAATGATTTATCTTTTTTTAAAAAAAATTATTAGAATAATAATGAAAAATCTGGTCTAGGTATCTATGGAAAATCATGCAAACGAAGACGGTTCTTTTAAAGAAGGGTACTCTAGTACCTCTGGATTGGCATTTAGTGATCATTTTGATTTCATACACATTTTTCACATTTCATACAAATTTCCATGATTTTCTTTTGATTGTGTAAAGCTGCTTTGCGACAATGGCGATTTGTTAAAAGCGCTATACAAATAAAATTGAATTGAATTGAAATTGAATTTAATGGAGATAATTCCCACCCAATGCCCAAACCCCAGCCCAGCCACTGGATGCAGTGCCGGTCCCAAGCCCGGATAAAATGGGAGGGTTTCGTTAGGAAGGGCATCCGGCGTAAAACCTGTGCCACGTTGTGTGTGGATCGGATGGTCCGCTGTGGCGACCCCTCGACGGGAGCAGCCAAAAGACTAACAACAATAGGTTTCTAAAGAAGTATGTTTCTAAAGTAGAATACTATTATAGGATCTTTTATAGGATCCTTTCCATTTATTTAGTTATTTATTTATTTTTGTTTGCTGTGTTTTTGTCTTTAGGTGCAGAATCTGTTTTGTATCGAGCATGGGGAGGTGTTCGATGTCCCGCTTCCCTCCAGAGAGGATAGGCGCTTTTTCTTTGAGGATCTCATACTGAACCAAGCTGCCAAAGCTCCTCTATCTAAAAGAGAAGCAGGTATGTGATTGTCCATCAAAATATTTTTTATTCTTTTTGTGCCAGGGAAAAACAAAAAAAATATATTAATAGAATAATTGAACCGTTTTAAATTCTTTAAGACCTTCATCACACTCTCTGTTAAGGGGTTCAGGTGGGATGAGAAGTGCTGACTGTGAAATGCCATGGTGTCTGATTTTTATGTTGTTTTTTCTAAATCTACCAGTATGGAAATGTTTCAGTTTATATTGAATTTGTTTAGTTAAAGATCTCGGCGAGAGATGTGTCTTTCTCAGTCAAAAGCTAAGTAAAGTTCAACACTTGAGTGACGTAATGCAGAACATTCTGATTGGACAGGATTAATAGAGGTCATATAAATTCTATTAGCATTAGTTAAAGGCATTTGAAATTAGTTTCAAACAAGTCATGAATGTATGTTCTCAGTTCGCCGGGCTCTAGAAGTCCTCCCAGTGGCGCCTCCACCGGCCCCTCGCCAGCTGTCTGAGCAAGAGCAGCAGAAATTAGAGGAACAGGAAGAGGACACACTCCGGGAACTCCGCCTTTTCCTGCGTGATGTCACCAACAGACTTGCTCAGGACAAGCGCTTCAAGGCCTTCACAAAGCCGGTGGACACTGAAGAAGTCAGAGTCTTCTCATTTTATAATTCACAAATCGCTGTTATCATGATATTTAAGTCAACAAATCTTGTCTTCTTGAAATCTCCAGGTTCCTGATTACACTACAGTCATTAAGCAACCCATGGACCTGTCCACAGTCCTCACTAAAATCGACCTGCACAAATATGTCACTGTGAAAGACTACCTTCATGATGTGAACCTGATCTGGAAGAATGCTTTGGAGTACAATCCAGACAAAGATCCATCAGGTAAAGTAGGAATGCAATCACAATGGCTGGAAATCAAAACTATTTGCATAGATTTAAATTTATTTATATATACACTACTACTTAAAAGTTTGGGATCACTTGCAGATTTCTATGTTTTTGTTTGGTGATTTATTTTGTACATTCTACGACAATACTGGCAATTTCAAAACTATGAAATAACACACATGGAATTAGGTAATTATGTAACAATAGTAGTCAGTTGTTGTTTTAAGACACGGAGGTCAGCTGTTCTGGAATTACTTACAAGAACAGTAAAACTCATCAAGCACCATGATGAAACTGGCTCTCATGAAGACCATCCCAGGAAAGCAAGACCAAAACTTACCTCTGCTACCAGCCTCAGAAATCGCCAATTAACAAACAGCACCACAGATTAGAGCCGTTATGAAGGATTTGCAGATCATGAGTAGCAGATCCATCTCCACATTAACTGTTAATATTGTATTTTATTTTTTTATATTTTATTTTTATTATATTTTGGACGCCTTCAGTATGGCTTTATAATCAGGAACGACCATGGAGAAGATAGGAAGTGATCTCAAACTTTTGAGCGGTTGTGTGTATGTATATATCACCAGTCACCTCCCGATACAATATTGTCACGACCCTTGCGTGCCAGTTCAAATAAGTGTGGCTGAAGCAATGTTTTTTTTTCAATCTCTAATATTAGTTCAGCTTTACAAATTTTTGTGTCTTTCGTTTCAGATCGTCTGATTAGACATCGTGCCTGCACACTCAAGGACGCTGTTCAAGCCATCATCAAAGATGAATTGGATGAAAACTTTGAAAAGATCTGTGTTGACATCAAGGAGTCGCGTATGAAACGAGGTTTTAGTTAATTTATTTATTCAAGTGTTTGTCCTACTAGAAACTTTGTATTAAACTAAAATACAATGCTTTAATCATAAAGACAATATACTGTAGCTGCACTGACATTCTACTTAGTAAAACAGGCAACTGCTTTGGTTTACATTTACATCTAGGCATTTAGCAGACGCTCTTATCCAGAGCGACTTACAAAAAGTGCTTTTGAAGTTTCCATCACTGGATATATACTCACTTGGTTACTAACGAACTGCCATCAGTCAAACACAATTGGAAAGAGTTTTTTTTTTTTTTTTTAGTTTGGCATGCCCTTTTTTTTTGGGTTGGGATGGTATATATATTGATCAGCCATAACATTATGGCTTTATGGCCTTGGCTGCCCATAATCCTGTCACCAGTTCATATAATGGCATATAATTAATAATCATCATTGTTTGTCACCTTGCGGTTAATTTTATGGCTGATAAGGCTATAATTATGACTTAGGTTTCCAGTACAGAAATGTTATGGGAATAAAAGATCGTGCACATCAGTGTGACTGTGGGAAAAAACGCATTAACGTGTTTATTTTCAGGTTGTACATCATCCAGGTTTACACCTTCATATTACCACGTTCTGCCTAAAGTCCAGACATCATTAGAGCCAAAGACTAATGAGAGCGGCCCATCCAAAGACATGGGCCCTGTTACAGCAACAGTCACTACACCAAAGCAATCAGGTAATGGCTCGTCAAGCACATTGTCAGTTTGCCATGATTACAGTGGCTGCATTTTATTACTTTTTTTTTTTTCAAACATTTATGCTAAAGATGAACTATTGGCTTATTCTTTCCAGCTGGACAGAAGAAACGAAAGCGCAGGAGGCTTTGGAGCAATGGGTTTATGCGCCGTAAAAAGTCCACACAGTCGCACACGAAAGAGTCGAACGGACCCGAGTCAGAAGACGATGACGACGAGGATGATGATGGAGAAGAGGAAAAAATGCCAGAGAGGGTGGAAAAGGAAGTAAATGAGACCGAACAGATGGATGTGGAGAACAAGGAGAATGATCCTACCGCAACAGAAGAGAGAAATGAGGTCCAGGAAGCTGTACACAGCCACAGTGGATTCGCCAGCGGTGCAGAAGGAGAGTCCACTGATTTCTCTGTGGATGGGACCCAGAATGGAAAATTATCTCCTCTTCTGGATGGGGAGAGTGGGAACAGTGGTGAGTTTTAACCAGTGGAACACATGAGTGATAAGAGGGTAGAGCCTATTGCTGAGGAAGATGCGGGGATGGGTGAGTCATGTGATATAAACGATGGGGTTGTGTGATGAAGTGGAGTCAGTGTTACCACTTGGCAGTTGATTAACACAAGGTTCTATGTAAGTTTTAATTTTTATTAATGTTGTGAAACATCCCCGAGACTAGACTTGCATTGCTTTTTGTGTAGCAGCTATAAACTGTTTTTTTTTGTTTGTTTTTTTTCTTTTTTCAACATCTCTCCATGTCGGTAAAACATAATGGAGGAGAATGTAGACGCTGGTATTTATTTCTTAATTCTTTTCTTCCTTTTTTATTATTTTTTTTAAGCGAAATGGATGAGGCGTTTGACCAGAGGTTTCAAGTTGCATGCTCAGCACCAGAAGCTTTCCGACGTTAACACCGTCATGGAGATCTTGGAGCAGAGGAGCCAGCCACTAATTGTGGATCACAACAAGCTAAAGGTGACCGCTTATTAAAGGGTCAGAGATAAACGCTGCATGGATTAGTTTTAAACACATGCCACCAGAAATAAGAGTAAGGTGGTTTGTAGGAAGAATAGACTTGTAATCAACAGTTTTTATGAACATTCAAAACAAAATGTGTGCTTGGTTAGTGGATTTAATAAGACTGCTTTTTTCAGCAGGAAAAAAAAATAGGACAAGTTGGGTTCAGCAAGAGCATTTTATCATCCTTTTTTCTCCTTTTTAGTAAAATAATTGCTAACGTTTCTTTTGGAAGTACAGCATGGTGTTTTCAATGATGTAATATTTTAATTATGATTATCGTACTTTTGCTAAATTGGTAACGATATAAGGATGAAACAAATGCTCCCTTCTGAGATGAAAACTAATTCACCCGAAATATCTGACTTCCTATGTACTGTAGAGTGTTTATGGGACTGTTTTGGTATGTAAGTGGTACATTAGTAAGGTGGTATAATCGATTAGTTTTTAGTCTCTTGTTTCTGCAGGATTCTGTTAGCAAGTTGTTGTGTGACTCGTGTGTTTTGGTTTTTAGGATCTTTTGCAGAAGGTGGTAGTAAAGACTGAGGGTTACGAGGTTGACCGTCTGGAGAAACTTTATGCTTGTTTGAGCCAGAGCATCTATAGACACAGGAGAAATTATGACAAAACAGCACTTGTACAGGTATGGATTGTAATAAAAAATTATTACTACACAGGATACTTAGTTCCTTCAGTTTTTTTAAGCAGTTGATATTTGCTTTGACTGATAAACCAAATTTTATTTAATGTACATTTTTGATTGAAGTGTTCATAACAGGTTTTTGCATTAAAATATTGACGAGGGGAAAAAACAATCAAGCATATAATAGTTTCACATTTAACATTTTACAAGTAATGTTAGAGTACTTAAAAATTTAACAAAGAAATGCTGTTTGGTGTTGATATTAAATATAACAGCAGTATAGAATTTCAGTGTGTGTCACTTGGCTTGTATGCCTGTAATTTACATACGTTACGAGTCCACACCTCTGGGATAGGGATGGGAATCTCTTCCTGATACCACATTATCACAATACCTTGGTGCCCATTCCCAGTGTGGACTCATGATTTTATAAATATCCTGATTCCTTATAACATTTTTCCTCAATTTTGTTACAATTTGAAACCTTTAAACCTTTCTGTTGCGCCATTTGGAAGCTTCTGCGCTCAGTACAGAATTGTTTATGTCTGAGGCTGACCACCAGTCATGACCAATCATACTGAAAACCAACCAATTCTGGTCACTGGCAAATCGACCGGTTCATCTCTATAATAAATGTAAAAAATAGTTTTTAAAAAAATCACTTTTGTAGTCAATGAGGTGATCCGTGAATCTTTTTTTTTTCCTTTCCCCCTTCCCATCTCAACCACAAAATAATTCAGGGTGATGATATTCGTTACATTAAACGGTGCAATTTTGCTTGTGTGATGATTACTTGTATTGTAAAACTGAACTAATTGTCATTCATTTTTATTTCTTTACAGGAGATGGCAAAGGAAGTGGAGGAGTTTTCATAGTTATCCATAATAATAATACTAATAATACTAATACAAATAATATTCAAACAGTAAATAAATTATTTTAATACAGCTCTCAAAACTTGAGTGATGTATATTTTACATGTTGCTGATTCTATTAAAATGTTTGTCAGCATTTTGTTGTCTTGTGCTTTTCTGTGATATTTATGGAGTAGAGCAGTTATTGTACCCCCTTTCACTGTGTGTGTGTGTGTGTGTGAGAGAGAGAGAGAGAGGTTTTTGCACTTGGCATGTTAATCATTAAGTGATTGTATCGATGCGTTAGGATTATTCTTGTCGATGATAAACATGCACGGACCTTAAGGACGAGTGTTTGATGTGATGGGGAAATTCCGTGTACTGGTTTCCAGACGCCGTGGTCACGTGACGGCTCTGGGTCTGATTGGTCGGTTGCAGTGGGTAAACCTCGGAAGTTTTCAGCAGCAGATTGACTCCGTCTGGACGCACGGGTCCGTGCATGGCCGGAGCAGACCGCAGTAGGTTACTCGGTGTGTTTTTCATTAGGTGTTTTGTGTCCGTCTGTGTGCGTGTCGAAACTTTGAACGATTTATTGTGACCTTTTTTTGAAGTCGCGGCGGGGAGTCGCCTGGCGATGACGTCAGCACGTAACTGACAGCGGAGACGGTTGATCATTAAAAAAAAAACTGGCATTAAAAAAATGAGGCTGTAATTATCGCCGTGTTTGATTAACAAATAGTGTGAATTTGGACAGGGTTTGTAGGCTCTGGTGTATCGGGACAGAAATCAAGACGTGAGCCGAATTCCGTGTCGCCCTGCATCTAACAAACATCCAGCGTTAAAAAGCGCTGACCCCGCCGCCGACCGAGGAGCAGCAGCTAGCTAGTTAGCTTAGCTTTCTTAGCTTAGCTTCACTTCATATTACTGCAGCGTTTGAACCAGTGAGGCGAAGCTAGCTAGCGCCGAGCGTTCTCAAAATGCTAAAAACGGGCTTGTGCTGAAGAGCGAGAGGACTCCCCGGTGAGTTTACAGCAGCTTAGCATCCTCGTGTTCGGTCCTGAGTGACAGCCAGATGCTACCTGTCTCAATACACAAACGCGTTATACATCACTTATAACGGCTAATAACGCACTGCTGGAATAAGTAATATTTTTAAAACACATGGCCTGTTTTTACATGTTCGTTTCTGGCTTTAGCACTTTTCTTTCAATTTCGTTTATGTACTTAATCTCAATGCATTCAGGTTCATTTAAGTGGGAGTGAAAATTAAGTTTAGGGCAAAAACTACAGTAGTTGTCTTACCTGTTTGACACAGTTAAAGGAAAACTCCGTCCTCAATCACATTCATTATATTACTACAGAATTCTATCTGATCTGTTATATAATCCTAGGGATACTTTTTTTTCTCCTCTGTGTCATTCCTTGTTTTTTTGCATTAGGAATGTATAGTTGTGTCTCATTCTGGTGTCACAAGGGGGACAATATCTGTATTGACTCGTCCAAGCAATTCGTACAGTTGGACTGGTTGTCAAATGTCAATCAGCGGAATGAGTAATCTTTTAGTAGGAAATCAGCGTTCAGGGCGGCAGATGTGGAAATTACCTTGGACCTGTTACTCCATTGGCTGCTCCCCTCATGGGGTCAACGCAGCGGACCATCCAGTCACCACGACAACTTGCCACAGATTTTACATCGGATGCCATTCTAGATGCAACCCTTCCATTTTAACCAGGCTTGGGACCGGCACTGCATCCAGTGGCTGGGGTTTGGGGTTTGGGTGGGAATCGAACCCGGACCTTCCACACGGCAGACGAGAAATCTAACACTGAGCCGCCAATGCACCAAATTATTGGAATTGTAATGGAGATTGTTAATGGTCACCTTACTGCTAACGTTTGAGGAGTTTGGACCGACCTTACCAGTACCAGTTGAATGGAAAACTTTCAAGCCGTGTTTTTTTTTACCTTTTATTTATTTTTACACAATTACACAATCTAATTTGGTAGTCTTTGTTTTGTGATTTACATTCTGGATAAATACTGTTTTTTTTGTTTGTTTTTTTTTTTCAAATGGATAATTAAGTAAAAACAACAAAACAGTCAGTTTAGCGTGTATCGGGATGAAACTGGCTCTCAGGAAGACCACCACAGGAAAGCAAGCTCAAAACTTACCTCTGAGAAGGGAAGTTTATTTAAAGTTGCCAGCCTCAAAAATCACCAATTAAAAAACAGCACCTCAGATTAGAGCCGTTATAAAGGCTTTACAGTGCATAAGTGCAGATACATCTTAACATTAACTGTTAAAAGGAGATTATTGTATATTTTGGAATCCTTCAGAATTGTTTTACAATGTAGAAAGAAAAACAGTAAAGACCATTGGATTCATTGGATTTGTGTCCAAACATTTGACTGGCAGTATAATTGGCTTCTACTAAAATAAAAATTGCTTAATTTTCACTTGAATTTTTTTCAACGATCTGCGTCATGGTATTGAGGAATCCAACATGTAAAAGTCCAGAATGCAATACAGCTGTATGCCACGATGCCGTCTTCAAGTTTCCTAGGAAATTCTTGCGCAAGAGGTTGGAGGTGTGATTATGTCTTGGCTATTGTTTGGGAAACTTCTTTTGTTTCTGTTAAAAATGCACAGATTGCAATTTTTTTGTTTTTTTGATTAGTTTTTTTCATCCCATTAAAGAATTCTACGTAATTAACAGCAAACACAAACCTTGTGTAAAATGGAAACTCAGTTAAATATTTATAATAAAACATGGAGCATTAAAATATCTTTATACAAAAACTTCAAGTTATTAGCCAGAGCATTTTTTTTTTTGTTTAGGTTTTTTTGTCTAAATAATGTTCATGCATTGTTGAGAAAGGAATTTAAACTAAAATGGTTGCACTACAAACTACATCCTGGACCTGATTGGAGAGGAAATCCTAATAATATAGTTTAACTTTTAAATAGGGTTAACTTTTAGGGTGGATATTGTTAACTGACTGAAATGAAAACATTTCAAATGTAATGCTTTTCTTTTTTTCCTCCAGCAGATGTCATATCGGAGTGGGGTAAACTTTTAGCATGTGAATACGGTTTCTTGCCGCTTCAGACAGTCTTTGCCATCTCAAAGCCTATCTGGTGCTACTGACACAATGTCGAGCCGAAGGAAGTCCACCACCCCCTGCATGGTGCTTCCATCAGATGTAGTGGAACAGGATCTGGATATGGAGACCCATGCGGGGGAAGAAGGAGTGGAAAACGCTGCCGAAATTCCTACAGAGGGCGTAGTTGTTCCTTTGGACAGTGAAGGAGGTACGGCCGGTTTGGTTACTTGGAGTAGATTGGACACGTCTTCTTATTCATTAATGTTGACGACACTGTAAAATATTACAGAAAAAATATGAATTATGTAGTTAACAAAAATGTGTTAAATAACCCAGAATATGTTTTATATTTTCGATTCTTTAAAGTAGCCACCTTTTGTTTTGATGCCAGATTTGCA
Source organism: Dinotopterus cunningtoni (assembly GCA_028565755.1). Lineage (NCBI taxonomy): Eukaryota > Metazoa > Chordata > Actinopteri > Siluriformes > Clariidae > Dinotopterus > Dinotopterus cunningtoni. The sequence continues at coordinate 12,353,412 of JAOTRS010000026.1, forward strand.
CACCCTTGGTATTCTCTCGGTCAGCCTCATGAGGTAGTCTCCTTGAATTTTTTTTTTCAACAATCTTAAAGAAGTTCGCAGAGCTTTTGAGTATGTATTTTCTTAATTGGATTTAGATCGGATGATTGTGGAGGTCAGGTCATCTGATGCAGCACTCAATTACTCTCAAATAAAAAAAAATATTCGTCACATACACAACCATACACAGTATGATGTGCAGTAAAATGCTTACACTTGTTTGTGACCCAAAAAATAAAATAAGAGCGACAAATGCCAATAGAAAAGAATATAAAATATAAAATATACAATATAGTACTTTCCAACAGTCCATTGTTGGGGTAGCTAAGGTCCTTCACGATCTTCCTGGCCTTGGTTCAGCCCCGCTTGCCGTAGATTAAGTGCAGGTCACAGCTTGGTATGGATGATGCACTTAGCTGATCGCACCAACCTCTGAATAGCCCATCTGTCCTGCATGGTGCTGTTCCCGAACGAGGTTGCGATGTTTCCCGTCAATATGCTCTCTATGGTGCAGGAGTAGAAATTCTTAAGCACCTTAGAGGGCAGTCTAAAGTCTCTCAAGCACCATAACAGCACTATAAAAAATAGCTGTTACATAACTTAGAGGTGTGTTTGGTGTTGGAAAACAAATGATGGTCCCACTACGTGCATACCAGATGGGATGACATGTCACTGCAAAATGCTCTGGAAGCCATACTTTTTAAGTGTGCCCTCTATTTTGACCCCAACAGTCAAACTTCCTCCATGCTTCACAGCAGAAACCACGCATTCAGGAATTATCTGTTCACCCTCTCTACGGACAAAGCAATGGTGGGTGAAACCAAAAATCTCACATTTGGACTCATCAGAGCAAAGGCAAAAGTCCATTCCTTATGTTTCCCAAGCAAGTCTCATCTGAAAGTAATGCTTTCTTTGCCACAATTTGACCATTAAGCCTTGACTCACGCAGTCTCCTCTGAACAACGGATGTTGAAATATGTCGGCCACTTGACCTTCAAGTAACATTTGTGTGGGCTCTAATCTGAGGTGCTGAAAATCGGCAGTTTTTGAGGCTGATCATTCTAATAAACTTATCCTCTGCAGCACAGGTAGCTCTTGGTCTCCCCTTCCTGGGACAGTCCTAATGAGAGCTAGTTTCATCATAGCATTTGATGGTTTTGGCGACTGCACTTGTGGATACATTCAAAGTTTTGGGGATTTCTTCACTTATTAAAGTAACCAGTTTGTTCTCTTTACTTAAGTGAGTGTTTCTTGCAATAATATGGATTTGTGTGGGAGTTGTAGTAGCACTAATTGGGCTTTTGACTCTGTACCCACCCTTTCTCTGCACAAGACGACTGATGATAAAGCACATTAGGAAGCCAATAAATTTTATTGTCACCCGTCATCAAAGCTAAAATATAAGACATATTCTGGATTGTTTTGCATATTTTTGTTTACTACATAACGCCACATATGTTCTTTCATATTTTGGATGTTTTGCTTATAAAAATATTAAAAAGAACACTGAAGAAGGAGGTGAGTCTTTTGACTGGAAGTGTAAGTCTCACTGAATTCTCCATTTAGTGCTTGACAAGCTGAAATATGCATGGCAGCATATAATATTTTGCAATTAATATCACCAAAATGTACTACTGTGGTAGATGGGTCTTAAGCTGTATTTAGCTACAGTACACATTTAATTAATAATACTGTTACAGTGTTTATTCTGTAGTTGCCATGCAAAGAAAAATCATAGACTTTTTTTTTTTGTGTGTGTCCTTATTCTCAGAGCCTGAAGACAGTTTAAGCAATGCTGCAGGAAAACGACCATGTCAAACTGCTGTAGAGCCGCCACCAGGCACTGATCTAACTGCTGAAGGAAATGTTCAGGCTGAGACGGAGGACAGCGAAGACCCTTCCATCACTGGGATTTTTCTCAGCAAAACTCCTATTATGAAAAAGAAGCCCGAACCCAAACGAATAGCCGTGTCTCTCAAAGGGGCAGAAGAGGGCGATTCATTAATTGAAAGTGAAGGGGATCTGGAGTCACTGGACGCATCCTCCATTCCAGCAGATATGACAAACCCAATTCTTGGTGATTCCACAAAACCTGGCATGTTTGTCGGCATTCCCAACCCAGCTCCTGCAGAGCAAAAGAAGCCAGTTGTGAACCCTGCTACAGTCCTTCCTGCTGGCCTCGCCCAGGTCCTGTCAGCCTTGCAAGCACAGCAGAGTGCTCAGGCTCAGCTCCTAATTCCAGTGAGCAGCATTCCGACCTACAATACAGCCATGGACACCAATGCACTACTTGTGAACACGTACAAGAAGTTCCCTTACCCATCTGTTTCTGAGATCATGGGCTTGTCAACCCAGACCAAATTCTCAGAGGAGCAGATAAAGATCTGGTTCTCTGCTCAGCGTTTGAAGCACGGTGTGAGCTGGACGCCAGAGGAAGTTGAAGAGGCTCGAAGGAAGCAGTTTAACGGCACGGTCCACACTGTGCCTCAGACCATTACAGTCATCCCAGCTCACCATCTCTCTGCCACTAATGGCCTCCAGTCGATCCTTCAGACTTGCCAAATTGTGGGGCAGCCAGGCCTGGTTCTGACGCAGGTCGGCACCGCAAACAGCTTGCCAGGCACCACCCCTATCACGCTAACTGTTGCAGGGATGCCAAGTCAGAGCCAGGTATCTAAGATCACAACTAGTCAGACCAGCTCTGCTGTAAGCGAAACAAAGAGAGCTACGACGGTCCAGCCTCCATCGCTGACTCCTCAGGAGAGCTCTGCCCTCAATGCCGATCACTTTGGCCTGCGCCCAAAGAAGTCGAAGGAGCAGCTGGCTGAGCTGAAAGCTAGCTACATGAAAAACCACTTTGCCAGCGACGCTGAAATCGCCAGGCTGATGAAGCTGACCAACCTCACCAAAGGCGAGATCAAGAAGTGGTTCAGCGACACCCGTTATAACCAGCGCAATTCAAAAAACAACCACTTCAGCATACCCCATGAAAGCTCACGGGCCAACAACAGTAGTGCCACTATTGTTATTGACTCTAGTGATGAGACGCCTCAATCCCCAACACCATCGCCCGTCAAAGAGAAGGAGACCCGCAAGACCTGGAACCCGTTTCCAGACTTCACTCTGCAGAAGTTTAAGGAAAAGACTCCAGAGCAGTTGGTGATTTTAGAAGAGAGCTATCAAAAATGTGATACCCCAACAGACGAAGAACTAAGTCGTCTGAGAGCTGAAACGAAGCTCACAAGGCGGGAGATTGATGCTTGGTTCACAGAGAAGAGGAAAACACCCGTCACCGATTCATCAGAACAAAAGATGGATGAGATGGATGGTAAGCCCTCTCAGAGTAAAGGTAATCAGAGTCCAACTGGAGGAAAAAGATTGTCCAAGGAAAAGATCACCAAGAAAACTCCGGAACAGCTTCACGTCCTCAAGAGTGCCTTTGTACGCACTCAGTGGCCATCTGCCGAGGAATACGACCAATTAGCTGAGGAAAGTGGGCTACCCCGGTCTTACATTGTCAACTGGTTTGGGGATACCAGATACGCCTGGAAGAACGGCAATCTTAAATGGTATTTCTATTATCAGAGTGGCAACTTAGACGGTCTGAATGGCAACAAGGGCAGGAAACGGAGGATTCGGAACCGTGGCTGGGGGAGGTCGCGCAGCAGGAGAGCCAGAAAATCCACAGGTTCTGAGAAATCTCCGCCACTGAAGTTCAAGACCGGAAAAGAGTTTCTTAAGGAGTACTACTTGAAGCACAAGTTTTTGAACGAGCAAGATTTGGATGAGCTGGTAGCCAAGTCGAATATGAGTTATGAGCAGGTCAGGGAGTGGTTTGCCGAGGTTGCTCGGAAGGTGGATATTGGCGCGGATCCTTTTGAAGACAACATGGGTAATGAGCAAGAAGAGGGGGAGTCAGAGGGGGAGAACGAGATGGCAGTCGAAGAGCAAGGACCCTCTGTCGCCGGTGATGATTGCGATGAGGATGATGAGGATGATGAGGATACCGACGATAGTGATTCCTGGGAGCCCCCGCAAAGTGTTAAAAAAACTTTGTCAGGATCTGAGGAACACTGATTCATCAGCTTTATTTGCCTTTGGAAATAATAAAGGTTTGTGAAAAGAGTGACTGAGGATCCGGTTACAACTTGCTGACTAATCCCGCTTGCATCGCTTTTACATTTTTCACTTTCTTATTCAAGCTTATTGTTAGTGTTTGTTTTTATAACATTTGCAGACACAAATTGAAGTTCGGTTCTGTCGAAATTTAAGATCTCTTTCACAAACTCTGTGTATTTTCAGCTCTGTTCATCTCTGAAGAGTATTGCACACAAAATGAAGAATCCTGGCCCAGCTAGTCTGTACCTTCAGTTGTGCAATTTGACTGTAAAAAAAAAAAAAAAAGAAGAGATTTTATGT
>JAOTRS010000026.1:12376903-12390901 GCA_028565755.1 Dinotopterus cunningtoni
TTCTAACTAGCCAGTCTCTAGAACAAGAGGTGCTATTTTTAGTTTGCAAGAAAAACACAGGCTCCTGGCTAGATACAAAATAAGTTTTTAGTTTTACTTTAAAGGAATAGTTTCTTAAATATATATTTATTATTCCTAATAAGAGGTGTTCGCACCAATTTAAAGCAAAAGTAAATTCCTACTTTTCTTCACTTGAGAATAAGGAGTATCATAAGCAGTTAAAAGGGAAATAAAAGGACAATTGAAAATTTTCAAGTCCACATGGAATTTACATTTTGACCCAAATTTGACTTGTCATATTAATTCTACGAGAAAACTGTGTTTAATAATAGAGGACTCATCACTGGCAGGACATTTTCTGGTGTACTGTATATTAAATAACCATTCTCATGCCAATGCGCTGGCTCTTCTTTCTTTACATCTTCATTCATTTAGTTTTCCATCTGTATTAAATTGGCCGGATTTCTATTTTTCTCCACTTAATTTGTATCAGAGTTCATATGTCACCACTAATCATTTTGTTTTCCTCAGATCCAAGACTGGCAGAGCATCTACCAATCAACACACATTCCCATTCCCAAATACTCACCGGTGGACGAGTCGGCCACTTTCATTGGCCGTCTCTGCAGGGAGATCCTGAGGATCACTGATCCAAAGTAAGTTCAAATTAAAGGTCGACTTGCTTAACATCACTATACTTATGTGCAAGCTGTTTCCTATTTTCATTTGTCATTTTTCTTTAGGACAACATGTTATATAGATCAGTTGAACACCTGGTATGACATGAAGACCCACCAGGAAGTGACTAATAACAGGCTGTTCTCAGAGATCCAGGACACTCTGGGCACATTCGGCCTGAACGGACTCGACCGTCTGCTGTGCTTTATGATCGTCAAGGAGCTACAGGTGTCTATCAAAGTTAACAATATGTTAAACATTAAGTAGTAATATGTTAGAATAATTAACATTTAACACTTAAACAATAAGAAATCATCTAAGACATACATTTAAATAAGTTGAATAACTCATGCTTTGGCTTGTTTTTATTCCAGACTTTCCTGACTGTACTTCAGAAGATCATCCTCAAGGACAAAGCTGTGGTCGATGTTTTTAAAGCTTTGCTGACCGCTGTGAACCCGGTGAAAGGCATTGTGGGTAGGTTAACACTATAGTTAAACTATACAGTAAGTTTTAACTTTAAGAGCCAGGTCTTATAAAAGGGACATTGTAATAGAGTCACAAAATAAAATCAGAGGATATTCCAAGATGTTAAGATGTGTATTACATAACTTGCAAATAAAAACATGGGATATTTACAGCATTTTGTAATTTTACATAGTTATGTGGAACAAATGAGATGAAAAGGAAGCAACAAATTTATTAATAGAAATTTTGGATTCAGAACATTCTTAACAGCGTACATGAATTGCAATCAAAATGATTCTCTGAATTTTATAGAAATCCAAAACTCTCACTTTTTAAACAAACATTTTTTTATATATTAAGTTTTTATTATACAATTCGCTTCTAAACGAGTAATATGATTGGACAAGAGGCTTTCCACGTGTTTCTAATAGACGGTAACAGCAGTCAGACGTTTAACTATATGTATCAGACCACATCAACTGTCGGTCGAAGCGTGGGTGAAAGGACGTCGGTGCGGTCCGTAGTACTGAGGTTAGGAGGTTACCTGCCAAAACCCACATTCAAAACCAGATCTGGAAGCACTTTCAGAAAGAAAACACATCTGATAGCGTTGTCATCTTAAACAACAATTGCCTCCGAATCATCCATGTTGTTCTTTTCATGGCTAACATGAGCTACAAAGCTAACTAGCTTCTAACACAAGGCTGAATCCCAAATCTCTCTCTAACTACTGTACAAGGGAACTACTTGGTGTGTGGAACAAGTGATTCCACATATGATAAAAATTGAGGAATATCACACTTTAGGTTGTGCTGGATATCAGCCTGATTCTGATACCTGCGGCTCTCGGGCTACGCTCTTCACAGCCATGCTGATATTCATTAAAACAGCATGACCCCAAGTGTGATATTCCTCAATTTTATCATGTGTTAGACATTTAGAGCCTTGTGTTACACTATAGATTTTACACTATTGTAAAATGACTTGACTCATATGTAAAGCAATTTACCTGATTTATGAAATTTTATGATTTATCTTTTTAACCACACAGCCACAGCAAGCAAAGTGTACACTAACGCTGTAGCCAAAACACAGAAGGTCTGGCCTGCATATCTGGAGTCCATTATGAAGGTATTTAGGTTTTTTCCCCTACTTTTCATTTCTCATCTTCATTTTTGGCCCCTTCAGTAAAGAATAACTTTAGTTATTTTAAAGTTTAAAGTTTTTTTGTGTTTTTCTTTTTTATGAATTGTTTCTAAAAGCAAAATATATTTGTGAATCACTTTACATTTATTTGTGAATTATGACACTGATCTGAACACATATTCATGTGAGATAAATGTTTTATATTAATATTGTACAGCTAGCCTAGTTGCTAGTATTTCTGCCTTTGCAGCAGAGGACAGAGCATCTGAAGAGAGGGGTGTACAGTGGAACCTTGGATTACGAGCATAATACATTCTGGAAGCGGCCTCGTATTTCAAAACACTCGTAAACCAAATTGAATTTTCCCATATGAAATAAGGGAAACTCAAACTATTCGTTCCACAGCCCAAAAAAATAAATACATAAAAATAATTAACAAAATATAAAGTAGTAATAAAACAAATTAACCTGCACTTTACCTTAAAAAAAAGTAAAAATAAATCCGACAGATAAGTGTTTCCGTTTGTGCGCGCAGGCGCTGTGTGTGTGTGTGTGTGTGTGTGTGTGTGTGTGTGTGAACCTAAGGTAAGCTCCCCCTTCTCGTCTTACACAGTTACCCTTCCTCCACTCTTTTCACACACGCGCGCGCGCGCACACAACAGAAACACTGTTTTATCGGAAAAATAAACAAGAAATCTCTCTAATGACACTCGATTGAGTGACACACTAACAGAAACACTGCTGTGAAGTAAAAATAAAACAAATTAACCTGCTCTTTACCTTTGAAAAGAATCGCACCAGAGCAGTGTTTCTGTGTAGAGCAGAGAGAAAAAGTGTGTGTCTGTATGTCTGTAAAGGCGAAAGTAGGAGGGGTCTGTATGTGTGTGTGTGTGTGTGTGTGTGTGTGTGTGTGTGTGTGTGTGTGGGGCATGGTGTCCAATGACGTGCGCACACAGACACAAAGAGCAGGCTGAGCCTTGAACAGAGAGAGAAAATGGATTTTTAGCCTCTCTAATGAGACTTGCTTTTGCTTTACACGCGCGCTGTACACACACAAACAAACACAAAATAAAATATGTTTTCCCAGTAAGAGACGCATACTAAGACCCAGCAGGGGAGACGATTACCCACAATTCCGCAGCACAAGAGAGAGAAAAACCGTTGGCTCAGTTGTGATCATGTGACGCTCGGCGTCAAAACAAGAAGCGCAAGCGTGATTACATGATACTCGGTACTCATAAACTAAGACTTGATCGTCTTGCGGAACACTCGCAAACCATGTTACTCGCAATCCGAGGTTTTACTTTCTTTGCTTGAATTTCAAATATCAACAGTCTTTTTTCATAATGCCTGACTCCTCCATTAAGACTCACATTGGAAGACTGAATGGTCTGATTAGCTGTGTTTATGTTACAGGTGGGTCAGATGCAGATCCTGAGGCTGCAGATAGCAAATGAGTTAAACTATTCATGCAAGTTTGACTCCAAACATCTCGCAGCGGCTCTGGAAAATCTGAACAAGTGAGCTAGCATTGTTTCTGTCAAACATTATTATTCATTATTTTTGCACAGAATGAATTCTTGTTTTTAAGTGCTTGTTTAGAAGTGCATCCTTCGGGTAATGCTGTAGCCTCTCGCAGGCGAGGGCATAGAGAGAGCTTACTGGTCGAGCCAAACACGTGATAGTCTTCTGCCCTCCCTGACTGGCTGGTAGTCTTAACCTTATTGTGGGAGCCCCCTAGTGATGGGGAGGAATGGGATGCGGCTAAATTAGGGAGGTAAACAGGGGGGAGAAAGTGCATCTTTTTCTCACTGTTTTGGGTTTTATTTCCCCCCCAGATCTCTTCTCGCTGATATTGAAGCCCACTACCAGGACCCGAGCCTGCCGTACCCTAAAGAGGACAACACCCTGCTCTATGAGTTCACTGCCTATCTGGAAGCAGCTGGAATACACAACCCTCTGAACAAAGTCAGTCACATTTGTAATATTTTGTTTAAAAATATATATTTTAATGGAAGATTAAAGAACAGAAAGATGCTAGTTCAGCTTTGTTTAATATTTTATATTCAATGCAGTAGGAATGTTACATTATATGAAATAAATTTCAAATTGGGGTTTGTGTATACAGTACGCAGCACCTTCAGTTCACATCTGTTCTTCAATCATTTATTAAATCAAAACTGTTTTTTTTTTTTTTTTTTCAGATTTACATCACCACCAAGCGCCTGTCGTACTTCCCTACAGTCAACTTCCTCTTCCTCATCGCTCAGCTGCCTAAACTCCAGTACACTAAAAACCAAGGTTCCACCTTTCCAGAGCCTCTGATTCTATCGATTCTATTACACTTTAGATAATGATGTAAATCAGGTCAGAGTTCATCCTCGAGCCTGATTAACCAGTGATTTCTGTGTGTGCAGGGATGACGTGCCGGAGAGCGGCTGATCCGGTAGACTGGGTTCCTCTCGTCCTGGGTTTACTCACGCTGCTGAAACAGTTTCACTCCAGATACACCGAGCAGTTCCTGGCTCTCATTGGCCAGTTTATTCGCTCCATCATGGAGCAGTGCACCAGGTAGTGGGCTCGAATCCCATCAGGAAATGAATCTTAAAAAAATATGGTTTCAGATATGGCTAAATGTTATTTACGTATCCGATCTTTTAAAATAAATTCAGTGGTTCATATATTCAGTTCCAAATGATTAAGATCATTCTCTAGGTTTAGTGCCAAAGCAGATTCTTAACCTTTTTGCCTCAGGTCAGTTGATCTAGGAAAGGGGGTCTAAATAAATGCTTGTCATTTACAGCAATAATTTATTTCATATACAAACTTCAGATTTCTTTAAAAATAAAAAAATGAGATCATATCCTAAACATGATTTTGCATTTAAGAAGATGATTTTAAGAGACACTTAGCACATTGCCTTTTTTTTAAATGCTCCTCATACTGTGCGAAAGTCTTGAGCCACTCCTCATTTCTTTACATTTTGCTTCCTGAGAGCCAGAACTTTTCCTATTTTTAATGTAGTCTCAAGGAATAGCTCTCCAGGCCTCCTGAAGGACTTTTTTGGCTCTCGCCTTCAGGCCAGTGCCTATACAGTACCTGACCAGTTTCAGATGAATGTTTTTCCATTTGTTATGCCACACATATGAATCATTTAAGCCTAAGAAATAACTTAAGGCATGAACCAGTGAGAAACAGGTGCAGATGATGACAGATGATCAGGCTGGTGATTAGTACACTGGTGATGCTGAATGCTGAGTGGTTGGAACAGACGAGAGGGGAAATGAGGTTGCTGCTGAGGTTGTTACATAAAAAATACATTTTTATATTTTATCCTTATGGACTTGTCAGCCTGTCACAGTAAAACATTTGTTCCCATTTCTTTAATGTAATCTTCATCGTTTAATTTCATTTGAAGAAATGACTGATGACCCAAGACTTTTGCACTGTACTGTACGGTGCATAGACAGCTGTTTGGGAATTTAGCCAAATTGCATTAAAGGAGACTTTATTCTTAAAGATTCTTTAGATTTAATCTTAAAATTTATATATTAGACAAGAAAAAATAGGAACTAATCAAGAGTGTTTATTATTTGATACGCAGTCAAAAGATCCCTGACATGCCAGCTGATGTGGTAGGAGCGCTGATGTTTTTGGAAGACTACGTCCGCTATACAAAGCTATCCAGAAAGGTAATTATTAAGAACAACTAAAAACATTTCTGGTTATCAAATCATTTCTTAACACCAGGGCAGAGCAGGTATACTGGTCTTAATGCTCAAAATGTGTCTGTAATCATCTCTTCTGGTAAGGAATAAAACATTAGGAGTGTGCTGTTCCAGGAAAACAATCAACAATGCAGTGGTGTGAGTGCGGCCCAACATGAAGCAAATGTACCGTTAGCATGCACCCTGGAGTTCATTATTTTGATTTAACAGCACATCAAAAAGTTTATATACCGCTGTTATTTATGGTGACAGCTTTAAGGTTTTTTTTTTTTTTTCTAGAGGTTAAATAAAGTAAAAAAAAAATGCAGCTTGTTACAGAGAAACCATGATGCACAATATCTTCCATTTCATGGACTTTCCTGTGGTGGAAAACGTGACACTGGACTACCTACATAAATATTAAATAAAAAAGTGTCCACAGGAAAAAAAACTTCACCATATCAGCCAAGATATATAAAAAAATAGCATGGTGTTTAAATTTCTTTAAAGATTTTTTTTTTATTCTGGGCGGCACAGTGGCTTAGTGGTTAGCACTGTCGCCTTGCCCTTCCAGGGTCCGGGTTCGATTCCCGGCCAGGTTCAGTTCCCGCTCGGTTTTCCTCTGGGTACTCCGGTTTCCTCCCACAGTCCAAAGACATGCAGATTAGGCTAACTGGCGTTCCCAAATTGCCCGTAATGTGTGAATGAGTGTGTATGTGTGTGCACTGCGATGGATTTGCACCCCGTCCAGGGTAGTGCCCATAAGTAGTGCCCTAAGTTTCCCCCCACGACCCTGTATACAGGATAAAGCGGTATAGACGACGAGTGAGTGTTTATTATGGAGCAACTGCCATACAAGTCTTTGTCATGTCACTCTTAATGATCACCTGATGTAAAAGAAACCCAGGTGCCATTTACAATGGCGTACAGTGGTTGTGCATGGGGTCTCCATAACATACGAGGACAGAAACATTTGTGAGTTTTAATAGTTTTTCACCTTTTTCTTCTCAAAAGTGATGTAAAACACAACTGGACTTGATAAAAATAAGTAATTACCAGTGACTGAAGTTTCTCAACATATACACTGTTAAACACTCATATAACACTCTCTTCTCACATGGTTATATTATGCCAATTTACCACTTATATAATTAGTTTCTGATGACTGAGTAATTGTAATAATTACAAAGAATTCTGTTCTTTGCAGGTGGTGGAAGCTCATGTCCCAAGTTTCATCTTTGACGAGTTTAGAACAGTGTTGCAATAAGTCCTTTGGTTAACACATTTTGCCAATGAACCACTTGCTTTACCATTTTGCCTAAATGACTAACAATTAGTTAGTTATTAAAAGTGTAATTAATTAACTTTTCATCTTATAATGTTTCCTAATTTTCTGTTCTAATGCAGCTATACTAAGTGTAGAGATGATTGTAATAAGATGTAAATAAATGTGTCCTTGAAAACATTTTTGCTTTTGTATGCACACACACACACACACACACACGGGCTGTTCAAACCAGGACTCTGATTGTACAGAACATAGTACTGTGAGTAAAAACTCCTTTTATTTTTCTATATAATCCCCTGCTACACTAATGCACTTATCCCAGTTTTTCACTAGTGCTTGGATACCATCAAGGTAGAAGTTTGCACCATTCAAATGATAATCACGGTGCTTGATGTCTTCTGTAAATGTCAATCGATTTATACCTTTCACTATCAAGTCCTGGTTTGACTTGAACGCCCGTACATATACAATGTACTTTTTTTTTTTCTTCACAATTCCACAAAACAGGTTTTAGTTACAGGCCTACTCATCACTAAATTAATCACACAAAGTAATATTGTGTCAATGAAAGGTTTATTTTGTATTAAATATTTTACATTACTGAATGATAAGTGTAAGAAAAAATATGGGTGCTGATTGTTTGTATTAAGTTTACATACAGCATACTATAAAAGAAAAACAGCCTCGTACAGAACTAGCATCAGGGAATAAAGAAAACAAAAAGAGTTCATGAAACAGACAAACATAAGGCATTTATGACGTCTCCTGAAGCAGGTGCAGACCTCTCAGTAAGGTGTTTCTCATTCTCCAAAAAAACAACCCTGAAACGTGTCCAATTACACGGTCCGCTACGCGTGACATGGCGTGCATAAAGTTAGTGGATCTACATGGTCACTGGAGGGTGACGTGTCAGTGACGGCAGTTATGCTGTAATCGTTGGCTTAAATTACATTCACGAGTGCGTTTGTTCTCAGGATCCTTAATCGCTATCTGTGTAATATTCGCAGCGGTAGATGACACGGTGCTATTCAGTCACGGCAGTTAAACCAGGACAGCGAGATGCTGAAAATATTGCTTGAGATGTTTTTTTTTTCTTTTTCCAGGTGGCTTTGGATTTAGCCTTCATCAACACCATGTAGAGCCATGCACTTGTGTGTGTAAAGAGGAGAAAAAAAAAAAAACACTAAATGGTCACGAAAGAAAAAGTTCAAAATTTGTGCTAATCCATAACAGTATTTACGAAGACCTAGTGTAAGAGTAATGATCGTAAATGCACTTAATTACATGTCAGGGTAGGAAGAAAGAGCTGAAGACATGGTTGTAGGCAAATACAGTGTGAATATACACACGTAGGATGAGGGAAGAAAAAAAAACAGGCAGGGTTTATGATATATTGTATGACACTATGAGTACAATACTGAGTCGTTTTTTCGTAGGACGCCACATAGCCTCAGCATGGTGAGGGATTGTGCAAAGACAAAACCGTCTTCACGAGCTTGCATATGCGTTGGTTGTGAGATACAGTACGAGGGCTCCGGTACTGCAGGTGGCGCCGTTATCTATCTCGGAACGAATCAATGAAGTTGGTATGCACAGCAGGGGCATGATGGCCCGTTAGCTTCGCATTTTTATGGCATCGTGGGATTCCAGCAGATACAGATGTTTTGTTCATGGTTGTAGGTGACTTTTTATTGCAAACTAGTGGAAATCAAACTGCATGGATCTGACTGAACATCCCAAAATGAGACCAATAAGATTAGAATTATACTGTATATGATTTACTGTACATGGTGGTGGTGGATGAGCTATAGTTTATAGTTTGTTAGATTGTTGCAGATATTTTTAAATGATTTAAAAAAGGATATAAAACTGCTAACGGAAATGATTTAATGTCGCATCCCTTCATGCTTTACTCAAAAACTGTACCGGTTCATAGACGTCGTTCTGTATCTTTAAAAAAAAATCTACAGCTATTAGATTACCCGTCAGCAAAAAAAAAAAAAATAGCATTAAAAGTCAACGCTACCCTCTCCAAAAATTCCTTATTCTTACACACAGCATCAGATATGTTTCAAATCGAACGGATTAAGAAGCCTATTCAAAGATTTAGGAAATACACAGATAAATCAAAACCAAGTCGATATACAGACGATTCAAAGTGAACGCACAAACAAGAAGTGGAGAATGTTTCTTCTAAACCCTACAGAGTGAGCAATTTTTTTTTTTTTTTAAAAAGCAATAAAAAAAGGCAAAGCATTAAAAAAAATAACAAAAAAAAGAACAATCACGATTCACTGTCGTCAAGCTATACATATTTACATGTGAGGAAATAAGAGAGCGTGTATGGCAAGGCTGGATGTGTGTCGCTAGCGTTAGTGCTGATACACTGTGTGAATAGAGAAGCCCTAAAAAAAAATGAAATCTTACCAGCTTACAGAAATGCCCTTCGAGAGACATGCTGTCCCCTGGCCTGCTTGTTAAAATATTAGTTTTTTGTTGTCGTCATCATCGTCTTTAGCACTACAAGGAGTTGATAAACGTATTCTCATGCATACAGTGGAAAGTTTCAACGTGCTTTCGAAAAAAAAAAAAAAACCTTTTGGATGACCTTCTCTCAACATGGCAACAAGGACACCAATCACAAGACATTATTGGTGCTGGATGAGGAGCCAAGAAGGGACAGAGGGGAAGGACAGGCCATTCTTGGGCCCTGAAAAAAGTTGGCAGGACAGGAGAAGAGGGGCAGGATTAGCAGTCTGGTGTCCCCTGCCTTGTTTGATTGGACAACCGAATGCAGCAGTGTCTGGCTTTGACCTTTGACCCAAGCCAGTCCCTCTGTCTCATTATGGTCTACTGCAGTGATGAGAGGATGACGGCCGTGCTCTTCATCCCGGCGTGCTCCGGTGGACCCGCTAATCCTGGAGAACTTCAATACTTCGGTTTAAATTCATTAGTTTTTTTTTTTTCCTGATTTGTATAAAAGCGGAGGAATGTGTAGTCCTTACGGAGATTCTGCAGAGTGATCGCTCTTTATATTGACGTCTCCCACAGCTGAAAGACAGGAATGACAGAAAGAAAAGTTACATTTGAAAATGTGAGGTATATCTTTTATTCTCACACACAGATTTATGAAGACGAACACGAAAAGCTACATTCATTTAGGACAACAAAAATTGTGTCATAAAAAGGGTTAGTGTTGGTAGCCGATGAGCTGCGGTGGCTGAGCTGCGTTATTGGAATATACAGTTCATATTAGAAAAGTTAAAGGCTTCTGTTTAAAGTACGGTATGCGCCAAAATATACAGTACTGAAACTCGTGCATCTAGAACGCACATCTGCGACTGTCAGCTCCAGGCGCACGCAGTGTAAAGGAAGTTGTGTTGAGCAGTTGGTTTCCAAATGGGTCTCTTGACGGAGGAAAAAGTATTCATAGTTCATAAGCAGTTGTGAATGGGGACCGAGTTAGAATAAAGGTGGCAGAACAATTCCTTCCCATACGCGTCCCATTCCCCCCATCTTACACCACCTGATGCACAGACCTGTGAAGAACATTAAAGGAAAGTGTGTACATCTATAAAGATCCGCCAAGTACTGTGCCTGCATTACGCGAGCAAACTGTCTCCTTTTGCAGCACATTTGTTCCAGGAATCCGGGTTGAGAGTCTGCATGAACAATATGAACAATGTCTACAGCGGAGGGTCGCACACACACTTCGAACACTTACATTACGCATACCGTGGTCAATCAACACGCTAATAGTGTGACGATATATGACAACAAGGTAATATTGCTCGTCTTTTCATTTCAGTACTATATATTTTTGTGCACACTATACCGCTTTATCCTGTATTCAGGGTTGCGGGGACCTGGAGCCTATCCCAGGAGGCTGAGGGCACGAGGCAGGGTACACCAATCCAGGGTGCCAATCCATCGCAGGGTACACACATGCACTCACTCACACACTATGGGCAATTTGGGAACACCAATTAACCTAACCTACATGTCTTTGGACTGTGGGAGAAAACCGGAGTACCCGGAGGAAATCCACCAAGCACGGGGAGAACATGCAGACTCCATGCACACAGAGACAGGAATCAAGTCTGGCCGGGAATCGAACCGGGAATCTGGCCGGGAATCGAACCTGGACCCTGGAGGTACAAGGCAACAGTGCTAACCATTACACCACCTAGAAACTTTCGCCTTTAGTCCAAATTTTTATTTATTTATTTTTTTTGTGGGGTATCCATTTTTTGCCTGGTTACAGTTAAAATGATGTAACATGCTCACACCTGCACAGCATTGACTGGGGAGACAGTAGCCTTGATCAGAAAGTGCTGATAAGACAGTGGGCCAACAGAAGCTTTAATATAACCGAGGTGCGGATAATTTTTTCCTCACCCTCGTACAGTATTTGTATTTAAGAAAAGAACTTGTATTTCTTATCCAACCTTTAGAATATATTTTTAAAAATAAGAAATGAATTTGATGCCTTGCTTTTATTATATAACACCATCTGCCGGTTAAGATCTCGGTCCTAAAGATCGTGTCTCACCCTGGCACTCTGTCTGTTGGCCTTCCTCTCCTCATCCGGGAGCGGCGGCATCGGGTACGGGTACCTTCGGCTCGAAGCGATTGAGCCCGTGGATGAGGTTGGGGACTTGGCAGGAGACAGCGTCCTGCATGAAGAGACACAGTGTTAGAATTCTATTCATTTTCATTATGTCTTGGTCTAGGTCAGAAGCTGGCCCTTTTGAAACGTGGGAGAGGTCAGAGGTCAATACAAGTTGATAAAATTCATCAACATAAATAGTGCGTAGACCAGGCGCACGTGTTGTTACTGTAATATATACTGTAACATTCAGAGCCCAGTGCATAAAGTGAAGCAACACAACACAGATTACACAGAATAGGGGTGATGCTCAACGATAATGTTCACAGACAAGGACAAGGACACGACACAAGACAAGCACACAGAACAGTGAGCATGCAGATGAGCTGGAGTGTGTATATAATAATAATAATAATAATAATAATAATAAAAGGATTTAGCCCAGTCTAATGCAGTGTAACTTGTCCATTAAGCCTAGCTTCGCTCGTCTCACCTTCACACAATCCACAGTAATTAAGGAAGAAAAAGTTTTGTTTTTAACTAAACACTAAACTAAACACTTTTCCTCCAAATGGACCTTCGTTTGTGATTTTTAAACAAAACCCATCATCAGACATTTTCTTTATATCTGGAAAAATGAGGATCAAATCATTAGCTAATGATTTGCACTGAATTTCGCTTTTTTAATAACACAATGCACTGCTTCAATAAACCTGTAATGCAGAGATATGAAATATACATTGAGCATTATATATTTTTAGATTGGAGCTGTGTTCCAATAAACGTCCTTTCTGACTCGCCTGCACCAGATGAACTGAGGGACATCCTCACACCCAATTTGGGCTGGTTCAATATTTTCTAGGCAAAGTTGGCACACTGACATCATCACTTTATTTAATGTTACGTTAATTTTGTAATCTCAATGAGTTTTATGAAGGACGTACAGTACTGTGCAAAAGTCTTAAAACAACTCCTTATATCTTCATATTAAATTCAATGAAATATGTAGAATAAATTAAAGAAATGAGAGCAAATGTCTTACTGTGGCAGGCTAAACAAGTGTCTAAAGATACTGTTAAAAAATTTGTTGGTAAAGTGCTCGCCCTGTCATCCGGAGATCGCGAGATCGATTCCCGGGTGATGCTGTAACCTCTCGCAGCCGGAGGTCTAGAGAGAGCTAATTGGCCGAACTCTCTCAGAGGGTTAATCACGGCTCTACAGCCGAACAGGGGCGTCTGTGAGCTCACGCAAGCGGAAGGAGCGGATAGCGCTGTCCTCCGAGTGTGTTACGCCGCCCACAACAGTGCGTGAGCGAGCAGTTCGAAAAGATGCGGTCGGCTGGCGTCACGTGGTTCAGAGGAAACACGTGATAGCCTTCGGCTCTCCTGACTGACTGGTAGGAGTTGCCTTAATGTGGAGCCCCCTAGTGACGGGGGGGAATTGGACACGACTAAATTAGGGAGAAAATCAGGGGAAAATCCTAAAAAAAAAAGTTCTTTGTTCAGCAGTAAGATCATTTCCCCTCTCGTCTCTTCCAACCACACAGCATTCACCATCACTAGTATACTAATCACCGGCCTGATCATCTGTCATCGTCTGCACCTGTTTCTTACTAGTTCATGCCTTAAGTTAGATGTTTGTTTTTTAAGCTAAAGTGATTTATAGGTCA
This sequence comes from Dinotopterus cunningtoni, assembly GCA_028565755.1. Classification (NCBI taxonomy): domain Eukaryota; kingdom Metazoa; phylum Chordata; class Actinopteri; order Siluriformes; family Clariidae; genus Dinotopterus; species Dinotopterus cunningtoni. The sequence continues at coordinate 12,390,469 of JAOTRS010000026.1, forward strand.
CTGTGTGCTTAACAAATGTAAAAAATCCTTTGAAACTGTTCAAAGACTGGACTGAAGCCTGAAGAACTGTTCCTTAATTCCTACATTAAAAATATAAGAAAGTCTGACTCTTTGGAAGCAAAACTTTCAGAAATGAGGGGGTGGTCAATACTTTTACATAGTACTGTATATACAAAAAGAAGTATATTTGTGTTGAAGGGGGGGGTCACAATGTCCAGTGAACAACAATGTGCTACAACACTAAGACTATAGAGTCCTACACCATCATGCAATAGGAAAAACTGGATTTCAATTATCACACATTAGTGAACTAATATTCATTTCCGGATACAAAATCTATTTTTAAAATGGATTACGCCTCCGAGTGGCGCAGTGGTAAAGTGCTCGCCCTATCATCCGGGGATCGCTGGTTCGATCCCCGGGTGATGCTGTT
>JAOTRS010000026.1:12396171-12413920 GCA_028565755.1 Dinotopterus cunningtoni
TAATGATATAAAATTAGCATTTTGCTCTATGTTAGGAAAGCTAGTGTTGTTAATATTAGCCACTAATAAATGCTAGTGCCAGAAATGCTAACAGAGCTCATAGTAAGAAGCCTGAGGTATTTATGTTTTTTGTTTTTTTTGTCATTAAATTAACTTTAAAAAGGGTCTTTAACTAGAGTTTGGATAACAAATATGAGCTCTTAATGATGTATTATAAACCTAAATTAGCATGTTAGCTTGTGAGAAGCTATGACAGGTGTATTTTCAAAGCTGCCAAATCCCATGTATTGACCGTGAGACTCACATAATCACTCATCTCATTGAGAGATTTACATAAAGTTTAATACTAAAGAAGGGATGTTTAGAAAAAGAAGCATTTAAAGAGAATGGGGTTTAGAGGAAGAAGGGACAGAAAGTGTTGATAATTAGCATAAATCTAGTTTCTAGATTAATATATATTCCTTTTAACATTTACTTACTTGTAGCCCCAGGCAGATATGGCCAATATAAGAGCCAGGACAAGAATAGATCCTGCAATTGCACCGATGATGATATTGGTACTGATAATGCCTGTGAGAAAAAAAAAAAGACATGCCATGTTTACTGCTGCAATGAACACACACGCACACACACACACACACACACACGAGACATTGTTCTGTTTTGTTAAACTGGACTTTCACGAACCGAACAATGTCTCACAGTGAGAATATTCCACATTTTCCAAGGAGCACAGAACTCGAATTAATTTATTCCCACACATAAATGGTGGACAAAATTACAAACCAAGGATGCTTTATGGCTTTTATAAACATTCAGTATAGTTCTGTGGTAACACACTGTAGTGATAGGGACTAGAAAACAGAGCATTTTTGTTCGCCCTAGACCAGTGTTTCTCAGCCCTAGTCCTGGAGGACCAGCATCCCTGCATACGTTAGTGTTTCCATGCTAGAAAAGGCTGTTAATTAGTTGATTTGTTAAATCAGGTGCTCTGGGAGCTGAGAAAGCATTAAAATGTGCAACGCAGTGGTCCTCCAGGAGTAGGGTTGAGAACCTCTGCCCTAGACACTGATAGCAAGTAAATGATTACAGTTTAAAAGTCAATGACATTCTTAACATAAAATAAGCAGAAAAAATTAAAATTTTCTATTTTTAGGTCACTGATTATGTGTTTCACTGCATAGCAGACTGTGTATGGTTGTGTATGTGACAAAGTAATTATAATTTTTTTTTTTTACTTTTGAAGGAATACAAAACATAAAGGGTAAACTAGGGAAACAGCACACTTCAGAACACATGGGCGAGCACGCACACACACATACACACACACAAACAATCGCACCAAACAAATCAAGTTTGAATAGAGTAAAAATTTACAACAATGAACAAAAAGAAACCAGGTGAAAGAAAGGGTTGAATAAAGAAGTAAATGAGGAAAGACCGACAACACCCAACAAAGAACAACCTCAAATCTGACCTCACTGAAACTCCAGCAAAAGACATGAGCCGTGGGACAAAGAATGAGTGTGTGAAAATGAAAGCTACAAAACAGAAACAAAGAGAAAAAAAGGAAAAAAACATTTCATCTTTGACTGGTGAGTGCCATGAATATGTCAAAGGAAATCAATGAAATAAAACCATAAAGACAAAATAATGCACTAAATGCACACATTAAAGCACAAATAGATAGGTTACTTATTCTTTGCATTGAAGTGATACACAGGTAAAAGTGCAGGGTTTAGTCCAAAGTTCTGTTTGGGTTGTCCTTAAAATACCTTATATATTTGCACCCAGTGGTGGGCAAAGAACACAAATCTTGCACTTGAGTAAAAACAGAGACACCCTAGGTAGAATAGTACTGAAATAAAATAAACAGAAGTCCTACGTTTACATTTCTACATTAAAGTACAAAAGTACTTACCTCAAGATTTATTTAAGTATAAAAAGTATTGAGTTTGTATTAGCTTACTAGAACTTTTAAGGCATAGTAAAACACCTGCTACATGACTGAGCATTTCAAAGAGGGAAGACAAATCATGAAATTATGTATGAGTCAGCAATTCTGGTCATGTAACACAATGAGATGCACAAATGTAGTAAAGTATAAAGTACAGATATTGTATTGTAGGATGCAGTCAAGTAAAAGTAAAATGTAGCCGCTACTAAAACTACTCAAGTAAAGTACAGATACATAAAAAAACTTACTTAAGTACAGTAACATGTAAATGTCAGCTTTGCTTGCACTACAGCACTACTGAACAATTCATTCTGATTGGTCAGATGTTCTTGATTAATTATCTGATTAATCTTAATCTCTGATTAATCCGATCAGCTATCACACTAGTCCTTGGAGCAAAGTTTTTACTGACCCAACTCCTTCAAATGAGTGTTTGTTACAACTCACAAAGGGACGCTCCACATATAGAAATTATAAAATCATGTAAAATCCTGGATATTGAGAGGTTTACAGTGTTTACATTTTTTTAGGATCAGTCTTCTGTAATGCTGACAGATTTAACATGTGTAACATAAGTTAAGGTTTTTATCTAATTAACTTCAAGAAAGAATAAAAAAGCAAGGCAGGTAAGATTTATAGATTCTGTAACATTATTGGAATTATGTTGCTTTTTGGATGTTATGATATTATAGGAAAAGAATCAACTTTGAGGTGAGAACGATAATTCTGCAGTGTATTGTGCTCCATTACACGCCCGTTACTGAGTATTGTTCTTGTAACAACATGCCATTAACATCTTATTTGGAGTACAATGTAAGACATTTACTGTATATCACGTTATTAAAGTCTAGGTTAATTAAAAATATAAAATGTATTCTAAAATCAATTCTGATTAACTAAAAGACTTAGCCTTTGTATTTATATATTGTGCCCACCTCTTCGCACTGCTGCAAGTAAAAATAATACATTTTAATGCGTTTGTTTAATGCGTTTAATGTCATTTATTTGTTCCCAGTGAACTGAGCTGATATAGGCAATAAAATTCACCTGATGATGTAACTGTAGGTCCAACCACCAGGTAGCTGAGTGGTGATGAGGAGTTACAGTCTTCACCTGCCCAGCCCAGATGACATACACACTTCAACTCGTTGCTGCATACCTGCAAAATGCAACACACATGCTGGATCATAATGAATTCTTGTAACGTGCAAGTGTTACGCTGAAAGATTGTCAAGGATCTGATTCTCCACTCTGTGAATATTTCTAGGCAACTTGGCCCAGTCTTCTTTAAAATTTATGTACCATTCAAACATTTTACTTTGGCTAAGAGTCTTATCGCAGTCCTGTTTTAGAGGTCATCTGGTAAATATCGTTTTTACGCCTTCATTCATAGAAAAATTCCATTTCAAGTTCTGGTTTGACGTAAATGTCTCTTGTGTTAACATGCTTATTCTAATACGGTAATATTCTTATAATACCAACTTACATTAAAAATGCATTTATTATATATAATTATTCATATGGTGGCAGAGAAGTCACCACATACCAGCCAGAAATTAGTCAGCCTCCCCGGTTTCAATGAATCAGTCCGGAAGTATGATGAAAATGTCTGTCCTGTAAAGCTGTCCTGATGGTCACTAATCCTAATTTTGGAAAATCCTCAACAAAACTGAGTTCACAGTCTAGTACAGTGGAAAACAGCTCTGAGACAAAATGGCGACTAGGATTTCCCTCGTGATTTAAAGTCGCAGAGACAACTGTGTTACATTTCACAGTGAGATTCATTTCCTTAGGCGCGATTATGGTTTTTGGCCCCATAAAGCCAGTGTAAGGAAGGGGGACAGATTTAGTCAAGTGGCTTGGTATGCTTTACGTTTTATATTTGTGTCAAAGTCGTAAATGTTTCACTTTGTCGGACTTAAGAACATATCGGACTTACAAATGTGCTCCCAGAGCGAAACTTGTTCATAAGTCAGGGACTACCTGTATATCAGTCAAAAAGTTTTGGGTACTTTAAGGACAAATTAATGAGACTGGTTTCACTCATTTTCAGTTCGGATTGGGATTTATTCTAACTTTCGCACGCACATGCATTTCACACACAAGTCCTCATCCACTCCAAAGCTTGCATTTGATTCCATTTATTTCACTTCAATCTCTCAGAGACAACAGGCCTCACTTGGTGCTTCTATTTAAATCTCCTGCTGTCCCCGTAACTGCTACGACATAAGTGAATAACATAAACTTGATGTAAACTTAAGTGTCGTTTGTTACACACATACCCCGTGTCCAGAGCAGATGACCTTGTCGGTGGTCCCAGGGCAGGTGCTGAAATTAAAATCCTGAACCGGGAGGCATTTGTGGTTGAAGCAGATCCGGTCAGTGCCACATGCTGTGCCGTCCTCCACATACCCTAGGTCAGTGTCTCCATCAATCATCACATGTCCTCCACTAGGACAGACAGACAGACACACACACACGAGTAAAGTGCAACTTATTAGTACAGTGTTTGATATACAGCTAGTACAGTGTGTGTGTTTGTGTGTTTACCTGCAGTCTAGTGAAGCACTATGCTGGGCCACAGAAAACGATGTCAGGCCTCCCTGCAGCTCTCCCAATCTGGGTGCGGGTGAGATGTTTGAGCAGAGCAGGTATCCACACTGCACATCTCTAAAACATACACATACACAATCCTCATCACATCTGTTTCACAAGGACACACACACATATCCATAGCAGGTCCCTCTTACACATTCACACTTACTGCTTTTTACACTGGACCCATGTGTCCTTGTCCCTCCCACAGTTGCCCTTCTCAGTTCCCTCGATGTTTAGCTTCTCGTAACAGAACTTATCTGCGGACGTCGCTTCTGTAAGGACATTACGCTGTAATTGCAATTAACACTGACACAAAGGATCTTTTTTTCCGAAACGTGATCCTCAGAATTAATGAAAGTTGATATTATTAACTGATCATTGTGGCACTTACTCTCTCCCCAGATGTACTTGCACTGCCTGTCTTTAGTTTTGCATCGTCCATTAAAGCACCGTCCCTGAGACAAGCGCATCACAGAAAACACAGCAGGGTTAATTATATTCTCATCGATTTAGTGCAAGCATAAATAAATATCCCTGATATAATCACCTGATCTTTTTCACAAGTGTAGCCGTCCATTTTGTGGACATTTGGAGGACACTGCGGAAAACAGAAGACATAAGTAAAAGGTTAGCACATGAAATGAACTCTTAAAGCACAATTCTGATCGGCTGATAAGTGTTAATTAATTTTTATAACTTTCTCATGTATTCTTGCATGTATTGAAACGTACAGGGCACTGCACTGCATATTTTACACAAGTAGAGCAGGAAAGAGAGTACTTCCTCATATATTATTGCATGTATGGGAACCTACAGGGCACTGCCTTGCATATTTTACTCTGACAGACCAACTATAAGAGCACTTCATCATGTTTCTTTGCATGTACAGGAACCTATAGGGCACTGTATTACCTATGTTTCACTGCAAGAGCACATTACAGGGGACTTTATAATGTTTCCTAGCATGAACGGGAACCCTATAGTGCACTGCATAGCATATCTTACACTGGAAAGGCACCTTGGAGGACAGGTTACCTCATGTTTCCCTGCATGTATGGGAACATATAGGGCACTATTTCACCTATTTTTCAGGACACAAGCAGTCTAGAGGGCACTATATCATGTTTTATTGCAGTTAGAGGCACAATACAAAATCTATTTACCATAGGAACACCATACCGGCAATTTTAATGTTTTTAATTCTACTAATTGTCCACCAGGGTCTAAAACTAATAATAATTTAATTAAAAAGGAGGAAGTTGGACTCCAGTTTCTTGGCAACAAGCTGCACTTATTCTGTCCTATTTATTTTAAGACAAAGCAAAAAATGACTATTTGTAATACATTTCACAACCTTACTAGTATCTATAAGCAACATGAGGTATTATCAATTTGGCAAGTACTGATTAGAAAAAAAAGTCTTCAAAAAAAGGGAAAAAATGTTTTCGTAAAATAATGTTTATATTAATATGCAGCCAGCATTATGGGGAAAAAACGCCAGCAATTAAAAAACAAAAAATGACAACCAGTTCAGAGAATGCATAAGAGCGCCCTCACCTGGCTAGAGTTTCCAGTGCAGTTTTCTGGTATGTCACAGTCATTGACAGCCTCTCTGCAGATCACACCCATGAACTCCATCTACAGATACAACACAAACATCATCAGTCCCTGTTCTACATCCAGTACAGATGTTCAAGACTACACACAGATCATACCTGACAGTTATTGCAACAGAGCCCATTGCTGCATTTAGAGCCCTGAGTCAGAGCGCACTTCTTACAGCAGTTCTCTCCTTCTCTCGCACACTCCTACAGAGACAAGAGCATTCTAAATCAAATTTGTCTTACTTATTTCATATTTAAAATGTATTTAAATAATGCTTTTAACATGAAAGAACTGGGTTCAAAATCCATATCTAAAAGTGCACTAACACATTCCGTTTTTTATGTCTCGTAGATGACCAGTTGAGCTTCATATCAGTTAGTCTTCTTATGCATACTTTTACACACCCAGGAAAATGAATTTTATATACTGTAGAAGTATTTTTTTTTCTGCAGTAACAGTATTTTCAAGAATCACAAAAACACCTCACCGCTGGACTTCCACAGTCGCACTCCTCTCCCGGTTCCACAAAACCGTTCCCACACTCTGGAGGATCCAAAAGCTATAAAGACACACACGAGGGGAATGTTAGGATGCTTTTATATGACCTGGCTAGAAAAAGAAATCTTGGAGTGACTTTTCTACTTATATAACAAGAGAGACTAACGCTAACACACTGATAAATACGCTCTTACCAGTCAGAGCTAATATCGGCTAACTAACTAACCTGGCTTGGTATGTATCTTACTGTATATAATTAGAAATAAGGTTTTATAATATGATGAAAAGATTTCCAAGCCCTTAAAACAACCCCTCATTGCGTTTCCTGACTTCTTATGTGGTAACACTTCCTCTAGCCTGTATTGAGACAATTATACATTTAAATAGCTCATGTCTGCTAGAACCAGACATCACGCGTGTGCATGCGTTTGGCCCGGCCGGTAAGTGTATAAGCCGGACTCAACAAGCAATAATTCTTCTTTTAATTCCTCTTAAAACTTAACAATTCTGAGACTCTTCTTTTTTTTCAAACGAAAGAAATTATTCACCTTCGCTGTTGCTTTGGAAGCAGAAAATAAAAACCAGAAGAGCTGCTTGTGTGACCTGACTGTATAGAGCTACAGAAATATCATCATGTGTGACATCTGAACATCCCAAAAATAGACAAAATTTATTTTAGATACATAGCAGCATTGGAATGTTGACAGGATGTTGTAACCTCGTCTTACAACATATTCGCTCACTTGTTTTTTTTCTTACTGCCACTTTGTCCTCCAAAAGTCCTTGTATTTCTTCTTACCTTGAGAACTTTCTATACTCTCATTACTACACATTTTCTCCTTCTAATCTAGACATGGCTGCTTCTTTAATTTAATAATTAAGCTTAAAATCTAACATAGGTCAAAATAAAAGGTCTAAATCATCCCGATCTATTAACATACATTTTGAATTATTTGTATTTGTCTGAGCCTTCTGAAACCAAATTCTAAAAATCATTTGATAGAAACGACAGGGACTTTTATGTGGACTTTTTTAAAAGGAATGATTTTTAAAAAAAAACTGCAACAATGATCTGGTGATTTTCTACATGGAGATCTTTGCTTAGCATTTACCTCTTCAGCTCTTCAGGTTTTTTTTTTATATTCAAGCTGTATTTTTCAGTCGTATTATTTTCAAGGTAGAAAAAAGACACAAATGTGGTACTGACGATTAATTAAAATTTTAAATCTAGTTAATCACAGAAAAAGCCTGTGATTAATCGCGATTAATCGCAATTTTAAAATACTTAGATTTACTTGTATTATAAACGTGCAATAGCACTGTCGCCTTGCACCTCCAGGGTCTGGGTTCGATTCCCAGCCAGGCTTGATTCCCGTCTCTGTGTGCATGGAATTTGAATGTTCTCCCCATGCTTGGTGGGTGTTCTCCGGGTACTCCGGTTTCCCCCCACAGTCCAAAGATACGCAGGTTAGGCTAATTGGCGTTCTCAAATTGCCCATAGTGTGTGAATGGGTGTATGAGTGTATGAATGTGTGTGTGCCCTGCGATGGATTGGCACCCTGTCCAGGATGTACCCTGCCTCAGGGTCTCCTGGGACAGGCTCCAGGTCCCCACGACCCTGAATACAGGATAAAGTGGTATAGAAGATGAGTGAGTGAGTGAGTGTTGGAATAAAGAAATGCATGACAAACTGGTTAGAGGAAACATATTATACAGATTTATAATATCTCAACCATTAACATATGTTAAATTTAAATTTCTCGAATAGGGGCGTGGCAACCCAGAAATGACCAGGCTCAAACCGGGATCCTCAGATCCCTAAATCAACAGCTTAGGGCTTTAGCCGCCTGAGCCACCGCTCCCACGTCTTACATCTAATGTATTCTTATAAAAATAGTTCCTCTTAAAGGTAGCTCGAGCACACAACCAGACTTCCATCTAGAAGCTTTTAATAATGAAGACACCTGGTGATGTTTCCTTAGTTATCTTAGTGTCTGTGTTAAGCGTGCCATTATCACACACAGGTGGGTAAGCATGCTGTGATTTTGGGAAGCCAATAGGGTCAAACTTGATTATATGATTCATTAATGTTTAAAAAAATAAAAATGAATGCATTAAAATTTCTAGATTAATCACATGCATTAATGCATTAAGCCGTAGTTATAACATAAATGTGGCAAAAATATTGTAATTTATGAACATACTTGTTTTACAAATGGTCCACCACATTAGGTGTAATTACTAAACATGTACCATGTGTTGTTGTTTTTTATAAATATCAAACAGTACACTTGAAGCTTGAATGTCCACATGACATTTTCTACCAACTTGTCTATATATCCTTGTACCATCCTCATATGAGGGCTGTTATACTAGTATAATTGTAGTTGGTCGAAGACATTAATTAAAATTATAGTTATCAGCTATGAATAAAGAGAACAAGTCAGGAGAAATTGCAATGTGTAATACAGTAGAGTCTCAGGAGAATGAGAGGTATAAAAACTTTTGTGCTGTTATTAAAAAATAATCAACCTCTGTGTGATAACTTGAGCTGCATCACACCTCTCCTATAACAGCATGTCCTCAAGTGTTTTATTCCTTATTTACTGTTCTCACCATTATTATCACCATGACACGTTTTACATTTAAATGTTACTGCATTGCAGTTGCAGTGGGATGTGACGATTCTACAGGATGGAATAAATTCTGGATTCTCAGATATATAAAAACTGTTATTTTTCTATTCATTCCATAGCCATGATGACCTCGAAACAAACAATAGAAGATTGAACAGAACCAGACCTACAGTATCACTGCACCACTCTTTACTTTTGGGGACATCCAAAGTCAGTGGCCTAAGTTCTCCCACACCAACCCACATCTCCCGTCCCTCCACTGGCTTCCTGTAGCTGCTTGCATCAAATTCCAAACACTGATGCTTGCCTACAAACACCAGGACCCTCTTACCTCAAAGCACTTAGTAAACCCCGCACTACACCACGTTCTCTCAGATCCTCCAGCACTGCTCGGCTGGTCCCACCATATCTCAGGGATCGAGGAAGACATGCATCTAAAGTTTTTTTCTGCCTTGGTTCCTAGGTGGTGGAATGAACGTCCTCTAGATGTCTGTACAGCCGAATCACTGGCAAGCTTTAAGCAACGACTAATATCATTAATTAATGTAACCTCAGCTCTGATACATTGGGAACGCTCTTGTATTTGGCATATACACACGTGCCGTGAAGTCAGAGGCCATCAATTTAATAATTGACAGATTTAAGCATATTTTTGCATATGGATCTAAGCTTATAACAGCCTACATTATTCTGATTAAAAAAAAAAACTACAGAAACCCTTCCCAGTATCAGTTCAGCTTAGTCAGGACGTCGACCGTATGAAGAACAAAAAAAAAAAACCACAGTGATTTGGTGGGTTGATTTGCATACTGCTGCCTTGTGCATCATCGATATTGAAAATGCCATTATTGCAGTAATGATCCACACAATGGCATTAGTGAAGAGCTTTATATTTGAGCACGGGAGCGCAATGAAGCAGGGGGAAAGGCTCACCTTGGATGGTTTGTTGAACAGACACGATCCACCGCCGCTGTACAGGAAGTTGTGATACTCCTCTATGTTACAGTCGGAAAATCTCTTGGGCAGATAAAAGCTAAAAAAACAATGCAAAAACCCACAGAGAGATGCTATGAGCGGATGATTGGACAAATCGATATAGAAAATATTGATAATAGCCACTTTCAATTGTGCCCTGAATACCTACAGTATAAGCAGCTCTAATGTATGGTAACTGCAAGGATGTGTGTACTGTTACTCAGCATGTATAAAAGGACATTTTGAAGTGTAACTCATCTATAATTTATGTACAATATCAGTGCAATGAATCTGTAACACCAAACAGATCTCTATGTGTTTAATGACTGGACATATAAACAAGATTTCTAAGTGTCTTAAGGGTACAACAATTTTATTTAAATTTGCAACTGCAACACGAAGATAAAGAAATATGCACACAAACATTAACATGTAATAATATAAATCCTGAAACCGAACCATAGCTACAAATATTTAGCAAAGTAACCCAGCTAAAATGAGAGCAAATATAAACTGGTGGTTGTGTGTCTTCAGCTCCAGGAACCAGACAACAGGATGCTCATGTAATGCATCGCTATTTGAGTGTGTCTCCAGTGTGGTTAGCATTAGGCCAACGCTGTCAATCTCAATCTCATTACAGACTACTCGGCCTGTCGTGTCCTGATCGCTAGCTGTGAGTCAGAAAGCCTACTCAGTGTTCGCCAGGACGGAAATGCACAGCACTCAGTCCTCTGAATGCTCACCAGATCATGCTCCACCTCCATCGTTCTCTTCTACTCACACTCATCTTCAACAACAACAACACCACTTTCATATTCTCATACCCACATTGTGTCCGGCTTTTGATTTAGATGTTTTAGGCATCAGTTCAAAACTGTAAATTCAGAATAATGACACATCCAGTGTTTCTGTCATAGCCAAACAGCGTCAGCGGTTTGTTAGTGTGTCTGTTCTGCATATCCTGTCTGTCTCTCCTGTCTTTCCTGATCTCTGATCTGTTTCTCTGTCTGTCTTGTATATGCAGTATCATCTGGTTGCCAATTTTGTTCTCTTACTCTTTTACTCATTCTCATTTACCTCGTGTCCTGTACAGCCATCATTCCCAAACTTAACAAGCATGTGGCATAATTTTGAATGTGAAAATCTTCTGTGGCCCCCTCCCAAACATTTAAAACAACTCTGATCAACTCATGAAACTAAGATAATAAAAAGAATATCACATTGTTGAAATACAATGGATTTGTTTGATTTGTCCTGGGAAAAGGTACAACTTTTTATTTGTGTTTTAAATGACACAAATAAACTACAAGTCCACATGCAGTACCATTATGACCCACTAGGGGGTCGAGGCCCACACTTCTGTACAGGCAAACACTGCTGTACAGGGTCAGGAAGGCCTGGGGCCAATCCCAGGAGACTGGGGGAAGTGGATGTGGTGCCAATTTTTTTCTGTCCTTTCTGTCTGCTTGTTCTGTCGGTTCTATCAGCCTGTCTTTCCTGCCTGTCTCTCTACCTCTGTCATGTTTGTTTTGTCTGTCCTTTCTATCTAACTGTCCTGTCCCTTCTGTCTCTACTGTCTGCCTTGTCTTGTCTGTCTGTCTGCCTGCCTGTCCTGTTCTAGCTATCTTGTCTGTCCATGCATATCTATTCTGTCTGTTCTGTATGTCCACCTTGCCTACCCTGCCCTGTCTGTTCTGTGTCTAGTCTGTCCTTCGTGTCTGTCTGTTTGTCCTGTGCTGCCATTTAAGGAAGAAAACATCACAGGACACAGAACACATTTTCATTAAAATTGCAATTCGAAATAAATGTACATGTACAAATAGGCTACATTGCTTTTAAATACCAAATGAAACAAATTAATATCAATTGCAATATATATAAGAACAATAACAAATATAATAACTTGGAATGTTGGATTGTAACTTCCAACACTTTAACATAATTCTAAACACCTCCACTTTGAGAAACAAAAGTAGGCGGGGCTTAAATGGCTGCTTGATTCCTTATAGGGAGAAAGCAACAAACCCCGCCCATCGAATGTATAAAAACCTCAGGACTCGTCATAATACTTTCGTTTAAGGATCCAACACAAGTGACAAATAATACACAGCAAATCTGCCAATTTCAGTATACTTACTAATTATAATGCCATTTACACTAATATTGTTAACAGACTTTTTGTTACAGAAGTTTGATTAAGCCACTTGGGTAGAACCCCTGAGCAGAAGTATTGCTTGAAAAGCTAAAAGCACATGATGAAGAGCAAAAACCACCGACACACTGTATGTTGATATTTTTCAGCCAAACGTGCTCAGCCCACACTTATGATTCAAGCTGTCATAAGTTCAGCGATGATCTCTGGATCCAGCACAGATTGCACTGTGGCATCTAGTTGAGTGGATCTACATGTGAATTCCTTATACCCACTGGCCACTTTGTTAGGAATACCCGCACACCCGCACCTTCATGCAATTCGTACCTCACCAAAACTAGACAGCTTGTCCACTGTCAATTAATTTCAGGTTAATGGTCTCAGCTTACAAGAGTGGAACTCGATGCTTTTTTGCCACTCATCCACCACTGTACATTCTGACATGCTTTTCTGCTAAACATGATTGTAAAGAGTCACTGCAGCCTTATCGTCATGTCAAACCAGTCTGGATATTTTTCTTAGATCGGTCTCATCAACAAGGTGTTTCAGCCTTTAGTATTGCTGCTCAATGTAAAGTTTTTGCTTTGACCATTCTGTATTAAATCTAGAGAGTTATGTTCACATTTTGCATAAAAATACCCTGAGATCAGTAATTTTGAAATACCCAAATATTTGGCACCAATAATCCTCCATCCATCCATCTAGAAACCTCAGTAGTCCAACTAGTGACTGTGGAGCCAATGGTGCCAATGGTGACCACTGTATTTATTCCCATTTGTACGCCCGTGGTAGGACGTCCAGTCAACATTAACACACACCAAGGGCAATTTGGGAACGGCAATTAGTTTAATCTGCATGTCTTTGGACTGTGGGAGGAAACCCACCAAACATGTAGAGAACAGGCTAACTCCATGCACACAGATCCGACGTGGGAATCGTGTCGCCACCAATAACCCTGCCACAGTCTTCGGCTGATTGGATAATTGCATGAACGTGCAGGTATAAAAAAAGTTGACTTTAAGGCACTAAATAGAATTTTGACAGGTTGATTGTTTCCTTAAATGGGAATGGAATCACACAAATGATTTTTTTAAAGCTTCGATCAGGGATCCTTGTCAAAATCCCAATTACTCAACATTCCATCAAACAACTAATTAAAAAATGACAAAGAAGAAACAGATAGAAACTAAAACGAAAAAGCCTGGAGAAAAAATACAGAGGGCTTTTAAGCGCGCTGTATCTTTGCCCATCATTGTGATTTTCGATTTCTTAAGTTGGAGCATTGAGGCTCGGCCAAAATGCTAGTAGACGGAATGAGGAGGGCGTAGATGATCAACAGCCCTCCCTCGAGAAAGCTGATTGATTGAGCGAGCAGCGCGTCACGGCCAAGCTTCTGCTCACCTGCTGCTCCCATTCGGGATTGAGGGGAGACGAGAAAGGCGTTAAAAGAGACAAGTGATCATATACACACAAGGACAAATACACACGCAGACACTCTGACAATGTCACAAGCATGTCCAAACTGTAGCCTTTCACTAGAGACCACTAGAGACGTCATAGTGTCAATACAGTCATCAAAACACAAAGTGGTTTACGGTTTATCAAAAATAATATTTCTAATATCATATAAATACAACACAGAATGGAATTCATGAATGTCAACAATATTTTTGTTAAAATTGAATTTAAATTCTATTAAAATTAAAATCTATTTCTAATTTATAGTAAGGCGTATTATTATCCACTTATCTTATTTGTATTTATTTTTACACCTTATACAATAAACTCCAACATTATTGGCACCCTTTATATAAAATGCACATTTTGCAATTTTCTTATACCTGTCTTGAAGGATGCAAACAATTCTGGAGCTGACTACACTGTATATCGTTTTGGCCCAAACTATCTATCTATGTATATATTGTAAACGGGACTCTACGGTGGCCTCTGAGGGACACGACACTCAAAATATAAAATAACACAAAACTAGACCAGGATTGTTGTTTCTGTGATATCTTGAAACTTGAATTAAAACATTTTTAAACATTTTTTCAAATGCGTTTTGTACTCAAAAAAATAAACTGCACTCATGCCACCTAGTGATCATATTTAAAATATGAGTGTCATGTTGCATAATTAGACACTGTACAATGTGGTGACATGGTGGTTTCTTTTATAAACCATGGCCATAAATTAATATATTAAGGCCACCTAAGCATGAACATGATTAATATTACATTCTAATTCTGAAATGAAGCCTGGGACGTCCTGAAGTCACTGGTAATGTAACAGAGACGCCATTATTGTTTCACCTGTTCTTGATGGATAATTAACTGGAGGCCACCTATTGTTGCTAACCTGGCTGTGACATTAAATCGTGGCTTGAAGTTACACTCAATACACTAATCTGGCCTCAATACATCAATTCATGGCCAAACCTCATTAATAAATAATCCCTATGTCACATCAGAGGTGTAGAAAAACAAATCCTTTTCAGCTTTTAGTTATTCTCTAGTTTACAGGAAGATCTATATAATAGAACGTAAAAGTTTTACAGATTAGGGCATGGCGTATACGGTACATCACAATATACGTATGCTAATATATTGTTTGTGTTAAAACACAAACGAACATAAAACAGAACGGCTAAATAACAACATGACATCACGATTCAAAACAAATGCTTGCGAAATAAGAAAAAAGGGTGCACATACATTTGCATTTGGACACCATGTTAAATTGTTTCTGCACTAAATGTCTAATGGTGCATGTGCGTGTTTGTGTGCACTCATGAGAAAAATGTGCTTGATTAGTAACTTACCCAACATCATCCATTATACAGCCGGACCATTTATCATCGCACTTGCATTCCCCTGTGGAAAAAAAACAAACAGATGCGTGCATGCATGCACAAGTCGGTAAAAACAGCTGTCTTGTCCTGGACGTTCACATTACCAGCCTGAAATTAGTTAAATCTGAGTCACTTCCTTATATGGTCCAGGATCAGCTACGTATTCGATTCACAGTCAAACCACTTGAATAACT
Organism: Dinotopterus cunningtoni; assembly: GCA_028565755.1. Classification (NCBI taxonomy): domain Eukaryota; kingdom Metazoa; phylum Chordata; class Actinopteri; order Siluriformes; family Clariidae; genus Dinotopterus; species Dinotopterus cunningtoni. Next base: position 12,411,638 of record JAOTRS010000026.1, read on the forward strand.
ACGGCCAGATGAGAATTTATTCGAGTTTTTGTCTCTGTGCATGTGTAGTATACTCACTGACGTCGGTCAGCACCAACAGTGCAGGGATTTCATAGCACTGCTAGCAATACCTGATAAAACACCTAAAGCAATGAATCTGTTTCCTCTTCTGGACCTCAACAAAAATAGCCGACTAACTGGTGGCCGGCCTCCAGAGCCAAACCCCATGGATATTTTTACTAATCATTCATTATGCACCCATTGTATAGACGTATCGATGCGCACATGACAAGCGTGTCCACATTAGAGTCAGATGAAAATCATTCGTAATTATGAATATCAACCATCATGACATGTAAATCCGATCTGATAAAAAAAAATTTAAAAACAGGATTTGAGCAATGTGGCTTTTAATGCAAACGTTGACCAAGTAAACATAACATCCTTTAATAATTTGCATATCAGACTGGCAAATAGTTAACATAAAAAGATGACAACGCAATGCATTTGCTCTTCAGGTGATTAAGGTAACGTGAATACTGCTGCTACAGTAAAGTGGGATACATGCGCACAACATATAAACTAGTAAAACTGATTCTAACAACGCAGCTCGCTAGCACATAGCTATAAGGTTATTTATACAAACAACTTAATGGAACAAAAGTATTAGGATTATTACTGTTTTTTGATGGAAGTCCTAGAAAAGTACTGACACTTAGGACTGATCACTAACCGAACTTTTACGGGCTGTACTGAGAAACCAGAGAGCTACATTACAACTCATGAACTCAAAAAAAATGGATTAACATGTTTATCAACAAGTTGTAATCAAAGTATTTTTATATAGAGCAATGTACATTTACATTTGTTAACCAATCTGACCCATGTACCAAGCTCTTTCACTCATTCTCCATAACTCTTGTCCAGGACATGGTAACGAGAGGCCCGAAGCCGATCCCAGAGGACTCGAGCATAAGACAGGATACACCCTGGACAAGCACACACACTCTCACAACCTAATTCACATACTATGGGCAATCTGGAAACACCAATGAGCCTAATCTGCATGCCTTTGGACTGCGGGAGGAAATCAGGGAGAACCCAACAAGTACGAGGAGAATATACAAACTCCACACACACAGACCCAAAGGTGGGACTTGAACCCTCTACCCTGGAGGTGCGAGGCCACAGACAGTGCTAACCACTACACCACCGTGTAAATACCATGCTGTGTAATAAAAAATGCTTCCAGGAAAAGGTCAAAATGATATTTTTTAAATGTATTGCTACTTAAAAACAGTTGCATAGTTTATAACATACCATTTAGTATTCTTTTCTTGTCTGAGAAAATGCCAATGTTCTGTCCGAGCGACTGTGCCAGTGTGATGGCCATTTCCTCTGTTTTTCCATACTGAGAAAACAGAAGATGAAGACTTGAGACCTTAATGCACATGTTATAGTTTTATACAGGGCAGCAGTCATATAGAGAACATTACTGAAATACAACCATTTGGTACATTCTTTAACAGTTACCTCGTTGACTCCTCCCCCTTTAGTGAGTGAACAAACTCCTCCCATATACGAGGCTCCACCCCAGCTGCTATGGAAACGGTTGCCGCTGGAGACAGAAATAGAATGTATTAGTTGCTGCCTTTCACCTAATCATTAAACAAATGGCTGGCATTAGTTGTGCACTGTGTGATACAAGACAACTGGGTGTGCGTGTGTATGCGCATATGCAAAAACCTACGAGAACAGATGGACAGAGTCGCTCTTCTCCTTAATGAAGTCTCGTCTGTACTTCATGAACTCCCGCAGCGTGATCATCGGGTCATCATTTATATTGAACCTGTTGTCTGCCGCCCAGGTTTCTATGGCGACCAGAACAATCCGGGTGTTCAGTTGCTCCTTAAAAATCTAAAGACATAGGTAAAGAAAAAAAAAACATTAATAAACGCCTCAGGATCGCTGGAGGGTACTTTTAAGGAACACTTGATGGAAGTCGTTTTAAGAAAATTAAAAATCACTCCTTCAGTGCACATGGGCTGCTGAGACTAAAAGCCCTGAAATTTAGTGCTAGAAAGACGTTTTCAAAACTGAGAGGTACTGTAACATGACTTGCTCTGATGAACAATCCTTTGCCTCCAAGTTGTAACTCTAAAAAGTTCAGGGGGTAAATACTTATGCAAGCCACCATAGACAGACTGGGACATCTTTTTTATTTTTATTTTTTTTTGGATTTTTCCAATTTTCTCCCCTAATTTAGTCGTAGCCAATTCCTCCCCGTCACTAGGGGGCTCCCAC
>JAOTRS010000026.1:12429577-12439652 GCA_028565755.1 Dinotopterus cunningtoni
CTGTTAAACAAACGAGTCAAAACACAACATACGTTAAACAAACGAGTCAAAACACAACATACGTTAAGCAAACGAGTTAAACCACCACATACGTTAAGCAAACGAGTCATAACATATGTTAAACAAACGAGTCAAAACACAACATACGTTAAGCAAACGAGTCAAAACACCACATAAATAAAGACAAAAATAAACTAGTCAAAATATCACATTATATATAAAGACAAGTCAAAACACCATATTATATAAACAGAATAGTCCAAATTAGTCAAAACACCACATAACAAGCAGATCCTTTCAAACTAGTCAAAATAACATGTATACAGATGAGTCCAAACGGTGCACAATTTAGATAAAAGACCCCAGTCTAGTCAGAACACCACTTAATATAAACGGACTTCAAACACTACATAATATAAAGAAACAAGTCGAAGCTAGTGTTGGCACCACATTATAAACAGATGAGTCCAGTCTAGTCAAAATACCATTTAACATCAACAGTCAACAGTAAACTAGTCAAAACTCCAGGTAACATGAACAGATGAGTCTAAAAGTCTCATCTGTTAAACATATTTAAAAAAGCAGACAAATCAAAACACCATGCAAAATAATCAAATAAAATAAAAAAAACACACACAATATAAACATTTTGTATTAGATTTTAGGGCGACTGCACATTAAACACAGGTACACCAGGCTTTTGGCTTCAGGCAGCCTTGGCAGCGTCCCACACCAAGACACAGTATGGTGGCCAGAGAGGTCCACGTTTCTACTGCAGATGACAGATGTACGAGCCATATGGCCAACTGGGTTGGACTCGTCTCTATGGATCATTGTCATGTCTAAACTCATCACATCACAGCACCACCTAGTCACGAGGGGAGGCATGAGGTGATTGGGTCAGGGCTAACAGTCACTACAAAACCACACAGGAAAAGGCTGAACCAGGCCGGGTCAAATTAGTGTGTTCCGTTGATGTCTGCTTATATTACTGACCTCATTTATGATGGGAAGAGAGAAAATAATGCTGAAGGAGGTTTTGACTAAATGAGAGGTATATTATATATCAAGTTTGAACAAAAAAAGATCTAAAGTTACCATGAACATTACATTTTCCAGAGTCAGTGCTGGGCTTGAAAGTTTTGTGGGATTTAAGTCAAAGACACTGAGTTACAGAGGGGAAAACTTCTGTAACTTCAGGGAACGCTCAGATAAGAGGAATTCTGGGAAGTGCAATTTGTCCTTGTCTATTTTTTAGGTTCATTTAACTTGCTGTATGTTTATTTAACTGATGTTGTATTCCATCTCTGAAGTTCTAGTCTAATCTTTGATCATCATTCACGTGTTACGGTCTTGAATAGAAAATGACTCTTAAGTGACTCTTTACACCTCACAGCTCCAGGGTTCCTGAAGTTCCCGTCTATGTAGAGTTTCACATGTCCTTCATGTGGGTTTCCTCTAGGTTCTCTTGTTTCCTCCTACCTTCCAAAAACGTGACAGACAGTCCTACCTAATCTAGATTGCCCCTAAGTGTGAATGTTTACGGGCATGGTGCCCTGCTATAGACCAGCGTCCCATCCAGGGTGCTTAACCTCCTATTATCACTCCCACTGTTCCTGGGAAAGGCTGCAGACCCGTCGTCAGTCTGACCATGGCAAAGCGCTTAGTGAGGTTGAATAATTAATGAAGGTGAAATCAACAAATCAGCAGCCGAGACACAACTCTCATGGAGAGACTACAGTTATTAGTCGATCTCAGTTCTTAGAAAACTTTCTCCGTCATTCTGTTCGTCGTAATATGCTGTATGTAGGTGATTTTTATGATTGTTTTTTAAATGCTCTATGTAACCCAAAAAATTTTGAGGCCACAAATTCAAAATGTGTTTGAAATCTATATCAGAAATCCGCCAGGATGAAGAAACAGTAGCTGAAGCCTTAATCACTTGTTTTTGAAAAATGCTTATCTTATCATTGTGTAAAGTATGGAACTGGAGAGGCTTCTGTTTTCATCTCCATCATCCCTATTCTCTCTTTCTCTTACTCTCTCTCCCTCTCTGCTCAGTTTTTCCATCATCAGTACATTTCTTGCACAAGATGAATAATGCATGGAAGTTAGACCCTGTAGCGAGAGCTGTCTTGTGCTTAACAAGGTCTACAAAATGCCTTATCTATTTCTGCTGGAGCATGAACACACCCCTCTGAGACACGTGTTAACTTCTTAATGAAATAATGGACCTTTAAAAGTTACACAGGTCAACAAAAGGCAGTTCGGGAATCAGGGTGTGTGTTCGTTTCTTACTGAGGGTGTGTGTGTGTGTGAGCGAGAAAGCAGACTTTTACTCACATTCTCCTTGCTTTCTTCATCTGGTTCTATCAGGTACGTGTGGTTTCCATCGAAAAACATCCCACTAGATAACAAAACAGAAAATGAGGGAGATGATTAAGCCTGAGCCATACAGGGAAGTAAAAAGCTCATGCAAGTGGATACTTTTCATGAATTTCACACACACATCCAAATTGTCACCTCACACCACAAAGGTCAGAAAAGAAATGTTTTCAAGTGCGAAATTTATAAAAGTGCATAGCCCAACACTTATGCTCTTTTTTTCATATATGCCAGTTATATATACAATTACAGCTGGAGTCAGGACACAGGGTTAATTAATCATGATACAACGCCCCTGTGGCAGGTAGGGTTAAGTGGCAGCACGCTGGTACTGCAGCTTGAACACACTGCCTATACCTATGCCTCAGTTTAAGAACGATTCTCTGTTTTTTGCCATTATGCAGTATAATAAATGTATATACATCAGCCATAATATCATGACCAACTACGGTGTACATCAGCAAACTGCCGACAGGATCATGGGCACCCAAGGTTCACCCATGCCATGGGGACCAGAGGCCAGCCTGTCTGGTCCGATCCCACAGAAAGGCCAATGAAGCACAAAAATGAAGGCTGGTCACGATAGAAAGGCACCAGTACACCCAGTGCACCACTGCTCAGCGCACAGGTGGCCGAGCAAAGTGCCCAAAGCTGCCGACCTGGGCCCCAAACTCCCCAAGTCCCAATCCAATCAAGTACCCATGGGATGGGTTTCCACCCCGAAACCCACAACAATTAAAGGATCTGCTGCCAATGTCCTGGTGCCAGACACTGGGAACTCGGGGAACTCAAATCCTAGGTGGTTTTAATGTTAATAATTGTACTATTATGGCTGATCGGTGTAAAGTATACATTTTCTATTCAAATGTTTATACTTTTATGGTACTTTTACCCTTTTTAATGTATAACCTTCTAACAGTTTGCACCACAATACTAAGATTAATAACTGTATGTATGTATGGCAGTTAACCTGGTTCTGATATAATATGTACTGTATCTGGACAGTTTGAATGGGGGTGAATACTTATGCATGGCACTTGTGCTTAGATGGTCTTTTACAATGTAAATATAATGCTTTTATTTTTTACATAATACAATACAGTATAAAATTTCAACTTGCAGGTTTGAAATTTTCCAGAGCAGATGTTGAATTTAAGTCCATAAATGTTAAAGAGAAGCAAATTTTTGTAAAATACTTACATTAATTGTTTACTACAAAAGTACAGTACATGTAAATCATCATGTGTGATAGAAGGATGCGTTTGATGGTGTGAGGTTTCAGTGTAAACCTTCAGGAACATTGTGATAATGTCCAGAAATATTTTTTATTCACTGTTTTGTTTCAGCTTAAAATACTTTTGTAAGATTTTCTCTTACATCAATTTCCCTCTAATCTTTGATATGCAATTATATATGTTTCTTATGAAATTTACCAACTGCCCCAAGTCTTACATGTGAGTGTAGACTGTTGAAGACGGGAAGAAATGATCTTTTTTTTCCCTGCAGTAATCACACACACTACATATATGATGGACAGAGATCAGGTTAAAAAAACATTGGAGTATTTCATTTAATGCCAGTTTGAATATCTTATCCCAAGTTAGCCCTCTGGTGAACAGATATCGGACTGCTCCAGACGTAAACACACACGCAGACAATGTCATGATGTCCTGGAGTCTGGACTCAATCAGCTGAATTACTATTGAACCTCCTACAGATTTAGCAACAGAGACAGCAAGGTGAACTCGTCTTGTATATTATGTCATGTAAAAGCAGTATATCATGCACACGCACACGCACACACACACACACCCAGAGCTCTCTAATCGGGTGACCTCAGTGTGGATAATAGTTGTGTGAGTGTGTATGTGACTATAATTGTTGAATCTTTTAAAAAAACTAAAATCTACTTTCTTGTAAAGAAGCAAGACATATTTCACTTAGAGATCCCAGCTCATACTAGGTCACGGAGGTCTGGAGCCTTTCCCAGGGGACTTGAGACACTAGGTGGGGTACACCCTGGACAGGGTGCCAGTCCATCATAACACACACAAGTACACACACACTGCAGGCAATTTGGAAATGATGTGTTTATTAGACTAGTATGCATGTCACTGGATTGTGGGTGGAAACCCACCATGCAGGGGGAGAACATACAAACTCCACACACACACACACACAGACCCGAGGCAGGAATCGAACCCTAGACCGTTGAGATGCGAGGCCACAGTGCTAACCACTACGCCACTGTGCCAACAGCAAGAACGATGAGACAAAAATATTGACAGGTAAAGTTAAAAACTAGAAAACGAGGCTCGGAGACAAGACAGAAGGACTACAGAACCAACCAGAGCAAGCGGAGGATATAAAAAGTCCAATAAACCAAGAGCTGAACACAGGACAGGTGAGGGCGCTAGAGAAACGAACCAGTAACAAGGGACGGGGTGGAAAAACAGGACATAAAAGGAACAGGAATGAAAACAAACACGAGCACATGGTGTTCATTAAAGGGACAAAACACAACTGGGCCCTGGAGTCCATGCATGTTACACCCTCCGTCACACGCAGTCAGTCAGCCATTATTTATTATTATTATAGATTTGGATGTAGTCTGAATAAATGCATTGGAGAAACAGAGAGAGACAGAGAGAGAGTGTGTGTGTGTGTGTGTGTGTGTGTGTGTGTGTGTGTGTGTAAGCAGTGCGCTGCTCTAATTTAGTGCTTCATGCAGCAAAAGAGAGAGATTTGACCGTCTTACACTAAAAATACTGACAAAAGGAACTTTGCTCCCAGAGGAGCACACATCAGCAGGGCTGTGTGTGTGTGTGTGTGTGTGTGTGTGTGTGTGTGTGTGTGTGTGTGTGCCAGTGTGCTGTATCTGTATACTGTACCTATATCTTTAAGTGTGAGCTGAATGCATATATGTGCATGTCTTTAGATGTGTGTGTGTGTGTGTGTGTGTGAGAGAGAGAGAGAGAGAAAGGAAAAGCCCTAGTTCTTTATAGAAAGCTTTTCAGACACCTTGGGAATATGACCCAAGTTTGGGACACAAGAAGCTAAAGAGTGAGCGTGTGTGTGTGTGTGTGTGTGTGTGTGTGTGTTCTAAAAATGTGAAGAAAAAAAAATCTTTATCTGAGATCTGTATAGTTCCTCTAAATGTTCCATTATACAAACCCCCTTATATGTTTCCATATACATTTTTAACATTACTAACAATGCAAACAAAATTAAAATTTAACTTTTAATAATCGCCTGTAAATAACCATTTATCAGGTGATTAAGCATCATTACTACTAGTATAAAATAAAGGCATGACTCACATCACATCCAGTCAGCCAGCTCGGCTTGCCATAAGAAGTGCTGGAAAAGCACTGAGTCTAAGCTCGGCCGTGATCACGTGACTGCTGCTTAATTAGAAGATCAGGTCGATCTGGTCGAAGCTCGTTAACTGTTTTTCTTTCTTCGTCCGATCGCCTTGGGAAGGGTTATTTTAGCAAAGAAATGACAGAATTTCCTCTCATATTTATCTGGCTTCCACGTCAATCACTGGTCAATACATTAACTAACAATCTGCTGACCGTTAATAAGACTCGTTGAGAATGGTCCAATCACATGAGCCCAGATATTTAAAAACAATATTGATTCGCTAAGAACAAAACTGGGAGGGCGCACAGTGTTTACGGGTTTTAGTTACTGGCTGCTGTAGATTCTGTGGTCACTTTAATAGGAACCTGTTTCAGAAACAGCTGATTCCCTGAGGTGTTTCGTCTCTAGCTGTAAAACAGAGTGGCATGTGGGAGCCAAAATTTAAGTGAGTATCCATCTTGTCAGCAAAAGCGCCTGCCTTGTTGAACAGAGATCAGCTCAGAGAAAATGAACAAGGAGACTGGTTTGAGGTTCGAGCCGACAGAAAGGCTACAATAACTCACTACAAAAGTATTTCAAATCCTGAGTTGGTAAAGGAACCTCCAATTTATGAAACGTAAAGATATCATTGAAAGAGTGAGTTCTGACCAATGGAAAGACAAAACCTTTCTTTTATTTATATAGATAATAAAATTATGTTGTAATAGATATTTTTATACCGACTATGTGAGGGGAGCAATCTGTGGGCATTTTAGCGCATAACACTGGGCTCTCAGTTCAGGTATTTTACATTTCATAAATTGGAGGATCAGAAACCAGTCTCAGAAAATTTTCTGTATGTGTGTCTGTCGAGCCAGGTTATGTCACAGCATTACGAATTTAATGAAACTTTTGTAGTACTTGGATATCTGCCTGAAGTTTAACCCGCACCAAAGTAAAATCAAAATCATAAACAGTTATGTGGTCGGATTTAATAATCTACTTAAAATAAGATACTTGCTCAATGTAAACAAACACCTGCACCAATAGATATTAACTAGGAAAGCTAAACTAAATAATTTTACTGGGATTATTTTTTACCAGTGAAATAAAAGCGCTGAAGTGGTATAAGTGAATTTGAACGCAATTAAGTCGTTTTAAGACAAAACTTTATCTGATCTCCTTTTTCGATTTCTCATCTGATTCACTCTCAGTGATTACCGAACAGGGAGTGTATTTGGCTGATGACGAAAGAAGTACAACTTAGCGTTAACAAGCCGTAGGATACTTAACCTGGTATTTATTTATTTAATAATAAATTACTACTTTCTACGTGGGAAACATTTCTGATTCTGCAGATGAGAGAATCAAGATCAGTGTGAAAGCAAATTGATTCACAGGTGTTTTTATGACTGTACGACCCAATTCGCCACCATTTTGAAACACCTATAATGCTGTATATCCCCCAGGAGCGCTAAACTGGAAAGTCCATTTCCTTGCTGCTCGACTCTTTAAATCATAACCCCATCAGCAGCCGTGCTGGATTTAGTTCTCCATTAGAGCCACTGAACTGGAAAGTGGTCCATTGAATCAAAGAAAAATAACTGTTGGATTTGGGAGGATTGTAGTCGGGGGTTTAAAAGCATTCCCCACCATACCTTTAGTGTACACATTCACACACTCGTGTGTGCAGAATGCAGGAACTGTGAGATGCAATATGAGTAAATAAAAGCTTTTGATAATTATGCAGCTCTAATTGCTGAATGGGATAATTACCGCTTTGGCCCGTCACTGCCGTATAGAAGGATGGGTTTATTATGTATTAGTGCGTGTGTGTGTGTGTTTGTGTGATATGATAATGAGAGAGGATGCAATTTAATGCATGTCGAAACAACGTATGCTGCTGACATGCTATGAAAAATTAACTTTTTAGATTTTATGAAAAAAGTTACCAAGTCAGTCATGTCTGTGTTAGAAATGTTTTCTATTGCAAGAGAAATGTAACTGTGCATGTGGTGGGTTGCACTAGAAAAAAAAAAACTTACTGCATTCCATGGCAAGTGGACAGGGCCACAAAGGACTCGGGAATATCTTGCACCGTTCCATGGTAGTAACAGTGCTCTCCGCCCTGAGAGAAAAAAGAAACACACACACACACACGGTAACTCACATGCACTTTTAATACATTTTATTTTTACCCAAAAGTTATACCCAAGTGAATATTCTCAATTAAATGTTTTAAATTATTCCAGATATTGATTTTTTTTACCGTCATTGGTGTAAAATTCCAAACGGAAACAAACAAAAAAAATGATAACAATATTCATAACACAGTCCTAATACTGTAACATTTTTTCCTAATGGCAACATCTGTGTCACTGATGAGGTCTCTATTAGAGATATGCGAATACACTTAGCCTTGTGGCATAATTATGCGAACACGCACATACAAACACAAACAACCTGGCCACGTTGCTAAGAAACTGAATGGCAGGCAATTCATCAGTACACACACACATACACACACACTAGTTTGCTGGCATCTGAGTGTGTCTCTGCATACTAATCACCAGCACAAACTCCCTCCATACACCAATAGGCACCAACAGCCTCCTGTGAAGGTTTCATAGAAAAGAAAAAAAAATCATCTTTTCATCTCCTGAGAAATGGTCTACAGCACGTTTCCACAAGATCGGATGCTCATAAATTCACGCACAGTTTTTCTTTTAAACATAATCCATTATGTATGTAATTGAGACTACTGCCTGATGAAATATAGATGGTTAACTGTTATTAGTAAAATTTGTTCTTGTAATTTGTGTCAGAACTACAAGCTACAGTAGGGGCAGATTAGCCGAAACTGGATAGTTAAAATCTGGAAAAGATTACCTGATAGTTTACTAAGCTTAAACTGTCTACTTTAAGTGATCCTGTACACTCTTTAGAGCTGTGAATCAGACGTAGACTGGAACTCAATTTGATTGCAATTTTCAATTAGATTCAATCAAGCAGATATATTTCATACAGGTTTTGAAGTATTAAAACTAATTAAACTATTTAACTAACACTGAAATGCTGTGTAAATTGTAATATTGATTGTGTAAAAGTCATGCCAATCTTATGTGCTACACTCCAGTCCAGTAGGTGGCGATTATTGCCACAACCGCTTATAAATTCAAAAGAAGAAAAAGAAGCAATACTCTTTCAAAACGCAAGTATCTATAAAAGATGGGCGTGGTTTGCATTTTTTAGCAAAAGCTGGAGTATATTTTTAAGGAGTTTATCAATTTTAGACCATTTAACCATTTAAACCTAAATTATTTTAAAAGTGTGAACTGATGCTGAATCGAAAACTGATCTACAACAAGATTGACCAACAAAAGATGTGTAATTGACTAAATCGCACAACTCCAGCACACTGCATCCTCACATTTGTATTCTTGGTAACCTATGGAATTTTAAGCCGTTTTTCCATACATACAATAGATCACTGGAGATACAGTACTGTGCAAAGGTCTTGTACCTCCACATTTTTTCTTTATATTAAATTAAATTACGTAGAATAAATTAGAGAAATAGGAACACGTGTTACCGTGACAGGCTGCAAAGTGCCTAAAAATACAATTTAAGACTTTGTTGTTTATGTAACAACCTCAGCAGCAACCTCATTTCCCCTCTCGTCTGTTCCAACCACTCAGCATCACCAGTATACTAATCACTGGCCTGATCATCTCGTCATCATCTGCACCTGTTTCTCACTGGTTCATGCCTTAAGTTAGATGTTTTTTTTATTCTTGAATGATTTACAGTGTGGCTTAACAAATGAAAAACATTCCTCTGAAACTACTCAGGTACAGCGACTGGACTGAAAATGAGAGAAAAAAACTTGCCAAATATAAAAACATACAAACATAAGGAACATCTGGGAACTGTTCCTCAAGACTACATTAAAAATACAAGAAGGTCTGGCTCTTTGGAAGCAAATATGAAGAAATAAAGGGTGACAGTACTGGATAAGTGGACCAACAGCTCATAAAAACCTATCACTAAGTACCCCATGCCAGAAAAGCTACAGATTATTACAATTGACCCTGACACACCCTGGCAAGCCACAATCTTACTGAGCAACTACCAACGACTCATCACAATTCATGTGCACTGGGCTGTGAAAAAGCTGTCACTGGTGACTCCTTTAATATATGTTAAATAGGGCTCACAATATATATATATTGTATATTGTATATATATATATATATATATATATATACATACAGGGTGGGCCATTTATATGGATACACCTTAATAAAATGGGAATGGTTGGTGATATTAACTTCCTGTTTGTGGC
>JAOTRS010000026.1:12465208-12476555 GCA_028565755.1 Dinotopterus cunningtoni
TACCACTCTGCCATCCAGTTTATAACAAACGCTCCTTTCAAAACTCATCACTGTACCCTGTATTCTTCTCTCAACTGAGCTTCATTGTATACCCGCCGCAAAATCCATTGGTACATGATCATTTACAAAACTCTCCTTGGTTTGTCCCCTCCTTACTTACAAGAATTGTTACTCTTTTTCTTCTGGGTTTAACACTCGTTCTGCTAACCTGATTCTGCTGACAGTTCCTAAGGCTTCATCTGTATTTGGCCTGTCGTCTTTTCAGAACGCTGCTGCTAGAGACTGGAATGACCTGCAAAAAACGTTAAAACTGGATAATCTTATTCCTAAATGTGTTTTTCAATCTCGGATCTCAGCTCACTTTAAAGAAGTGTGTTGCTGTTATTTAGACTAGCTGCTCTTATTCATTGCTGTTCCACTGTTCACATTGTTCATTTTTTTTATATGTAACTTATTTACTGTTTTTGCTTTTATTTTCCTCGTAATTTCGTTTATATTGTATACATGTATCTTTCTTAAAATGTTTTATTTGTATTAGTTCCCCTATTTCCCCCAAAAGGCTCAGCCTTTGCCAGGCCACAGTTGTAAATAAGAAACCTGTTCTTAATCTCTCTTGCCTGGTTAAATAAAGGTAAATAAATAAATAAAAAAATGACCCCTGTCCCAGGGCTTCCTGAAAGCAAGTTTAACAAACCTTAAACATGAACTCATAGTTGACTGAACCACACAATGTATACAGTTACCACTAGAATGTCTGCAATGGCACTAAACCCACTCCAATTACACGGGGTCTAACCAGAGCGTGTTTATTGTGGAACGATTACTGGAGCTGGTGGGTAATGAGACAAAAACAGTATGTGATTTTTTCCCATACAAAGGGTAAAATATTGACATTATGTGTAGAGTAAGTGAACAAACTAAGTGAAGATGGCTTAAAACTCAAATCAAAGGTTTAGATTAATGCACACTTGATACCGTTACATAGGAAATGTCGCAAACAGATTGCAGGTTACCTCACAGACAGTAGAGGGATCTGCTAGTCCCTTAATCCAAATAGTCCATTGCAACCTACTGAATTAATTGACTATAAGAACGTCACAGGATACTGGAATTGCTCCAATACCTGTAGAACGGGAACGACAAAGTGACCCGTCTATGTTTTCCCATAGGGGTCACTCAGAGTTTCCATAAATTACTGCGTAAAATCCAAATTAATGAAAATTAACTTGACATTAATTATAAGGAGGAGCAACAATTAATCACATAAAATCGAATTTGCAATATAGACCCGTGTAATTATTTAATGGTAATAGGCTGCAATTTATTACAGGCACTATTGTATATGCATAGTTTGAAAATTACTGAAGTCAGAAGTTTACATACCCTTAAGTGATAGTCACTTTTTCACAATTGAACCTGATTCTATATCCATTTCACTAATTTCCTGTTAACTAACTGTAGTTTGGGAAGTTGGCTAGGACATCTACTTCATGCATGACGTAATTTTTTCAGTAACTGTTTCCTGGATAGCATTGTTTCACTTATTCACTATATCACAATTTCAGGTTTTCCATTTTAGAAGTTTACATACACTTGGTTGACTGTGCCAGCTTGGAAAATTCCAGGAAATTGTGTCATGGACTTAGAAGCTTCTGACATAAAAGACTAACTGACATCATTTTAATCAATTATTCGGTGTACCTTTGGATGCATTTAAGGCCCACCTTCAAACTTGGTGTCTCTTTGTTTAATATTATGGCAAAATCAAAAGGAATCAGCCAAAACCTTAGAAAAAAAATGTAGCCCTCCACCTGTCTGGTTCATCCTTGGAAGCAAGTTCCAAATGTCTGAAGATACCATGTTTATCTGTACAGGTAATACTACGCAAGCATAAACACCATGGGACCACACAGCTGTTATACCTCCCAGGAAGGAGATGCATCCATTTTATAGAGATGAACGTGCTTTGGTATAACAAACTACAAATCAATCCCAGATCAACAAAGACCTTGTGGAAACCCTGGAGAAAACAAAAGCATGGACTCATGGAAGTCTAGTAAAAAAAAATCAAATATTTAACAAAAATTCTTCCAATTTGGCCAAATTTTACAATACCCAAAGAAACCATCATACAGATTTGAGGCTTTTTATTATTTTTTTTACCTAAACATGTTTAACTTAAGAAGCCGTAAAAGTATTGTGCAGTCTAAGGAATAAAACACTTGAGATATGAGGTTATAGAAAATTCACAGATAATCATACAAAGCTAATTACCACTCAGATGTTTAATATTTTCCTATAACAATGTATTAAAAGATTTCCTTCCATCCAGGACCCTCTGTAGTCCAACTAGGGACTGTGGAGGCCAATAGTGACCACTGTACATTTGGACAACCGTGGTAGGACCTCCGGTCAACATTCACACGCATGTTGAGACACTACGGGCAATTTGGAAATGCCAATTAGCCTAATCTGCATGTTTTTGGACTGTGGGAGAAAACCTGGAAAACCACCAAGCATGGGGAGATCATGCAAATTCCATGCACACACACCCGACGGGGGAACTCAAACCAGGACGTGGCAACAACGCTAACCACAAAGATGCCGTGCCACCCATTAAAGTGTTTAATTGTCTTAAACCACAGCAATTTGTCAATACCCAAGAAACAAGCTAAGTCTTATTATAGTGTATGTCATGGGGAACACCCTCTCTCTCACCAGCCTCTCTCATCATCTCACTTGAAGTTAATATGAATAAACAAAATAAGATTAACTGTACAAAACACAGCTTGCTGTGCTGCTGAAAAAAATGGAAAGTGTATAACTTGTCCATCCTTAAGACATCCCCATGATAAATAACTGTTAGAAGTATAGGCACTGAAGACTCCTTCCAAAAACTTCTAAGAAACACCTCCTTATACAAGATAAACAACTACACATCTTTGGTTAAAAAAAAAAATAAATAAAAATTGCAGTCCATATTCTGTTCATTATTAGGCTTAGATTATTTCCCACATCTACCAGATGTCTCTGTGAACGAGCTGTTACTATATTGGTCCTGACCAATCACAGAACTTAACAGCGGTGTGGCATAAAAAATTCTCAACAGGATAATGCAATTATCTACAGATGTCCATTGTAAGAGATAGAGTTTTTAATCATTCGTTAAGTACAAGAAAATACTCACTCATTCTCTATACCCCATATCCCGTTCAGGGTTGAGGGAGGTCTGGCCCCTGTCCCAGGGGACTCGAGGCACAAGGCAAGATACACCCTGGACAGGGTGCCAATTCTTTGCAGGAACCGCACAAGATTTTTTTTTTTTTTTTTTAATAGTATAGCTATTAGAATACTGTTTGCTAGCCAAAATCCCCCTTATATTGAAATGCTTTGAAAGTAATATTTTATTCTGCGCAATCCCTTCTACAAATATGTGCAAAAATCATTCAGTTTGTACAAGTGCAGTCTGAACATAGTTTAACAGCCAAAATGTCAAAATGACTAGTTAAACTAATTTAAGACAGGTTTCATATCGCTTTTCTTTTTACTATGCAGAATTTATTTTACACAGATATCTCTCTATATATACAGTTATACATGAAATGATGTTTTTGTACCTTTATATAATATTTAACTTATGTATATAAAATAATAGTTAATATCTCTGTCCCATATTAACCCCTTCTCAACAGATCATTCATATAGAAGCTCTCTCTCTCAGAGATACAGAGGAAATATTGGATAATTTGGAACACACACACACACACACACGCTTTGCTAACGCTCATTTCATAGTCAGCATCTTTTTTTCTACTAATTCTAGAAACCTTTAAAATCCTCCTCCATGTCATCACTGGACTGGAAGAGCTGTCCTAAGTCCAGAGCAGATGCTGAGAGTCTTTGAGACTTGGAGTCTTCTCCGAGACCCTGAAGCGTCTGGGATTCTACAGGGAAATCTACAGAAATCCAACCAATGGACTCGGATGGTGTGTTTCGTTTCCGCCTCCATGCCCGAACTTTTCTTTTCAAGACTCCAGATGGAACATCTGTGTCCGATGAGGAGAATGTCTCTGTGCCCAGGCGATGATGTTTAACATCGGGTGTTTTGCTTGTATTACAGTCAGGTCTCTCTGTTGTATGTTCTCTAACGTCTAAAAGTAACTTTGGTACAGTCTGAATGTCTGACACTGCAGACGGCTCCGACAACGCGTGAGACGTCCCTGCACCAAGTGAACTGCGGGTCACACTGAAACCTGCAGGATCTGAAAGCCTAACAGAAAGTCTGCTTTGTGAAGTCCTCCGTTCAGATAGTGTGTGTGAAGTCGGAGTCCTTTCCAGACGCTCAGAAAGACATTCTTGTCTGGTGATACACAACGATGTACCCAAATCCTTCTGTAAAGCAGCGTTAGAACTGGATTCCCATTTGAATGGTCCTCGCTTTGACTGGGATTTTTGAAACGCCTCGGACTGTCCTGACAAGTTTCCTTTAGGACTGTGGGAGAGTTCTCTGGAGCGCTTGCGAGCTGATCGCTCGGTGTTGTGAGAGCTCCAGAGCGGCGTCTCGTCAGTCACATCCTCCTCAACACCCGTTTCTCTGTCTTTCCTTACGACTGGTCCGGGAACGATGAGCGGGGAGGTGACGCTGCACTTCACCCTGCAGGAGAGACATTAGAAATAGTTCCAGTGCATTAAAATGCAAGTCAAGATCATATACACTGTCTTTATGTTGTTTATATACAGTAGTGAGAGGAAAAAACTTTTTTTTCTTGAAATATCAAAGATTTGCAACGCAGCATAGTGTAACATGATGTGTTACATCACATAACATTAGCAATTGTACTGGGTAGCCACAAGGTTCTTAGCAGCATAATACTGGAAATACGAGGGGCGTTAAAGTCAAACTGGGATTTTTGATAGCACAGAATAACAGAACACATTTATGAGAATAAAAACTCCCTTAGAATCCCCTGCTACACTAACACACTTATCCTAGGGTAGATTAAGTTCTCTCAGTAGCCAGAGCCAGGATCTGACTGCCTGCTTTACATCTAAAACGCTGGCCTCCCAGGAACTCCTTTAATGGCTCAAACATGTGGAAATGGTCAGGATTTTATTGGGGATCTTTATTGGGCAGTATCTCAGTTATTTTATATAAAAACGCCGGTCTGTTCCCACAGATAGATGTGTCTCTCCCACAAGTTGGCAACAAGTTTTGTTAATTTGGAAGTTGAAGGATCAGGTGGTCCAGTTGCTGAATGTTCACAGGAATGATGGTAGTCGGCTCTGAGCCATTTCGGCCGGGATCATCATTCACAGACGCACGGCCTTCTTTAAAGCTTTTGCACCATTCAATTGTTCAACTGCGGCTAAGAGTCTCAGTCCATGTATCCAGTCCAGGTTTTAGTATTGACCCATAAGCCAACTAAATCCCTAAGCATGCATTGAAGTCAGGAATGATGATGTAACATGTGTGTGGTGGTCATAAGCGGAAATACCTTTTCATTTGAGGGCTAATGTGTACAAAATCACAGGTGAGTCCTGAGATTACTCTGTCCACCACCAGGTACTCCTCACTTGTAGAGAAAGTCTGATGCTGCTCACTTTGCAGGTGCTGTAGATCAAGGCACAGATCATAAAGATCAGTTAGTCCAGAATTCCTAGACTAATTATGGTTAATATGTAAAGATTATTTCAGGAGATGAAATGTTGCAGTTTTTGCACTGGAGGTTGTTTGGTACTCACGGCTTTCAGATTGTCATACTTGACAATGCAGCATTCACAGTAGCCCCCTTTCCTCCGACCCTTTCCCTCACGGCCTCTGTGTCTGTCTTTTCTGCTCTTCTCTCGCCGATCTCCTCCAGATCTGAAGCGAATAACAAAAATTATCCATCAGTAATTTGTGGTGTTCCATTAAATCACATTGTATTTTTCCCCTGAAATTTTGACTTGTACTCTGATAAGAAAATTCCTCTTTCTAGATGTTAATAAATTTTGCTAAAGAGGAATGAAAAGAAAATATAGTTGCTATATTTATGAAAAACATCATGTGGATATATCAACACTGCATGGTATTGTCTTGTCTGTAGCAAAGTTTTTCTCTTAAGAATGTCTTTACAGGGAAATAAGTTTCAAATATAACATCACAAGACCAATTTTTTTTTATTATTGGGCTGTCTAAATATGCAACTATTGTTATATTTAATTAGACAGCCAAATCTGCCTAAACATGCACACGTTTGTCAAATTACAATACTTCAAACTGGCAAATACCAACTGTGTTACTTTATCTATTGTTTTAAAAATATTACTCTATTCAAGCTGTAGCGTCTTACCCTAACAACATTTTGCACAATAAGTGTTTCTGAAAACACTAATGACTGATGACATCCAGTCAAATGTTTATTTTATTTCGGAAATGAAGACTCTCAGACTCAGCATGCTAGAACGTACCCGTGCATTTTACTCTTTTTCCCAGGTTCATCTTTATCATTTTCTTCCAAGAACGGACTGCAGGGGGCAGCAGATCTGAGGTTACACACAGGCATGTTGGCCATGTGGAGATAAAGGGGACGGTAGTGTCTAAAAAGAAATACATCATTCGAAGAAGAATAATTAGGGAAAACAGGAAATTGTTGACACCTGAGATATAAAGTATTTATTTTACTTCAACAGAAATTTAATTTTTTTATAAATTTACCGGCTAGAGTCCTCCACTTTAACAAAGGGGCGACTCATTCGTCCAGCTGGAAAAAGGGATTTTTTTTTAAAGGATAAAAAAAGTATCACAGCAAAACAATATGTAATAAGTTATTGAATCAATGTATGCAAATTAATCTCTTTTTTTGCTTATGTACTGAGAGTGTTCACTTACCTTTGCTTTTCTGGAAAGCTGTCCCACCTGTGTGCTCAGGCTTGGACTTAAAAAAAAAAAAAAAAAATCCCACAAGAATAAAATGACCGACAGACAAATAACACAACCAGTAAAATTCTAAAAAATATTGTACACAAGGAGAAAAGCCAACTCAAAACATTCATATCTAGTATAATAAAATTCCTTTCACTGGTTTATATTGAGGTTCTTAATTATACAAGAGAAAATTCTTGCTAATTTAATCACCAAATTTAGTTAATCAAAAATTGTATATGTACATATTTTGCATACACATTAATACAGTAGTACCCTAAGTCTCCTGGGATAGGCTTCGGGCCCCCCGTGATCCTGAATACAGGATTAAGCGGTATAGATGATGGGTGATGATTAATACAGTATATTAATAATTTATCGTGTTAGAGTGAACATCAGTCACTTACAGCTTTCTTCACCGAGTGAGTCGCAGCTCTGACTTTGGCGATTGTGCTCTTTTTCTTGTCAATATAAGAAATTACATCTGGTTTTAAAAAAGAAAAGAAAAGGAAAAAAGGCAATCAGCTACAATGAACGTCAACAGAAATAAGAAATAAGCATAAAACTGGAACTAATACAGTGTTGTGCTTAATCAACTTTTACTTTGTAGTCCAAAATTTAAATAAAGTATTTAAATTTAAAGCTTTAAAAAATAAAGCTCATAGTGAGATCAGGTAAATACCATCAATGTGGAGGATTTTTACACCCCATTCAAGTGCATTAGCCAAGATTCTGTTCATCTGAAAACGCTCCTAGAATTTTGTAAGAGGGGGGAACAAACAAACAAACAAAAAACAATTAGTAAAAATGAGTAAACTGATTAACGTTTCCAAACAGTTGGTAAAAATCCATAATAATAATAATCAGAGGAACTGCAGTTGGGTTTGGCTAGAAGTGCCAAAGTAAACAAAAGCACTCACTTGTTCCTTAACGACCTTCTCCACTAAGGATTTCCCTCGGCTTACAAACACCTGTGAAATACCGAGCAGAGATGATAAATTACTGCAGGTTTCTTAACCCAAACTAAAAAAAATAAATAAAAATATGCTAAAAATGCAGTTTTATGTTCTGCAGAGGAAAAATTCAAGTGTGCTGGGGCTTATTTCTATTTTTTTCCTCCAAAAGTGTAGTTAGACTACTGTGTTAGTTAATGCAAAACAATTATTATTTTTATTATTTTATTTCACCTGGATTTTAGATCTCTTTAAACAAATATATCATAATATGTAATATTACTATTTTAAATAAACATTGTCTCTTTTTTTGTCCTGTCAGACAGGGTTTAGTTTGTGAAAGCATTTAGGAAAACAGCATGGTGTTGTGCAGTGATGATATTAATTTCTTCAGAAAAACATTTCTTCGGCATGTGCTCTGATGTTGGTTACAATCATAATAAAATTGACTTCAGCACATTTACAATCATTTTAAAGCACAGCTTTTAAATTTAGATTAAGTTGATGCACCAATCCAAGCACAGCACTTACTTACACAGAACTATAACTAGTGATATGCACAACAGAAACTGTTTACAGATGAAGGCAAGAGATATCTCTGTGCGTATGCATTTATACACAATATAAGGATGTATAGTCAGAGGTCACATAGTTTTAGCCATATTGTCTATAAATCAGGAAATTAGATTTTAGATAAGTCTCTTCACCGTGTCAGCGGGACCCTGAGAGCTGCCCCGGGGGCCATGACTGTCCCTCATGCTGCCAGGATGGGGGGAGCTGAGACCCGAGTCTGGACTCGGCACCGGGGAGTCGTGAACGAGTCGCCGTACATGTCGAGCTTCAGGTTTATTAGACACCAAATAGCGAATCTCTTTACTGAAGAACTTTTCCACAGTCTTAAAAAAAAAACAAAAAAAAAAAAAAACCAGCAACACAAAATACCATTAGCAGAAACATTAGATAAACAATAAACATACACAGCAATGTACTTGAATTTTTGCTTCTGTATGTACTGCTTGAAAAAGTGAAGTGAAATAGTTAAGTAGATGGGGGATGTACCCATCCATCCACTACTTAAAGCTGCTTTATTCTATAACTAAAAAGAAAAAAAAAAAAACCAAGGTGTATAATCTCCTCAGAACGAGATCACCATTTACTTGCAAAGAGGCCTGACATTGTCCCATTCTCAACAATCACAGTGCTTAAATAGGATCATACATAAGTATTATTCACTCACTATTATCAACAAAGGCCAATCAATCAGGTGAAAAAAGTCATTCATTTAAACACAAAAAGAAATCCACCCAAAATTACTTACATTTTAATATTTATGATCAACATATTACATTTAGTAATGAAATGCATAATTTTATTATGAAATTCTGAACTGAAGTTTTTGGCTTTGCTGGTTTTGTTGACAAATTGGTCAATATTGTGCTGCTCAACTATCTTTTCATAGTGGTGGTATAAAGGTGGTGCAAAGCCTCAACTTTCGTGCTAATACTGTCAAACTCTCATTATGTATTCATTTAAAGATTTCTTTTTTAAACATAAGCAAAATTAAATAAGTAACTACATAAGCAAGCAAATAAATAAATATCACACATTACCCACATTACTTCAAAAACAAACAAAAAAAAGTTAACTGGTATTAAAAGATTTATATTGTACTCACTCCTCCAAGGCTCTTGATATCAGTTTCTAAAGCCTGGCTTCGTTTATTACATGGCAGATCCAAGTAAAAGATTCGCCCAGCTAAGGGCTTCTTCTGAACAGGCTCACACGCTGGATGATGTTTTCTAATAGATGCAACTTTTTTGTGTTCGCCGTCATCCAGTTTTGGGTCTGTACATAAAAATACGTATTCGTAATAAGAATAGAGTCATTCAGCATTCAGTGAGAGCAGCTTAATGGATATCCCTATCAAGACACAGAGAGTACATTTAACCATACAATTAACTAAAAGAACAAAAGTCTTTGTCCACAGAACAAGCTGAATTAAATGCAATGTCCTTGTATTAAGGCTGATTATTTCTCTCTGAGGCTGTCTAGATTTAATACAACCTGTTAAAACTGCCCAAAAAAAGAAGAAAAAGAAAAAAAAGAGACCAAATATAATATATTCTGAGGGGTCTTAAGATAACATTATCAACAGTTATTTGTTATTCTGACTCTTTAAACATGGCAAACAGCAACAGCAAAAAAAGAAAAACTTTCTACTTGTATATATATATTTTTTCCTTAAAATTTAAATTTGCATTGTTATTGCTCTAATCTCCCTGTACTTAGTGAGGACAATTCACGTTAAATCTTATATGATTATCTCTAGTTTGTTACATTTGAGAATCATTTTTAATATATAACAGCATACATATTAAAAATATTAAATATGCTTTGTGTTATTCTCATTTTCTTAACATGGCATATGGGAACACTAAACAAGACCTGAGGATGATTTTATACCTTTCATCTCTGTATATTGATTGCTGTCTTAGTGAGAAGGTTACAAAAGAACTTAAAATAAAACTAAAGTACTTACCTTTAAATGTTGGTTTTGTAGATCTGGGGTAGCTCTGGTGTTTCATTACAGTTTAGGAATTTGCTAAGAGCTATCCTTAGCCACCTTGACCATAAAGTGAAGCCAAAAGCATGTGTTTGTTTATTTCTTTATTTACAAACTCACGCGCTGGTTAAAAAAATAAACATGCCTATTTTAGCAACAAGCACATTTAAGTTAGTTTACTTTTCCTCTACGCTGAACTCTGTTCCAACTGCCAGGCTTGGTGTCGGTGTCAGCTCATCCGCATCTACAGGCCGAGTGTTTTAAATGCGCCCCGTTTTTTTAAACTGGATAAACGTTAAACCGGAAGTTCAAACCCGGACGAAGCTAACAGCTAGCCCACAAACTGCACAATCAAGTCTCCGCGAAAGCTCATAAACTTCCTATACGCAACTCGCCTCTTTTGTTCATATTTGTTATTTTTTTATTTATTTATCTGCAAAAATATAAGACCACATACAGATGTTTGTTTTTGTTATCCTCTAACCTGACACCAAACAAAACAATTCCAGTTTCCCGCGCGTCAGATGCACTTCCTCCTTCTTCGAATAAAAGATTTACGCTTTAATTTCACAGACACACTTTCGGCCTTGACTCATTTCAGCAACCTACAGAATTTACACTGTTTAATAAAAGAATAAATAAATATCATAAATATATTGCAAACTTACAAAATACATTTTAGAGAACGAACACTCGTTTTGTACGCATTAAATGTGACGAATGTGAGGCGCTGAAAATGAAGACAGGAAAGGGCCAAGCTGTCATGTGCCGGTGTTAAAGAGAACTTGAACTTCCAGGCGATCAGGTCGAGTGTCTCTGGATTTTTATCTGATTTAACCTACATACACGTCTATCTAATGCTATTACTGTGGAGATCTAATTGAGCCCGAATGGACCTTATAGTAATTGCATAACTAATCGGCTGTC
>JAOTRS010000026.1:12546999-12588466 GCA_028565755.1 Dinotopterus cunningtoni
CTATTGGTCTGTCTTACCTTCTGTCTGTCTGTCTGTCTGTCTGTCTTTCTTTCCTCCTTTTTATCTATCTATCTATCCATCTATCTATCCATCCATCTATCCATCCATCTATCCATCCATCTATCCATCCATCTACTTTGCAGCCTGTGACAGTAAAACATTTGTTCCCACTTCTTTAATTTAATCTACATGTTTTCATTTCATTGAATATGACCAAACGAGGGGGCTCAAAACTTTCGCACAGTACTGTAAATTGTATGTTGTGTGTACTCTTATAACTGTATAATAAGAGTGTTATATAAGAAGCTGATTGTTTAACCTTAGCCCATTTCGTCCTTTCTTCACTGGTCAAAGCAGACACTCCGTCACCCCAAAGCTTTCCATCACAGCTCTCCTTAATATACGTCAGCTGCCTAAAACAACACACACACACACACACACAATGCTCATAACAAAATTTTACTGTAATTGCAACTACATGCTTCAACTGACAATGCCAACTTGGTCAGCTGTTACCCGAAATATTAAAGCATCTCACTTCTACTGTATGATGTCAGCCTGATCTCAATCAAATGATGTCATCACAAACTGAGACAATAAAGAGAAAAAAAAACACACACACACCTTAGTATTTCAGGAGGAGTGAGGATGCGTCCATCACAGAGAGCATCAAATGTGAAGATTCTCCCACGACACATGACCACGAGGTGAGAGGGACATAGGCCTTCACTTTCTACAACACAGAGACCACTCAAACGTGGTGAACACTTACACAGCTGGGATCGTTACTTCAAAACATCACAAGGCTTGAAAGGCAACTGAATTCAGAGTTGGTGAAATCTGATCAAATCCAAAAGTCTGGTCAATATTTAAACAGGAAGATTTGTATATATTCTTTCTTGAGTGAAGAATGGTACAGGCCACTGTTTAGATTTGGACTCGTCCTACATTTATAGCTCAGGCTTATTCACCATGAAATTTTATGAAATGACTCTTATTATCAAATTCAGTCCTTGAGAGAAGCAGTGTTTCAGATTAAGATGCTTCTTCTCTAATATCCATCATGTAGAAAAGAGAGAGAAAGAAAGAAATAGAGAGAGAAACTTTTTCTGGATTTTAAACTGTTCTGTATATAATAGTCATATTAAGGGATTTAATTCTTGTCTCCGATGGCATTTCAGTTTTTTTTCAGTTGCAGACGAAAAAAATAAAAATGACAAACAATAGCACTGAAATGAATACTGCTCTCATCTGAAGTTCGTATTGTAAAAGAAAACTGAAGTAACTGAGACACGCCTCTTTTGTTATCAGGTTTGGCTCTGTATGCCTAACTTATTAACAGGAAAACACACACACACACACACACACACACACACACCACACACCTGTCTTAAAGTAGTTGAGAATGCTGTCTTTGGTAATCCCAGGTACTTTGCAGGTACAGAAGAGCATGCGGAACTGATCCATGTCAAGGGGCATGTTTTCTGCTTTATGAACGGCTAACTTCTCCCTGAACAGGAACACACCCGATAATAAACATAACAATATTCAAAATCAATAAATACACAATAACAGATTCAATTCTTCTCTTATCATGCATCGTCATGTCCCTCTTGCATCAACATTGCATCAAATACACTGAATGGACTGTCATTTATGACATTCTCAAGTGAATCTCCAGATACATTTTTTAAACTTCTTCTTCTTTTCACTTGCCAAAAGTATTGCAAAAGCCCCTTCCTGTTCCAACATGACTGTGCACCAGTGCACAAAGCAAGGTCCATAAAGACATGGATGAGCAAGTTTGGCAGGGAAGACCTTGACTGGCCTCCATAGAGTCCTCACCTCAACCTGATAGAACACCTTTGGGATAAATCAGAGAGGAGACGGCGAGACAGACCTTCTCATCCAACATCAGTGTCTAACCTCACAAATGCGCGTCTGGAAGAATGGTCAAAAACTCCCCAAAACACAGGCCTAAACCTTGTGGAAAGCCTTCCCAGAAGAGCTGAAGCTGTTATAGCAGCAAAGCGTGGTTGATCAGTTCATATAGCATGTTTACTTCTGCTATTATGCCTTTGCATACTGGAGAATTTAACTGAAATATTTGGGATCAAGTCAACACTTCCTTTTCAAAAACAAAATAAATAAACACATGAAACCTTAAAGCCTTTTAGCTATTCTGTCACCTTTTAGCTTTGAATGAAAAATAGATGTAACCTTTGCTACCATTTTTTTTTTGTCCCCTGTGCTTATTTGCAATAAGTGATGCTCACGTGCGGATAAGGTCCCAGTACTGAAGCGTAATCCACGTCGCCAAACTGGCCCTCTCCAACTGCGTCCCCTCACACGGTGGCCAAAAGTGCTCCAAATACGGCCCTGGACCTCCGAAGTTGACATAGAGCTGAGACGGCATTCGGACTTCCAAATACGCTGTGTTCAACCACCATTCCTCCAGCTTAACAAACAGCGACAAGGTTTTCTGTCATTTAGCTCACTTAAAATGTCTCTTACAAATTCACTGGATTTAATATAATTGCTTAGATGTAGTGTAGCAGATATTTAAATCAATACTCTGACAGATCAGTGTTACCCAGTTGCGCTTGCTCTTGGCTCGTTGTAGGAGTCGTTGATGAACATGTTTCCCAGTTCCCTCGGCGAAGCGTTTCACGATGGCTGCTGTGTTGCGGAACTCATCCTCGGAAGCAAATGGTTTTACTGGAAAAATAAAAGAATACGCAAAGGAAGGGTGAGGTGGGGTAGTGCGATTTAATTTTTGGCCACCAAAATTATGGACTCCATATGTATGTTCATGTTTTACGTGTGAGTGTGTGAATGATGTTCTGAAGTTCAATTAAAACATAAACTGACTCAATATTCTTCAGGGATTGGATCTACCCAGGACCGTCTGATATGATATTATCACGATACCTAGGTGTGGATTCAATTTGTATTGCAATTCTATTGGTATCACAATATTCGTAATATACAGAATTAATTTTTCCCCCTGATTTTGTTACAATTCTAAGCAAACTTAGCAAATAGTTTGCTCCTACCACACAGGATATTGTGCTGCCTGGTAATGTGTGAATAGTTTAGAGCAAACCATGTGTAGGATTACAGAATAATGGCAACAATATTTCTGAATCAGGAAACTGCAGAACTAATTTATACAAAAAAAAAAAAAAAAAAAAGAATTTCAATCAATACAACTTCAATCGCTTTATCAGTTGATGTACCATTTTTAAATACAGAAAAATTCAGACTTAAAAGATTCAAATACAAATTGTCATGGTACTGACATCAACCCAAACATTGTAAATACAGAAAAACAGTTTCTGTCAATATTTTAATTACAGGAACTGGAATTACAGTATGAGGGAAGCCACCCTGAGGCCAACACTCACTCTGAAGGAGTCATAGAGTACAGTGGCTGAGAGTGGAGTGAAGGTGCAGCGAAAAACCATTTTAAGAGATCTGCACTCTTATTAGGAGGTTGGAAAGGTGTGCCAAGCCATATTAAATCATGAGACTAAAGTGGCACAGTCTGTATCTGTTTTTTTTTCTTCTACTTGATGAGACCAAGATTGAGAGGTCATATTAGAGCAAGTTTCAAAGCACTATTTCTGTGGTAATACAAACTGCATTTATATTAAAAATAATTACATTTAAAAATGAATATACTTAATGAATATAACTTTTTTAATATACACCTTTATTCAGCATTGCTGTGTTTTCTGACCTGGCTCATTTTCTAATGTCTATTTTGAAATCTATCTTTTATTAAAATAGACATAAATGTGTACGGTAAAGGAAGAAGATCAGTTCTGGTCAAAAACAGATTTTTCATCATTTTGTTCTCTCTGAATATTAAACATTATACACACCAAAACCATCCACAAAACACATTCTTCAACACACAAAATTGCTCCACTTGGCTCAGGCTACAGTACCTGCATCCAGGTATTTCTTGAGACTTTCCTCTAGGGATGGCACGGGCAGCGGCGGCAGCTTAGACTGATACTGGAATGTCCGCTCGGCCATGGATTCAAACACCTGATTGTCCATTATTACACCTTTCATGCAAAAAAAAAAATTATATCCTTAAGTTCAATTACGAATACGCCTTATGTACAGAATTGTGCAAAACACCTTGAGCCACACCTCAATTTTTTATATTTTGCTTTGAAAGGCCTCAACCTTTTTGTACTTTTAACGTAGTCTTGAGGTCCCTGTACCTGACCAGTTTCAGAGGAATGATTTTTGTTTGTTAAGCTGCACAGTGAATCATTCAAGTGTTAAAAAAAGAATAGCATGAATAGCACGTTAAAACGTATAGCATGGAACAGGTGTAGATGATGACAGATGATCAGGCCGGTGATTAGTATACTGTACTAGTGATGCCGAATGTTGAGTTTTTGGAAGAGACGAGGGGGGAAATGAGGCTGCTTCTAAGGTTGTTGTGAAAACAACTGAATTTTAAATTGTATCTTTACGCAGACATTTGATCCCACTGATTTAATTTAATCTACAGCATTTAATGAATTCATTTTAAAGAAATGGGGTGTTGCTCAGAACTTTTGCACAGTACTGTATGTTACAGACACTATACTGTCAAACTTCATGTGGAACAAGTAAAATGTATAGAAAACACCTATAATCTCTAATAATAATAATAATAATAATAATAATAATAATAACAACAACGCACACATTTGCTCTTAATGTTATATCAGGTTACACTTTCTGTTGCTGTCAACAGATACAGTGCACTGTGTAGAGTATTGCATACACTATGCATAGGGTTTGATCCAGGCTGAATCCTAAATGGTTTTGCACAAAAATAGTGCACTACATACTGTAGGGGTCAATATTAAATCAGTTATCCCAAGTGTCCTCTCTAAAATCTCACTACCGTGTTAACACACTAGTCAGTGTAAATAAACACCGCCTCACCTCAAAGTAAGATATAATGCTCTGCAGGAAGGAAAGACACCATACAACCCCCAAACAGCGAGGAAACAGCTGGAGCAGGATTCCAGAAGTTGCTGCAGGACCAGAAGCAGTGTAGTGTTATGGGCTTTGACTCCGAGCCCATGAACTTTCACCTAGTAGAGTGTAAACAGCACAGTGTCGGTAATGAGGCAAAATGGCGGCGTCGGTCGTGCGATTTCAAAATAAAAGTCTCAAAGCGACGTCATAGATTAACGGGTTTCCCATTAGGTCTTTTTATTTTTTTAATTTAATTTAAGAAGATACCTTAGTACAGTTTTTTAAATAATTCGGACATTGTTTATGTAATATTTGCTTTTTATTTCATAGTTATCTACAGGGCTTTGCATACATGTTATATATTGTAAGAGTTTAAATTAAGTTTAATAGAGTTGTATAACTACAGAGATTATGTTGGAAAAATAAGTACTGATGTTATATTTGAATAGTCAATGTTAGTTCAGCCGTATCCATTTTGTGTTGTTGGATATTTGGTTTGAGGACTTTTATTAAGTAAGGGGGAAGAACGTTGTTGGAGGAGTGAAGAAGGAGAATAAAGGCGTTAAGAAGAGCTCGTCCGTGTCTGAGGGTTTTATTTGATTAATCTTTTGACTTCTTCATTCTTAAAGCCCCGAAAGCACCCACAAGCAAGTATTACAATATCTACACTCACTCACTCACTTAATCATAATCTATCCCACTTTATCCTGTATACAGGGTCACCGGGACCTGGAGCCTATCCCAGAGATCTAGGACACGAGCCAGGGTACAACCTGGACAGGGTGCCAATCCATCACAGGGCATATACACATACACACACTATTGGCAACGGCAGTAAAGTACAAGCCTAATCAGCGGTGAGAACATACAAACTCCATGGACACAGACTGGAGGTGGGAATTGAACCCACGACCCTGGAGGTGCAAGGCGGCAGTGGTAACCCCTAAGCCACCGTGCCACTAAATCATATATTGTACTGTGCAAAAGTCTTAGGAATATGTAAATAAATGCTGTAGAGGACTTTTAAAGGATGTCTTCAAAAAGTTTCTATGTTTAAAATTAATATAAAAGGCAATTAAAAGTAATTAATGAGGCAAAGTCAATAATTGGTGTGACAAGCCTTTGCTTAAAATATAGTCTCAGACACAATACGTGCAGTTTTATAACGCATTTAGTTGCTTAGTTTTACTGCTTGAAGAACCAGCCACAGTCCTTCTCAAGACTTTGTGATTAATTCTTTTTTTTTTTGTTGGAAAACTAATAATTGAAAAATTAATATGTATAACAAAATTTGTTCTAATAAAAAAAAAAACGTTTGCACAGTACTGTACATATATTTGCATATTTGCACAGTACAGTTTTGTCATAATTGTTTGCATGTTCTCTTTGTTCTTGGTGGGTTTTCTCCAGGCACTCCAGTTTCCTCCATGTCCAAGGTATACCACAGGGACAGGCTGCATAGGCTTTCCGCAACACTGTACAGGATGCTTTGAAAGTGATTTTGTAGCGAGTCAAACCAAGGAGTCGCAGCAAAATAGATCAGGAAAAAATAATTGTTGAGGTTTGTTTCGCGCAAAACGTTTTTAATTACAGGTTATTTAATTACAGAAAACCATAAGAAACTTCTGTTTACAGCATTATCAACCTCCTCCTCTACCGGTTTTAGTCTCACTTTGGTACATGACGAAGCTCGCGATCATAGTGTGGCTACGCATACAATATCTAAATAACATAATGTCATCAAAATAACATAATATCCTATTTTACATAACATATCTTGAATGTTAAGTGGCAAATGCCTGTCATTTATTATTGATGGAGTTACTGTAATGGCAACATCCTTTTCTTGGCTTCAACATTCCCCAAAAACTCTTTGAACACATTTAAACCATTCATGGCAGAAAGAAGTGACGAGATAGAATCGTCACATTGACCTATGTTTAAATGTGTCGTTCATTGCTCAAAATTTTAAAGTTTAAAGCTTCTATAAGGTTTTCAAATGAACCGTTTTTGTTATAGACAACTTTGTGTGTCAGAAAACAGTAATTTGGCAAAATGAGTAAAAGTCTGAAAATGGCATGTACTGTATCTCATTCTGAACATAAAAAATACATTATAAATGGCATCACTGAATGTCTCGAGTCAAATAAGTCAATAATACACAGAAACATTGTAGATAATGTCCATTATTAAGCAAATTAATGCCAAATGCTGGAGTCTTGCTTTTAATATTTGGCAAGCTTTAAGCTACCAAGTGTCTATAAATCTAAAAAAAAAAAAAAAACTGTCAAATGTCCTGTTCAGATCTCCTGAATCTGGAAATAACCACAAGCCCTTAAGGTTCTGTATCATTTAAAAAAATAGAGATAAAAAGAAACCTCAAGGAGATGATTAAACATTTACTCTTTCCATCAGAAGAATAAATAAAGTTACTGTTGTGAATGTGCCCACTTGTGAGGACTCGGCTCAACTCTTGCTGCGATGAAAAAAGCTTCTTGTTTTGTATTCAGTGTGCACATCAAGCACAGATGCTACGTTTCACACTAAAATACTGATTAAGTGCTTTCCATGACAAAAGGACTATTTCTAAAAAATAATGCTGAACTCCTATAGAGGTAAAACACTGCTTTTTAGTTGTTTTTTTTTTTTTTTTGTATATGCACCAAGCAACTGTAAGCAAATGTCTATGCATACAAGTGTCAAAACTGCTAAATGCTCTAGGTATGATGTAGATGTTAGGGCTGCCTATGATGGCAATTATTATTAATTATTATTCAGAGAAAGCAAATAAATCACAACAATATTTTAAATGTACCTGTTGTTTTATTATTTTACATATGCAAAAACAAACACACTATCCTTGGAGCTTACAGTAAAGATTACTGTTAAAGATTTCATTGTTAAAATTGAGAAACACAAAAGCTTATCAGAGTAACATTAACTGCAACATGACAAAGATTTCCTCTATCAGTGCAAGTGTCCAATATTTTGGGCTTGCATGCAAATCTATTCCAGTGAGTAAAAAAAAAAAAAAGAATCACATTCCATATTTATTTATGACTTCCTTAGCCAGGGAGATGTATTCAGTCATGGCATCTTCTGTGGACATGCCTGAGAAAGTAAAAAGTGACAGATTTAACATTTTCGAGCAAATCACACACAGCATAAAGCATCAGTCCTGATATCCTGACATCACTTCGCAGTGTTTAAATCGATGCATATTTTTATACAGAATTACTGTCAAATGATTAATTACAAGCCAAATAGGTTTGTCATAATGTGTATAAAGTAGATATGGAGTTATGTATCATATTTCTATTGACTCCACTCACACAGACTCCACAATAGGTATTTTTAAATTCATTTTTATTTATATATGTTTGCATTTGTGGTGGTACATTACTGTTCTTTTATAATCCTGCAGATGATGTGCTCTAAATTGTTCATTCATTGGCAGGCAGCACAGCGTCCTGTGTGGGAGATTATTTAGAACTAGAGTTTTTAGAAATATATTAAAGGTTAAAGCTTAAAATAAGCTGATCAGTTTTAATGAAATCAGCGATATTATTATTTTAGGTTGAAGCCTATGTACAGTAGATGTCTGCCTGTCTTTCTGTACCGCACTCTTCAGTGATGCCTGACTCTCTACCTGGCTTATTAATACAAAAAAAAAAAACTACCTGGCTCATTAATACAATTTTTTTTTTTTTGTAAGATTAAGTATCTTATGCCTTCTTTACGCTAAATTGTACTTCTTTCATCATCAGTCAAATACACCCTCTGTACAATAATATGACTTATTTTTTTATTTTTCCCCGATTTTCTCCCAAATTTAGTCGTATCCAATTCCTCCCCGTCACTAGGGGGCTCCACATTAAGGCTACTACTACCACTCAGTCGGGAGGGCCAAAGACTATCACATGTTTTCTCCGAACCACGTGACGCCAGCCAACCGCATCTTTTTTCGAAACTGCTCACTCTCGGAAGACAGCGCTATCCGCTCCTTCCGCTTGCGTGAGCTCAAAAATGGCCCTGATTGGCTGTAGAGCCTTGATTAATATGGAAACACTAAGTACCTCTCATCCCTCCCCTCCAAAGTGACTTGGCCAGTCAGCTCTCTCTAGACCTCTGGCTGGTTACAGCATCACCCGGGAATTGAACTCGCGATCTCCAGGTGATAGGGCAAGCACTTTACCACTGCGCCACTCAACATGTTAAAATTCACTCATAAAATAAATAATATCACTTAATAAAATAATCACTTTAAATAAATAAATTAATTAATTAATCACTTTTAAAATATTCAGTTTAGCTTTTCTAATTAATATCTATGGGTGCAGGTGTTTGTTTACATTGAGCAAGTAGCTGATTAGTAGCTTTTTTTTAAAATAGATTATTAAATCCAGCACATAATTCACTTAACATTTTGATTTTAGCGCCTAACAATGTGCTCCCAGTTCGGGTATTTTACATACCCTCACCTCGGACTGCTGAGGATATATTACTGTAACGGCCCGTGTTTTATCTCATACTGGCGCTTCACATTACTGCTTTTCATTAACGCCAAGGTTTCGGAACATATGAGACAAACTGGTTTTAAACTTCCCCCGGGAAGAATAAACATACATTGATCTATCCATCATCTTTGAAGGATCAGTTTTCAAAGTCTACTTTACTTCTGTTGGAGTAAGTCATGCTGTGTCGCGCTTTCATTTCTGTTTGGTGAGGATTTGGGTGCCTTGTGAAAGACCAATGTACAGACAAAACCTAATACAGTATTATTATATTAAAATAGTGTAAGCACCTATCATTGACAGGTAACCAGTTTGTAAAAATAGTTAAAATGTTAAAGCTAAAAATAAGCTGATCAGCATCTGGCACATAACTGCTCATATCTTCCCTTCTACTCAACAGTTTGTTACATTTTTGCTAAATTTAATCTGTGAGACAAGGTTAAGTTTTCATAGTGTACGTACCATTTTTTTTTTTAGTAAATCATGCCGTGTCAAACTTTTGTTTGTTTTTGGTGAGGATTGTGCAGTTTTGGGTGCATTACTGTAATTTCTATGTCTTCTGCATGCAATATGTATTTACGTTAAACTATTGCGTTGATTGGCTTTGTTATGTGACACGGATAGCCACGCCTACCTTGAGGGAAAAAGCCCTAAATTCGTCCAAAAAAGTGATGGATGCTATAGTGTAATCTGGCACATACAGTAACTGCTCATGACTTCCTGTCCACGCAACATTTTAATTTCATTTATGGCTCAGATTTACCTTCAGGCAAATACCATAGGACTGACAGTTTAATTAAATTCTGTTCAGCCAGTTTTGCATCATGCTGTGACAAATTCGGCTGGACAGAACTACATACAGACAGAAATTTTTCTGTTTCTGGTCTGTGACTGGTTTCTGATTGTGCAAAGTATGCAACGTAAAGATATAATTAAAAGAAGGAGTTATGTACAAAGAAATTGTTTCTTTTATTTATGTAGATTGTAACAAAAAATAGCCTATAATCGGAAATATTAATTAAATCATGATACTGAAAGAATCGCAATACAAATCGAATCGGTACCTAGGTATCGTGATAATAATGTATCAGGTGCTCCACACAGATTGTGTCATACCTTTTCTGGAATTCCAGGCATCCCATTTAGCTTTTCCTTTCAAATCCACCATCCTAGGTGCATCTGCATTAAACATTAGATCAAACTTATTTTTAAGGCATGTTTAAGCTTTAGAGTTAATATACAGTATAATTGAATGGGGTTAAGGGAGTTGATGTGTTAAGTGTTATTACCGATGTTAATATCGCCAACAACTGCCTGCTTGTAGAGGCCATAGATGTCGAGTAGCTCCTGGTCGGATGGCCTGCTCTTCACCTTCTTTACGTCCGCTGCAATCTTCTCAAACTCTGCCTGGAAGAAATTTGTATGTAAAACCATATGATTTGTACTAATGTGAAATACAAACAAACAAACAAACAAACAAAAAAGCCTGTTAACGTCATTACATTACGCTATGTAACACAAATTTTGTTCCTGGGTAGTATGTGTTATTTCTTATGTGCTTATGTTGTAAAAGTTCCCTTGTCTTGATAAATTGGCACATACAGAGCAGAATCATCTGGAGAACGCTTATGGCTTCTTGATGATAAGTCTACAGTAAGTCTTCATTTAACAACCAGAACTAAACTGAATTACCAGGTTTTTCCATTTAACGATTTTTTCTTCCCTGATGGCACGGGCATATTCCAGGAAAATTCAGGAACCCATCCTCAATCGGGTAATAATAATGCCAGGATTCATCGGGCTCAAATTGTAAAAGAGTGGTTCAGGGAGCCAGAGACACATGATACATATGACCTTTAACACAATATTTTTATTCACTTTATATTTAAATTAATTTCACTTTTCAGAGATCAAACCTACTAACCATAAAAAATGAAGAACTAAATCTCTTGTGTATATAAAGATGCCACTGCTTCTCAGAGCAGGGGCCCTTAAAAACCATACCATTTTAGGCATTTTTTTGCATTACAGTGAAACCTTGGATTGCGAGTAACTTGTTCTGCAAGTGTTTCGTAAGACGAGCAAATTAAATGTTTTAAATTAGTTTTAACTTACTAAACAAGCAAGGGCTTCCGACTATAAACAAGAAAATCTAAAAATGTTGTTACACAGTGTACAGTAATTTCTTCAGTTAAATGCACGCTGGGTAAAATAATCCAGGCTGTGAATATTTAACCTATTTCCCTCCATGTCTTTGTTCCCACTAAGCCTGTTATTATTCACTACGCAGTGGTCATTATTCCTCCAGTGTAGACACCCTATTGTTCAGCTAACAACTAACAAGTGCATGTGTGTGCCAACTGAAACTCACCGTGTTAGCATACAAGCATGCGGTGAATTGCAAAGAAGCACAAACCCACTGACCTGCGAATCTAGCATAAAGGAAAACAGTATATTTCTCATATTCGGTTATTTATTTTTACTAGTTTATCTGTTGTTGATCTGTCGAAGTGGTCAATTTACTAGACTTTTCCCCATAAATAAATAAGAAACTGATTCAGGACATGATATTTTTGTTTGTTGTCGAATGCCTAGTCTGTTACATTATTAGTGTGGTTAAATGCCGTGAACAAACCGTCTGTATATTCACATTTATACACAGGCTATAATTACGTTTCCAGCTTCAATGCTTTTTAAGACAATGCTGTTAATAATTAAAATAAATACATTTATGTAATAAATTGTCAAAATAATAATTCTGTGTACAAACCTTGTTTTAATATAAATTTCTTAAAACGCACTTGTGTGGAAAGGTTGTGTCCATCAAGATACCGGTAAACACTTTGTTTGGTCAACATTTAAGAAAAATCTAGAATAGAGATTTGCAGTAGGAAAAATTACATTAGAAAATCAGACAAAATGGAATTACAGATGAGAGCAACTGATGGAGATATGAAAATGAGGAGAGAATATTTAATGTTGCACCACTCTTTGATTTTATCTTTGCGGAAGCAAGTACTGTAATAAGAAGGATCGAAGGTAAATGCATACACCACTCACAGAGTCTTCTCAAGTCTGCTTAACTTGTTTGGCTGAGTGGACAAAATTAATGACAGATATCAGCACTTTTGAATCCCTAATTGCAAGGTCTAATGCAAACAACCAAGGGGAGATTTATGAAGCCTGCTCCCAGCTCTTAGGGTATATAAAGAGTGAACATAATGGAATATCACTCCACACTGTATGGTACTTATACAGGTTTATGCATAAAGTCATCTGAGGCCTTCTGCCACCCTTTCTTTCTTTCTCTCTCTCTTCCCTGATTGGTTGTCGTTTTGTATGTGTTTTGTATTACAAACAACTAAAAAAAGTATAATGTTCAACTCCATCCTTTATGAGTGTGTGAAAGTGGGAAAACATTTACCGCTGCTCTTTATACTGATTGATATTGTTCCAAAGACAAATAAAAGACTTTTCCCAGTGTAATTGTTCACAATGTGCAGTTGACTGTTGAATTGGATTGATCCACTCAATATTTCCAGACTAACAAAGTACAATTTCTATCCCCCTACTGCTCAGTCTAGTTTATCGTCACACTGCAGTGACTAGTGAATGTACAGTATTACTGTAGCTGACTAATCAGTTAGCGTACCGTATGCAGCTCCTAATTCTCACATGGCTGTTCCAGCTTTTCAGAATCTTTTTTGGACATCCAAGCATTTCGTTCCCAGAAACCTCTCAGGTTCTTGTTCAGTTCCGTGTCACCTTGAGACCAAACTACTACAACTCGCTTGCCGCAGATCTGTCCTGTCACTGATACAGAATGCAGCTGAATGACTTGTTTTCAACCTTGCCAAGTTTTGCCACACCGCACCCAGCACTGCAGCACTTCATCCACTGGTGTCCTGCAGAAATCAGTGTCAGATTTACACACTGAGGGTTTTCTTGCCAAGCCAAAAAAAGGACCAGTGCCCATCTGCTTTAGGCACTTAATCACACCCTGCTTCCTTTGAGCCTGTAGTACTGCTTGATTGGCTCGAGCATGTCTCAAGATACAAGAAAAACACTCAAAGACACTTGTCTCTGTCTCTGGTTGTTCGAACAAGAATTACAGTAAGACCTACCTCTTCTCCAATCACATGAATTAACACTTCTGTAATAATAATCACCTCTGAACGGGTTAGGTATTCTTAGTCCCTGACCTAGTGAACTAATAGAGTATTTTGGGGGGATTTTTTAGGCTCCCTCATAAGTCATCACAAGCTTACCCTCTTTTAAATCATTTGCATTTATTGCATGTAACAGAGTACCTTATGAGCAGTGACTTGATATGAAAGCGCAGTGCTTACTTTCAGGCGCTCGATCATGAGATGCCCAGGATTGGACTAAAGAATCTTCTTCATTCAAGAGCATCACATTAATTTGCTTATTACAAAAAAAAAAAAAAAAAAAAATTCAGTGCAAAAGATTTTGCAAATGTCGTGAAATACCATAATGAGGTCTTTAAACACCTCATATAGCAACAGCCAGCTTCCTGCATTGTCCTGATGCTGCCATTTCATAAGACGTATTAAACCTTCGTGCATTAAATAACCTGCAAAATAACATACAAGTAATAGAAAACAAAAATCACATCCCGTGTGAAAGTTGTTTGGTTATAAAATGATATAAATGCGTTCTGTAAGTGGTTATAAAGGGAGAGAGCTCACCTGCAGCATTTTCTCAATCAGGTGTTTTTTTATTGCTCCGTGCGCGCGCAGATCTGCTGATGAATTAATACAGTGCGCTCGAGCTGAGCTGAGCTGTCGCGAGCCAGAGAGTGAGCGAGCGCGCGCTGATTTGCTGAGAGGGAAAAAAAACATCGGTGCGGTTATAGCGCAGTATCTATTCAGCGCTTCATACGACATTTCATAATAAAAGCATGGCAAGCTTTCAGCATGTGCACGTTGTTGCACTATACTTAAAAAAAAGTGCTCTTCAATTTTCTTTTTTTATTTTGTATCTAGGCTAGTCATTGAATAATACATACAATTACGATTGTAATCACTGACAAACTGCTATAATACAGCAGAACCTCAGCATAAAAAATTTAATCGTACTGGAGGGAAAGTTGGATTAAAACAAAACAAAAAAAAACTTCAAATCAGTGTTTGACAGATGGTACTTAGTAACCTAGTAACACAGTGTAGGGATATATATCCAATAACAAAAATTTCAAAGCACTTTGGATAAGAGCGGCTGCCAAATGTCTAAATGTAAATTTATTAAGGCAAAAATTCTTATGCAGATAATTCGATCCAGGCACCCCAAAATATTACCAATACTACAACAACAACAAAAAAAGAAGTAAGAAACGATGTAGCTTTTAAACACGTGCAATGTTTGCAGAAGGCAGTGTTGGTATCCTGGGTTGACTCTTTCAAAACAGCTTTCGCTGACTGGAAAAAATCCGTAAAATTCATAGACTTGCTTCACTTGGCTTTCCACTGATGCAAACAAGGACACGCAACTTATCCAGAGTTTTGTTCGGTTTGTATGCCGAAAATGCTTTGTGTGACAATGCAAATTTCTTGCAAAATTCGTATCACAATCATTCACAGGCCGCACATGCAAACACCATTCACACACCACAGGCGATTTTGGGCTGCCCAAAACCTACAACATGCAAACTCCACGTGCACAGACACAAGGTGGGACTCAAACCCTTGACCCTAGAGGTGTGAGCCCACATTGCTAATAACTACGCCACCATGCCGACGACATATTAAACATTTG
Organism: Dinotopterus cunningtoni; assembly: GCA_028565755.1. NCBI lineage: Eukaryota > Metazoa > Chordata > Actinopteri > Siluriformes > Clariidae > Dinotopterus > Dinotopterus cunningtoni. The sequence goes on from JAOTRS010000026.1 coordinate 12,562,281, forward strand.
AAAACTTAAAACACACACACACACACAAAAAAACAGGTAATTTTAAATAAAATCTTTAACTGTCCAGTTTGGTGAGTCTGTACGCATGGCAGACTTAGATCATTGTGTTTTTGGCTGACAGGAGAACCTCTTGGAGAATGTCTCTTCCCCTGTTGGAGACTTTTTTTCTGAATTCTCTTATGAACAAGTTTTCAAAGAACTGTCACTTACTGTGTTTTATTTCTTTATTTTCCACACCATTTAGTGTACATTGCAGAAACTTTCATGTGTGGAAAAAACTCAGATCAGCAGTTTCTAAAGTATTCAGACAAGCCTTTCTAGCACCAACACCTATAACACAGTTAAAGTCAAAGAGTCAAACCCCTATTTTGGTGCATGCTGTGAACATTAACTGAAACTCATCCAATGTATCTGCACTGTGTTGCTTCCACATGATTAGGTATTTAGATAACGGCAATGATGAGCAGGTGCACAGATGTGCCTATTAAAGTGTACAGAGAGTGTAGAAGTGAGCTTTTCTAGCACTGTACTTCTCAAACCTCAGGACAGATTTATTGTATGAATATAATCCAAACATTCCTGAAATTGAATTTGGCACTTATAAACCACATTAGGTTCAAGTTAACTTTACTTATATGATTTTTGCATGTACATTATTGTGGTTGGATTAAAAGTATTAAATACTAGGCATGAGCCAGATAAGGTAATAACTGTAAGTACACAATAATAATTAGTGCTAACAAAATAAAAATAATCTGACTCTGAAAACCAGTAGTGCACATGATAATGATGTGGATTTTAGGGCAATATAATAACGGGTATTAAATATTGCATATCAGCATATGCAAGTAGTGTGTAGCATAAATTTCTTTATTAGCTTATTTTATGTTATAAACAGCAATGAACAGCAAGGGAAGTTCACAGAAATGTGAAAAATATGTCAACAACCACCACAACACTTCACCTGATTTCACAATGTTTTATTAGACTGTGTTATACAACCCGAGCAGCAGGCGGCGCTGCGAGTTTAAATTCAGAACGCTTACACTTCAGTGTACGTGCGACGAAGAAGAGCACAAAAAACAAATATGGCCGCCTCCCTGAACACCTCACACGCTGCAGCTTCAGAGACAGTACGTACTGCTACAGCTATTCTGAGACTCCATTAAAGCAGACGTGTAGTGACGGGATTTAGCCCGTGAGAACAGGATGGCCACACCTGGGAAAGCCAGCAAAAAGGAGAAAAAGAAACCAGTGCCGGTGAAAACGTCGCTCAACAACCCGTACACCGTAAAGTGGGAGCCATTAGAAAAGGGGCACGCGCGAATCGTCCTGAAAACATTGGCGGAGAAATTTGGTTCGGTCGATCTCCGGAAACGACACGTGAAAGTTTTTCGTAAGTGGCGAAGTAAAAGAAAGGAAGGTAAGACAGAAAATTCTCGTTCAGCGAACACAGCTGAGTCGACTCAGAAATCACAAGAGAAAAGCCGCTCGGATTCGGTTCACACCAATGAATCGACTCAAAAGAGAGTGTGCTCGGATTCGGTTGACACCACCGAATCGATTCAGGAGTCACATGAGAGAGGCTGGACTCATAAGGAGCTGAGGAACGAGCTCGCCATCGGCATCAACGAGGTGACTAAAGGCCTGGAGAAGAACGAGCTCGGCCTGGTGCTGGTGTGTGACTCGGTAAAACCCGCCCACATGACGAGCCACCTTATTCCACTGAGTCACACCCGCTCGGTCCCCGCGTGCCAGGTTCCGGGTCTGAGCGCGAGCCTTGCTGAATCGCTCGGTCTCACCAGCGTGCTCGCGCTCGGCTTCAAACACCACAGCAGCGCGTTCGCGGATACGATAGCAGCCATCGTGCCAAAGGTGCCGCCGGTGGGCGTGGCCTGGTTGCCTACGGGGACAGGTGTGTCTGGACCGGTAGTAGTCCAGGTGCCAGGAGAAACCGAGCAGCAGCTGGGAGACGCAGAGGAACTGGTGAGGGGGAGAAAAAGAAAGCTGGAGGATTTCCCTGAAGCTCAAAAAGACCATGTGACTTTACTGCAACCTCTTAAAGTAAAGAAAGTCATCCCAAATCCTGCAAAAATCCGGAAAACAAAGATGAAAGTGAACAAGTGATCTTTGGAGTTTGACAGACTTGAACAATTTTCACCTCCTGGACATTCAGGCCTCTTTGAATCGCAACTTATTCCCTTGAGACATTTTCACATTACCTGACGATATTTAATTTCCCTCCAGAGTGGTGATGAAATAGTGAAGGCCATATTATAACAAGCATGAATTGTCAACTGTGGTAAAATGTTAACTGAAATGATTATGCACATAAATGCAATTAAAATCCTGTTAAGAATAAAGAACATTCTACATCATGCCTAGCGTTATCACTTACTGAACAAAACCACCAGAGATCACACTTAAAATAATGATAAACCTTCTCTTCAGATTGAGTAAACAAGAGCAGTTACAGGTTCAGATGATTTTTATTTTATTCAAATATCCATGCTGGTATTCATTGATGTATCTTTAACAATCAGATATCTGGGTGGCCACCGTGTTTGACATGGTGCTGGTACAATTTCTTTTAAGTTCATTTGAAGTTCACACAACCTGCAATGGAGTTTAATAAAAATCTTCAGAGAAAGCTGAGCGTCATTTCAAAACCACATCAGCTAGGTTTAAAAAAAAGACCTTGTAAATAAGGCAAGTATTTTGGGTGATTTTCGGGGGGGGGGCGGTTCATCATGCTCGGATCATACAGCAAGCTTCAGGACTGCATACACACACATGAACACACTCACTGGCATTCACAGATAGCGACCTGGATTTTGTCTGAAAAGTTGTCAGATTTAAAAGGAGATTATTCTCTGGTGCCTTTTAAGATTGTAATCTGGATGTGCTTTAAAGGCCTGGAGACAATGATACTCTTACATTTGTTAATTATGACAGAAGCAGGAACACAAAGGCATTTTCTACTGTATAAAAAAAGCATATACATTTATACTGTATAAGTCCCATGTAAAAGCGATGAAATCAAATGATAAATTTTTCAGCTGCATATAACCAAAAGCACAGGGAAAGCTTGAACTAGAAAGATCGTGTCGTCGTCAAAGCGACAACGTGCACGTGATTGTTCGTCTCGTCTGCTCCTTTGTGCTTGTTTGTTAAAATTTGCAGCACGTGCCAGCAAACGTGTCACTGCTTTAAGCTTTTGTTCTTATGATTTGCGGATGATACGTTCAACTTAAATACAATTCTAAATATCAGAATTGTTTGAAATAACAGACTAAACACTGGAGTGTACACAAATGAAAACGAGGCTTCACATTCTTCTAGGTTTGCACATACTCATGACCTAAACACAAAAAAATAAATCATATTTAAAAAATAAAAAATGCACGCTAGAGCGTTTAAGCTCGATTAAGATCTTGTTGTGCTTCCAAAAAAAAAAAAAAAAAAAAAAAAAAAAGAGGTGATACATTCTTCACATGTACGCAGCAAAACCCAACCGAGAGCCAGAACCAGAGCAGAGTTCCATGGTAAAGACTTTGGATGTGACCCTGCCTCGTTTCTCAGTCCCTTTTATAAACCACAACACGTAATAAATATCACACATTAACTATACAGGTGCTTGTTCTTTCACACTGATTTGGAAACAAAAAAATGAAGGAAACGGGTTTGACGGAGATCATCTGAAAGACATTTGCTTGTCTATCGTGTATGTGCATTAAAAAAAAGAAAGCGATAATGAGAGGCATTGACAGTTGATGCATGTCTTAGGAAAATTGAGAATTGTGTTTACAGTTGAAGAAGTTGAAGAAAAAGTCAGTCTAAAGCTGATGCTTTTCACATTCTGCCGATATTTAGAGAGGAAAAAATTATGAGAGAATCTCTCATAAGAAAAACGAGACCTAAGAGAGCTGCGCAATGGAACTCATTCACTGAATGGATTTGCTGCATGTTATGTTTCAACTACCGTCCCCTGGACATGAATGTAGCAGCTGGTTACTGGAGCACGAGGCCAACCTGAAAGAAAGGTGAGACAAGTCAGTGAGGGACATAGCTGCTTGATAAATAATCAAAGGTTAATTTGAGAAAGACATTCAACAGGGGAAAAAAAAAAACAATGCAAAGCATTTAGCATTTGTCTGTTTGAATGGTGTTTTCCTCCTTGTGGAGGAAAACGCTCAGATATCATACTTTAATCAATCGTCCTGAGCATTTCGAGGAGGTTTAAGTCGGTTTTTAAATCTAATAGGAATCATTTAATGTAAAAAAAGTGATTCTACTCTGAACCGACCTCAATTGTACGAGGGGCGTTCAAGTCAAACCGGGACTTTTGATTGTGCAGATTAACAGAACACAGCAAAGAGCATAAAAAAAACTTTTATTTCTCTATATAATCTCCTCTACACTAATGCACTTATCCTAGTGTTTCACTTAAATATCACACGAGAGGGAGTGCTGTTGTGGTGAAGATCAGCACGGCATTAATACGGCTGTAGACACAAGGGCAGAGCTCAGCGATTGGGGTTACAAAGCAATTTGGGAATTTGGCCTTGTGCTAAAAGCTAGTTAGCTTTGTAATAGTAAATAAACCAACTTAGAAGCAAGTACCAGGGAGATAAAATAATGTTTAAAATGACATAACATTAATAGATGTATTTTCTTGCTAAAAGTGCTTCAGTGACCAGTTCTGACAAAGGTTTTCAGCAGGCAGTCGCTCTCCTCAGAATGGAGGACTGTACTGACGTACTTTCACCCATGCAGGTGAAATAACCGATTGTTTGTGTGATTAACCAGTGTAATAGAATACCTGTCATACAAAGAGTCATACAAATACTTAAACATCCCAGTGCTGTTACAGTCTGTTATCACCACTCGTAAAATACCTCTCATCTAATCAGATTGCTTGGTTGGAACCAACTGTGTTTGGACAGCATCAAGGTAAAAAGTTCTCAGTATGCAGGAGCAATGATCAGACTGCCTGCTTCACGTCTAAAACGCTGGCCTCCCAGGAACTTCTTTAAAGGCCCAAACATGAGGAAATGGCTGTCAGTCAAGTCATTATTGGTTATTCAGCACAATCAAAAGTCCCGATTTGACGTGAATGCCCCCTTTAGTATTGTAACATTCTTTTTAAATAGAAAGGATTAGTTTGTTGATACAGTGTAATGATAGAGTTATAAAAAAAAAAAAAAGACACATGATGTGATTCAGGTAAGGAAATAAGTGCATTAATATGATCTATTATGGTATTTATACCATATTGTCTGCCTCATTATCATTATTGCCTGCCTTATAATCCTTTTTTTTCTCCTTTAAAGTCTTCTGTAAACTCGCTGGTTTTTGTTTACCTTCTCAGGCTCCATCCCGGGACACTTCCAGTTGTAAAGATAATACTGAAGGTTCCCGTCTCCGATTCCAAACTTGAGCTTTTCCAGGAAAGTTTTATTCTCCATTAAATCCAAAGCATTAAAAACATCAAAGCCTTTCTGTAACGAAAGGAAACCAGAATCAGTCAGCCGGGGGTGTTAAAAAAAAAGTGTTTATAGTGTTGCAGGTCACAGTCTAATTTGAAACATAAATATTATTTCCTTTGATTCTTACTGCTTATTTTGCCTATAAAGAAGCACCAGAGACCACAATCACAGCAGGCATATAAAAAAAAAAGAATTAAGAGCCGGAAACGTTTTGCATACTTGAGGTTTTGCATGTATCCTGTCTCATCCTTCTGTATAATCATAAACCAGATGTTGTTCTAGAATACATATCTACACCAGGGGCTTTTAGACTCGAGCTCCAAACCCAGCATAAGCCAAATGTAATTTTAGTTCAACCTTATTCACTTACCCTGTCGTGCTGCAAAAATATTTATACACTTTCACAACCAAGTACCTTTGTTAAAGAAATCATTACTCAATTAATTCTAGATGATATCACTTTTTTGGGAACCTCTGATGTACATTAATCCCTAAAAAAACCCACAACTATCAGTCATATCGGGTTCACAGTTTTAGTGGCTGAGAATTTATGAATAAAATCCCACAGCAATCCTAAAGTTACTTAATCCCATCTCATTATTTTGGTGTCTGGTCTGATTTTAAATCTGAAGTGTATTAAATCTGTACCAGTTTGGCGAGGATGAGCGCATCGTTCATCAGATCGATCAGCGGCGTCTCCGTGTGCACGTTATAAAAAGAGTAGGCTGCCTTTAGGCTTTTGTGCAGCGGGTGGTGCATGACTGTGGACGGCAGCGTGTAGAAACTGATGAAGTCGGTCAACGTGCCACCAGAACCCTGGACGGAAAATGCGACGCAGAAAATTAAAGCAGACATTAAACGCTAAACTAAACAGAAAGGTAGCTGAGGTTTGGGGAAGCACAGGAACACACTGTACCTCCACCACGTATGTATCGATGATGTTCTCCTGTGGGAGGAACCAGTGCTGCACCTCCTCCTCCCCCATGACGGGCTGCAGGTGGAACTGGCTCAGGTATTTCTGCAGGAGCGCCGTCACCTGCTGCACGTCACTAGCCGCCATCGGCCTCAACCCAGGAGTGCGTGTGCTCTGTGGTGAAACAAAAGAGGGAGATGTGAGGAGGGGCATGAAGACGTGAATACCTGCTGCTAAAATGACTTTTTGCAACACCAGAATCACATTAAATTGCTTTATTCCTTAAATTCCTGAAAAGAAATGGCTTTAAACATATGGTTCCTGACCATTATTTCTTTTCAAATGCTTAGAAGGAGAGACACACTGATTGATAAATATTTCCAAACAGATCTAAATGCATCTCCATGACAACAGCTGATGAGCATCCTTTATAAATATGTATGAATTTCCAGAAGACTTACATCTGGTAACCGGTAAAGCTTCATGGTCCTTTGTAGTGTCATGTTTCTGCTGAGGTGGGAAAATTTCACCTCTACAAGCTTCCTTGGGTTTAGAGAGCGATGCCAATACCTACAAAAAAAACAGTACAAAGCTTCATTATGAACTAAAAAGAATGTTTAAGCATTGTGTTAGCGTTTAGACATTAATACTTCATTGTTGTTCATGCGTATGTGTGTATTGATACCTGCATGTAGAGACAGGTTTGGGCAGTACCACCCCAGCGGTGTAAACTGCCTGGAAAATGCCCTCTAGGTTGACCCGGCGTGTGATCTCTCGGATCAGAACGGGAGCTACGCGCTTGGAGCGAAGCTTTTTATGCACACACAGAAAGTTGATCTCTACCATCTTTTTTAACCTGAACAAGGATCAGAAAAGAAAACTGACTTTATTTCAGAGATTTTGGATTGAACAACAAGAAAAAAAAAGCTAGGTTTCTTAACTGCAGGCATAAAAGGGTCATAATTGTTGCCTGGCTCGGTCTCTCACTTTCCAATTGAGGTTTAAAAAAAAAAAAAAAAAAAAAAAAGTCCTGTTCTGTTTATTACAATCCAAACATGGAAAAATATAGTTAAGAGAACTAAACAGTGGTAAAACTGGCTTCCCGTCTGCTTTGAAACCCATCATACAAAACCAAGCCTTTCTACCTGAAAGAAGCCTAAATACTTTCCACTGCTGTTTTGACTAGGATATTACGATTGTCAGTGATTTATTTGAGTCAGACACGTTCTAGTAGAACTAAATTAAGTACAGACCTTCCCAAATACTTTAAAAGGTTTCCTACAAGTTAGGTTTGTCACAAATAATTTAAACCTCTCCAAAACCCAACCAATTGTGTATCTCAGTCATTTTGTTTCATATCTCACTATGTGAGGTTGCAGGCACTTAATATCGATGTAATGAAGACAATACGAGAGAAGGCCTTGGGAGGTACAGTAAGCTGGAGTGGAGGTGTGGTCATGTGCAGGACGGAGTCAATACAGAAAATATTTTTGTGCAACAGAATATCAGAAAGTCAGTCCTGCACAGGATACGGCATACACCTCATTCTCTTCACATCACCTCTATCCTGGCATCTCTCCCCTCTGTGTGAGTGTTAGAGCAAGGCAGGGTAATACTTGCATTGCATTTGGCAATGCCCAATGATATAGATATTTTGGGAAAGCATCTCATTTAACTTCATCTTTAAGAAGGAAATTAAAATTGACCTTGGCCTGTTGTTTCTTGAATTTATGTACTGGTAATCTCCTGTAAACAAGACTTCAACAAAACTTACTGTCCAAGCTTTTATTACTTGTAAAGCGATGTTTATTTGATGGTTTATTTCAGAAGATTAAGCCAAAATCTCCCATCATTTCTCTACGGTATAGTGAAAATGTTAAGGTTTTGCCAAGGGCGAATGAAAGCTTCTTTAAAAAACTGTGTGGTCCTTTGCTCAATACTGGACTAGTTTTGTTACACAAAGGACAGTGCACAACTGCCTGCCTGGCCATCATTACATTATGTATTTACCTTTGTAGATAATTAAATAGCCCTCATCTGGTGATTCATCCTTGTGCATTTATTATGTACTACCTAATTCTTGTGGGATAGCTGACCATCTGTGCTTTTTATACATTTGTTATGTGTATATATATGTATGTACAAATGTATACATGTATACATATATATACACACACACAATAGTTATACATACACCATTCAATCATAATAAAATAATTGAATTTAAATTCCACTTGTTCCACCAAGGAAGCTCTGGCCCCCTCAGACTCAGGCTCTGCAAGGTCTCTGGGGTCGTGCTGTGGTGTTTGGCACCACCTGCTGTGGGTTGCAGGACAAGGACTCTGAATTATTTGTCTGGCGCATTCAATGGGTGCTTAATTGGATTGGGATCTGGGGAGTTTGAAGGCTGGGTTGGTGGCCTTGGACTCTTTGCCTGCAGTGCCCTGTACGAGGTGTGGGCTTTTGGCAATTTGAGCTGCATTACCTTTTCTTTGTACCTAATAGGCTGGTCTTTGAACCGTGCAGGCTTGGGTGAACCTTAGGTGCCCAATGACCCTGTTACCAGTTTGCTGATGTATAGTTGGTAATCAACGTTAATGTGTTAAATTAATGGCTGAATGGTGTATATGCACATGTATGTATATATGTCCGATTGTTGAAGACTAATTTTTTTGTCCTATACTTACCTTGGTATATCTTTATTTTTCCCCTTTTATATCCTTTTTTTTACTATTAAAATTGAATAAAATATGGTTTAAAAAAATCTAGATCTAGCTTTTAATATCAAAACTGCAATTTCGCTAAGTCTTGCTCCCACAATCCTTACGTGTCATAGATGTGGATGTCAGCAGGAATGGCACTGATGAAGCCTACCAGCTTCCTGTTGGATGAGACTCTCACACCACAGTGCCACTGAGGCAGCCAGCCAGGCGGGCGCAGTGCCCTAAAGCATACATGGACGCAAAAGACAAATGTGAGAAATGTTATTTAAAATAAAATAAAAAAAATTAAAAAAAAAACACGTACAGCAACATTTAAAACCAACATCCGGTTGGCTACGCAAAATAGATGATACACATGCAAACAATATGCTATTTACTGGGCTGAATTGTATTTGTCTTTGTATAAAAAGCATAGACGTAAAGGATCCTAACATATAACAAACCTTTTTATGATGCATCTAATAAATAAATAAAAATAATATAAATGATTTTACCATTTAAGAAAGTTAGGCGAATAGTCAAATCTAAACATGTTGTCATCGTCCTCGACGTAATTCTCATTCAGCAGCGTGTACAGCTCTTTCAGCTACAACCGAAGGAAGAAAAGAAGCCAAATCACTTAAAATGGCTGCACAGATCATAAGGAATTGCATGCACGCTGCATGTACACAGATGATGATCGATTAAACAATATGCAGACAAGAACATACAAATTGGTCTTACACACACTCACCACTTCAGCACTGCTGAGATCCAGCGTGTCCCACATAAAACCTTGCGGGAGGGAATATGGCTCCTGTCGGATGTTTTCTTTATCCGGCTCGATCGGGCCGTGAGTGGTCACCACCTCGTCTATGTCCAAACAAATAAAATAACACAATGAAAAGGAAAGGTTTACCCATACATAAATATCCAACCTGATAAATATCTTCATCTGGCATTCAAGTCAAATGGGACCTGTATAGAGTAAAAAAATCCATTTATTTTTTATATAATCCCATGCTACCATACACTAAAACTTCTCAGTGTTTCATAAGTGCTTGGATATGATTACGGTAGAAAGTTTTCTCAGTACGCCAGAGCCATTATCAGACTGATTGCTTCATGTCTGAACCGCTCGCCTCCCGGAAACTGTCCAAATATGTGGAAATGGCTTGGAGCAAGGTCAGGACTGAACGGGGGATGTGGCAATAACTCCCAGCTGAGTTGCTGTAATGTTTGATGAATGAATGTGTGTACAGTTCCCACAGACAGATGTGTCTCTTCCACAAGGTGATGACAGGTTATTTGTTTATTTTTAAAGATCAGGCGTTCCACTCGCTGAATGTTCATGAGAACGACTACAGTGGGCCCTGTGCCACCTCACGGATGTTCAGCTTTCTTTAAAACCATTCAAATGTTTTACTGCAGCTATGAGTCTCATCACCGTACTGTGCTTGAAGTCAATTGGTTTTACGCCTTTCTTCATGAAGAATTTCCCTACGACATTCTGTTCTGAACAGCTAAATGCTATTTTGCTTAATATGCGATTTGTACGGCCTGATATCTTAGCGCCACCTTGCGTGTCACCTTCCAACACAACCAACAGGATGCGCTAAGATTCCTTCTACTGCTAATGAGATGGGAAGTTCTGATTTGACTTGAACACCCCACATACAAGTTTTAATGAAATAGTAAACTCATTCGATTGCTGCAAGCCTTTTATCTTTTTAACAAAAACAACAAACCAGATGTGTTAAGCTGAGATGCCAAAACAAAAAAAAGAAAAAAGAAATGAAGCTGACTTGTTCAGGAAATAAAAAGCCAAGAGTGGTTAAAACAAATGTAAAGAAGTTACCTCACTAGAAATATATAAATATTTGCTTTTATCATTAGTCTCTTTAAAAACATCAGTGAACCCGACTCTATCGATCCATTCCAGTTCTTCAGAACAGAAGGAGAACTTACTGAGCTTCGGCACAGGCTGAGTGTCCCAGAACTGGTACTTGTGCTTAGTGGCCTCGTCTATGTTTTTGGCAGGTCCTTGACAAGTAGACAGCAGCTCCATGGCCCTCTGAATGTCCTGCAGCTTCTGCATGGGAATGGCTGGATTCTGTAAGAGAAGAGAGCTAAATCAGTGGATGTAATGAGGCCTATACTTCTACACATTGCAGCATCTTGTGCTATGAGTAATCTTTTTCTCGAAACAGGAAATAACGTCTCACAGCAGGTGTGAGTTCATGCTAGGAACCTTTATCTCCTGAGAATCAGAGGCTGAATCAGACTTGGTTCCTCCTGAGCTAGGCTTTTCTTTTTTCCTCTTTTGTTTCTTCTTTTTCTTCTTCGCACCAAGGTCTCCACCAGGACTCCTGAAGAAGAAGGAAAAAAAAAAAGAGATAATCTTTTGATCATGAATAGGTAGATGGTAGTTTTACCAAAAATGCTGTGTTGATTGTTTTTTTAAATAATCATATTTAAAATGTAAAGCAGTTCACAGACAAGAAATTTAATTTACTGACAAGATGATGTGATAGCAACAGCGACCTGACAGACAGTATTACAGAAATCATCATTAGCATAATTTTCAATTAAGCTGTATGAAGCTTAATCTGCCTAGCAACAGTGAGCAGATTTTTACATTTTACATGCCTTTTCAATGTTGTGTGACGATGTTGCTTGTACTTCACTACCACAATGTTGATTAAATACCCGGATGTTTTTTTCCCCCGCCTTTCATACCAGAGCACTAATTTATTCAATCATTCATTTATCTTTTATAATGCTTATCCTATACAGCAGGGATACTGAAATAAAACTTAAGAAAGTCAATAAACTTTCCTTAAATACAGTAGGTCAGATAGATTCAGATCTTAATATATGCTCGCAGTCATAGTAAGTTTATTTAAAAAAAAAAGCTATTTAAAATTTCTATAGCCTTTTAATAATACTTATTGCCAGTTTTCAACTATGTTAAACATATGAACAGTTTGAGCTTTGACGGCCTTGAATATTTCTTTGTATTCATATGGAATACAAACAACAATATTTAATCTTTAGTGAATCTTCATTTGCACGCTGGAACAGGACTCTGGTTGCTCCGTCATACTTGGCTCTCAGTTCAGGTATTTTGGTTTTGCTGCACACAATACACAGTAAACTATCACATTAACTGGCTCTGTTAAGTGATGATTTCCCCGATGGAAAAAGTGCTAGATTACTGGCATAGTAATTATTCTCAATGATCAGAAAAGCATTAGGGTGCAGATAGAACTATGACTCTGTCCGAATCTGGCCCATGTAGTGATCCTATACAGGGTCGCAGAAAGCCTGTAGCGCATCCCAGAGCACAAGGCTGGGTACACCCTGAAAGGGGCGCCAATCGGTCACAGGGCACACATGCACACACCATACACCAATTCACACACAACAGACCATTTTGGAAAAACCGATTAGCTAAATCTACACGTCTTTGGACTGTGGGAGGAAACGCACCAAGCACGACTGCGACCACGGCATGCGTCTGAAAACATGCAAACTCCACGCGCACAGACTGGAGGTGGAAATACAACTCTCGACCATAGACGTGCGAGGCCGCAGTGCTAAACACTACACCACTGTGCCGCCTCATCCCAAAGCAAATTTCCATTAACAATTAAAAACAATCTATTAATTGAAAAAAAAAAAATCGATTACCTGATTATTACCTATTTGGCCTAATCTGTTAATAATTCAGGTGTTTTAATCAGGCTCTGTATCCCCTGTGAAGGTCAATCTTAATGTTTCAGCACATCAAGACATCTTAGACAATGCTCTGCTTCCAACTTTGTGGTAACAGTTTGAGGAAGGGCCTTTTTCTATTCCAACATGACTGAGCCCCAGTGCACAAAGCAAGGACATGGTTTGATGAGTTCGGTGTGGAAGAACTTGACTGGCCCTAACGCAGAGCCCTGATCTCAACCCCATCGAGCACCTTTGGGATGAACTGGAATGGAGATTGCGAGCCAGGCAATGAATGAGTGCCTGAAGGCTCTACTGAATGAATGGGCATGAATTCTCACAGAAACACTCCAAAATACTGTACTGTGACAGCCTTCCAAGAAGAGTGAGAAAAAAAACCCCATATTAATGTATATGGATACAATTTCATTTCAGGTTTGGCTAAATACTTTTGTCTATATAGTGTACTTTCCAAGCAGATTGTCACAAAAGATGACGCAACACCTTCTGACCAATCAGAATCCAGAATCAGGCTGCGATTAATCGTCATCTAATTGAAGCAGGTGAACCTAACAAGCAATAGACAACTTGAAAACTACCACCACTGCTAGTCATCATCTGTACATAAAGCTTAGCTAAGTGCACGAGCGTTTCATTCAAACGTGGCCCGTTGCCGTGGCTACAGCTGAACCGACAAGCAGGAAATAAACCCAGGCCAATGTAAAGCACACGGAAGTGTTAACAAGAGGCTGTACACTTTGTACACATGATATGCTTTGCGCTTATTATTTTTTCCTATTACTAGCCCTTTTTTTTGACATGCATGCTAAACCTGAGCTGGCGTTAGCTTCTAAACTAAACTAACTCAGCGCATCTGCTCCGGAACCATTTCAGAAATTAAACCCCACCCTTGTGTGTGTTCATTTTCCTCTTCATTGTCTCCGTCGATGCCGCAGGTGTCCTGGTCGTCCAGCTCCAGGCTCTGCTGGCTGGCCGCAGACTCGCTATCCTCCGCCATGACGGATGGAGAGAAGAGAAAGGACCTAACGGGCTAGCGATGCTTACTGCAGTAACAGCGCCCATTAACGTCGCTTCATAATAAAAGTCTAATGCCTGCACGCACGTTAATTGATGCTGTCCAGCAGAGGGCAGCAGCCAGCTAACGAGGTTTATTGCAGTAATAGCGCTCTCTACTGGACAGCATCCACCAACGTCACCTCACTATTAGAGTTTGTCTACCTGTAATGCCAGCAATACACGTTAATGGATTCTGTCCAGCAGAGGGCGCTGTTAATTCAGAAAGCCTCGCTAGCTGCAGTAGCAGCGCCCTTTGCTGAACAGCATCCATTAACGTCTCTTCATAATAAGAGTCTATTGTTTGCGTGCACGTTACGGGACTAATTTAAGAAATGTTTCATTCTCAAAAAAACAAAAAAAACAAAAAAAAAAAACATAAATTTCTACTCATCATAATGTCTTAATGTTTAAGCAGTAATTAAAATATTTATTTAGTTAAGACGTGAAAAAATCCGTCCTTCAAAAATAAATGCATTATAATACTTACTCAATGATAGTCTCACTCACTCATCTTCTATACCTGGACCTGGAGCCTTTCCCAGGAGCCTTAGGGCACGAGGCAGGGTACACCCTGGACAGGGTGCCAATCCATTGCAGGGCACACACACATACACACACTACGGGCAATTTTAGGAATGCCAATTAGCCTAACCTGCATATTTTTGGACTGTGGGAGGAAACCGGAGTACCCGGAGGAAACCCACCAAGCACAGAAAGAACACAATGATAGTCTACAGCGCTTTAATCTGTATACAGGGGAGTGGGGTACCTGGAGCCTATCCCAGGAGACTTAGGGCATGAGGCGTGGTACACACTGGACGGTGTACCAATCCTTCACAGGGCACACACACACAAACACTTGCACACTACGGGAAATTTGGGAATGCCAAAATGCATGTCTTTGCACTGTGGGAAGAAACCGCAGTACCCGGAGGAAACGCACCAAGCACAGGGAGAACATGGAAACTCCATGCACACAGACCCGAGGTGAGAATCAAACACGGATCCTGGAGATGCAAGGCAACAGTGCTAACCACTAAGCCACTATAAAAACAGAATTGGCTGGACTGAGTTTAAAATAACGAGACACAAGCGACCATAAACAGATTCTGCAAAGAAGAGACATAAAATGATATACTAAAGACTTTTTAAAGTTATTAGTTCGCCAATGCCATCCATCGCAGGGCACACACACTATGGGCAATTTAGGAACGCCGATTAGCCTAATCTGCATGTCCTTGAAATGCTGGAGGAAACCAGAGGAAACCCACCAAGCATTGGGAAAACATGCAAACCCCATGCTCACAGACCCAAGGTGGAAATCGATTCCAGATCCTGGAGGTGCAACAGTGCTACACACTAAGCCACCATGCCGCCTCAGTCTTCTACATAAAGAGATAATTATAAGTTTCTCAGGAACAGTAATAAATGTTTGAAACGTCATCCCAAAAGACTGACATGTATTCCTCAAATCAAGTAGCTTTGTTGCATTCTTGTACCTTACCGTTAGGATAGTTAATGTTTAACCATCAAAACATTTACCTTTATTTAGTAGTGGATGCTTTTATCTCAACCAAACATCCAGTTAAGGAGTTGAAAAAAAAATGTAGGCAACAATTTTTGCTCAATGCTATGAAGTGCTTGTGTAGTCTCTGTGGTTTTGAACTTTGAACATATACAATCCTTCACTTCAGTGCCTTCGGCATGTTTTTTTGACTTGCTGATATGAGGAAAACATAGTCAAGTACAGTATTACAAAAGGTATACTTTGGCACAAATCAAGCCAAAACAGTAGCATCTTTTAATTTAATCTCATAGTGTGTTGATCATTCGCACTATAGAGCTGCTTAGATCGATGTATAAGATGTATTAAACGTTTCTAGATTTTGAATCAAGAAAAATACATTACAAAATATTATAGATCTCCTTTGTTGTTTTAGCTTTTCATTCATTTTGAGACTGCAATTAATGACAAAATGACCTGAATATCATGACTCAGCAAGAACTGGGTTGATGAAGGTGATCCATAAGTGCTTGACGTGCTACAAATATGGATCAGTACATGCCTGTTAAAAATAACAGCAGGATGAAGGTGATGGAGGATGACATTGGCTGACAAATAACCCAGGTGCTTAAGGATAGTGTAATATTTCATGAAAACAGATGAAGCTTACTCCTGAAGAGTGCTCATCTTACCTGGAGAAGAGTCAGTTAAATAGCGTGCTTGTACTGTACTTCCAGGTCGGCTGAAATCTACAACAGTAGTATTGTTTTTTTCACCCTTATGGCTTTCATGAGTATTTTATAGCTAGTGTGGGGACATAAGAACAAACAATTACAAACTATTCAACATGCTAGTATGAAATGAAAAAGGAAAAATATCATGTTCCAAGGTAGGTGAAGCTTGAAAAAAGACCAGGCGACAATTTTATCATCTTTAACTGTCTAGTTTGGGTGAACCTGTGCTCACTGTAGCTTCAGATTCCTATGGCTTTTGAAGCTCATCCACCTAAAGGTTTGAAAGGTTATGCATGCTGAGATGCTTTTTTTTTTTTGCTCACTGTGGTTGTAAAGTGTTATTATCTGTATTACTGTAGGATTCTAGTCAGCTTGAAAAAGTCTCCCCTATTCTATCCGTCGTCAATTATTATAGCAAAAAACAGTGTGTAAACTTCTGTCTAAAAAAAATAAAAATAAATCATAGCATAAATCATGGTCAAAGACATGGAGATCAGAGATTTGACCAGGCAATGGTCAAAGACATGTAGATTTTCCTCAGTTTTATTGTTTGATATAACCATAAACTGAAGGCCTGTATCTGTATCATTTTATACATACTGCCATGTGTGCCAGGGAAACCCCCGCACAATCTGATTGCATCAGCTATAGTTCAAAAGAGGTGCTCAGTAGAATTTGTTTCCTGAAGTCTGTTACCTACAGTAAGCTGTTTTTTAATGTGATGTGCGTCCACTATACTCAACCACCAGAGGTGGGCAAAGTACCCAAATCCTGTACTTAAATCAAAGCAAAAGTCCTTCTTTTACAATTCAACTGGAGCAAAAATACAGAAGTGAGTACCTTTAAATTTACTTAGGTATCAAAAATATTCAGCTTGTATGAGATTACAGGAGCCTTAAAGTCATAGTAAAAGAGTCTCTTTCTCGGCCTGTCTGTCTACCTACCTGCTTCCCGGCTGTGGACGTGCTGTTCTGTTGCTATCTGCAACTATCTCCGCTTGTTATTTCATGCACCTGCTACATGAATGAGTATTTTATGGAGGGAAGGAAATCATAATATCCAGAAGCATGTCGAATCTAACACTTCTAATACTATTAGACACTATTAATGGTTATGTAAAGCAACACCATGCAGAAATGTAGTGCAGTAGAAAGTATAGATATATCTTGTATGATGTGGTTGAGTAAAAGTATGAGTATCCTCTAAGTAAAGTACAGATAAATGAAAACTGCACTTAAGTACAATACACTAACAAAGTACATGTACTTACTGTAGTTACCTTTCATCTCGGTCAACCACGTTCACATATCCACTCACATTCACTCTAACATTTAAATGAAGCCTTTTCCTTTCTATTGGAACTCTTGGACTCTTGATCCGAACAGTAACTTTAATGGTCGGAGGTGATTTTTCTGAACCCAAGGTTATGAGAGAAACTGATATCAGCAATAAAATATTCTCTCTCTCCCCCCCATTTTTTTTTTTTTACAGGATTAGATTGGATAATTGTATTTGAAATGACTGAACCCCTTAAAGCAATGATGAATAGAGAAACATTCCAGTGCAATTCCCTGACATGATCACAGTGGGTTATGCATTTGTAATAGGTGTTTATTCCTAGCAGTGATTCTCAAAATCATAAGATGCTTAATCAAATTAAAATTGGATAAAAAACAAAAATGTGTATAATTGGACTCATTCATATCACAAGTGATCAGTCCAGACATTCAAAAAGAGGTTTGTTGTGGATAGATTGCAATATGATTGGGTCAAAGTTCTTAAGGGCATCAAGAACAACTTTTATATTCATACAATGTCACACACACAAACACGCATTTGGCCAAAGATTGACAACTGCAAACAAGTGTAGCATATTGATTCACGCACATTCACGCATATTTGATTCAACTCCCAAAATTGTTCTCCACAGATGGAGAAATACACAGTAGAGAAGCATCATACATACACTGTACACACTGTACACGTACACACACACTGTATTGACATACAAACAAGGTTTATGCATGACATTAAAAAAAGGCAGAGCATAGATATTAGACAGGATCTCCGAAAAGATGCGAGGATTGTAAATGAACCCAGCTGCTACGTAGGCACTTCAGACAGACAGAGCAATTTGTGTGTGTATGAGACGAGCAAAAGACAAAAACTGAATAACTGAATAAAACGTTCACTTAAGCTGTTTTAAAAAAAAACAGTGATTACAATAAAGAACACACATAATACAATTGCAAATTATAAAGACCAAAAAAAAAAGACAATTTAACTAAAGTTAACATAATGCATAGCTGTGCGTCTTTAGTCTCGAGTGTGAAGCACAACAGGAAGGTCACAGATGCTACAGATTATACACAGACTTGATTATCATACTGAGGAGGAAATACTGCATTTAATCGCCACTCGAGATTCAAAACTCGCCTCTGATGCATAAAAAAAGCAAACACTCGCTTGAGAGACTGAAACCACAGACGCAAAATCTTGACAGACTCGATTTTCATTCTTAGATTCGTTTAAGGAAGACTTTCTGCTAATCCACAAACGAGTGATTTCGTTCAGCTAAGTGCTGGGACAAGGTGGACGAACCCGTGATTAAACATTTACTGTGGACAAGACGCAGCGCTCAGTGCCGTATGCTGCCAGTTGAAGATCCTATTGCTTACCTGAACACCAGCAGCAGTTCATAAAGCTAAACATCTCACCTTCATACAATGGCTTTCGTTTGCAGTTTCTTTAAAAAGGCATAGCTGTTGTGCATATACGTGTTTAGCGCAGTGCTTTTTCGTTCACACACACAAGCAAGTTCCTGGAAGCTATTATTGATTTCGGTCGCTTCGGCTTTTCGCTTTTACAAGTAACGTAAAAGGCAGACCCCCAAATCCTTTAGCCACAAGGCAAATCCACAGGTAAAAAGGCCAAATGTCAGGGGTCATTTGAGGTTAAAGGCAAGCAGTGGCCTCTCCTCTCGCTTCTGCCACGGACTCTTCTTGTTCTCGTCGCTGTCCTCAGGAGCAGCCAAACCATCCGGGGCGCTGTTGCTCGAGGAAAGCTTAAGGTGCGTTTGGGCACGCTCAGTCCTCAGTATCTGTTCCTTATCCCCTCTTGATTCATCTTCCACCTCCATGGTGAGATCAGGGAGCGGAGGAGGTGACGGGAGTGGAGGAGTGGGAAGCAGTGGAGGTGAAGGCGGCATTATAGTCTCTTCCTCGATCTCAGCTTTGGGCAACAAGGGCCTGAGTGAGTTTTCTTCTGGGCTGCAGGCAGGAGTTGGGCTCTCACTCTCATCAGGTTCTGAATGAGCGTTAATATCAGCATTAGCCTTAGCACCCTCCACAAATACCAGCGATGTGCACGCAACAGTGGGTGGCATAACCCGGGCTTTTTCCTTACTTTTGGCCTTGCGGCCTGGTGTGACATCACTCACATCTACACCTGAGTCCAGACTGGCATCGTTGCTGCCCACAGAACTGGCACCATGTGCTGCCCTCTGCAGATCGATGTAGGAATGGCGGATGTGCGCATTCGAGCGGCCGTCCAGTGACACAAACCAGGCTCTGGGATGTGGGAGGGGCTTCCCTCCCCTCAGCTCCATTAACGTCTTCTCAGCTAGTAGCTGATCTTCTCCATTCATCTGTACCACCCCAAGAGCTGCCTCACTTAAAGAGTTGGGAATAGACAAGGCTTCAGGTAGAGCTGCCTTCCAATCACCCACTGTACCTCCTGTTGGCTCCCTCGCTCCTACTTTCCCCTCCTCCTCCTTCACTTTGCCCAAGTTGTTCACTTGCCCTACTTCAGCTTGAGGCTGATGGGATGCGTTAAGCTCTGCTCGGATGCTCTCGAGCTCGCTCCGCTCATCTGACTGGAGCAGAAGCGCTTGTCCTGAGAGAGGGTGCGTCCCAGGCAGCCGCATGTAATGGGCGGGGATTAGTAAAGTTGGACGTCCTTTCTGATATCCTGCTCCGCCCTGGCTTACCTGGAGCTCTGACATGCAGCAGAGCAGTGCCCCGGGGCGGGGCAGAAGGCCCGGGGGGCGTTCAAGTTGATCTACTGACCGTGAGAGCAGGAAGTCTGATGGACGATGCTCCGACCCCAGATCCCTCTCTGGAGAAGCTGTGGGTGAAGTCGTGGAAGGAGAAAGGCGGAGCTCGCGTGGACTGGCCTTGCTCTCTGAGGACAAGCGGCCAGCTGAGGCAGCGTGGTGCAGCGGATACGGGGATGAAGACGATGCAGATGCGTGTAAAGGATGGACAGCCGAGGACACGGCAGAGGTGTAGCTGCGACGATATTCGCAGTGGGAGCGACTCCCGAGTTCGTTCCGAGATGACACCAGCTCATTGGTGGAGGAGTCATGAGGGGCGGTGTTCAGCATGGGTGTTTGCAGGTCTGGTTCCACCCCTACATGGTCTAGCTGGATCTCGTTGATGAGGTTGAGGTGGGACATGGATGTGGCTTGGTCTCGTTTGGAGCTGTCCAGTGACGAGGTAAGAGTGTACTTCTGGTGAGCCCGCTTTGAGCGCGAGCACTTTCTCCTGGTAAAACAGACATCAGAAATATGAGGAAAAAAATACTGACACTCTGATGTCCACACCAAATATTCACCAAGTTATCATAATCCAATGGCTAATACTAAATTCTGCTAAACAAGTTACATGAAGAAAACGCACACAGAAAAACCACACACCTGCAGTAATAGAGCAGCAGACTGAGGAGGAAGAGCAGGATGAGACCCATGCCTCCCAGGATGGCCAAAAGGAACACAGTGTGGTATGTGCTGATGTCCTTTGCAACCACAGGACCTGAAACACACACCCACAAAATACTAGAGAATGAACATTTTGAGCCACGATTTGAACGACAGCCAAGATTTGAAAGAAAATGTAGCATTGCTAGCTAGTTAGTTGAAATGGGGGAAAAAATTATTTTAAATTTAAATATTTTTAGCTGGAGTTTGTAGATTGTAAAATGTTGTCATTCCTCTACAATCCTGCAGGTGGCACACTATAAACTTTGCACGCTAGCAGGAGCACAGCATCCTGTGTGTTAGGAGGAAATTATTGTATTTGCTAAATTTGTTAAGAATTGCAAAAAAAAAATCTTAAATTAAATATCAAATCTGGATATTTTTAAAATCGTGATACTTAAATAATCTGAATCGAATCGAATCGCCGCCTAGGTATGGTGATAATATCGTATCGGGTGGTCCCTACTAGTGAGGTATGCAAACAAATAAATACTACAACCAGATATTTAACAAGGTTAAATTTGCTAGCTATAATTTTGGGAGGTAGAGGGGCTAGAGATACAGTGACTGTTAGAGAAGGTGTGTGTTACCTGTGTTTATAGGAGACATGGCTGCTACCCAGTAACCAAGCTGAGGGGCGATGTAGTTAAGGATGAGCTCACCTCCTCCTTCTCTTTGCACGTAGCCCAAACTACTCTTTAACCAGGCCCCTAAATACACACACACAAATATATACAATATTCAATTAACGTACAAATATATATATATATATATATATATTAAGTTTCATATAATTTATATATAAATTCAAACATGAGGGTCATAGTATTGTGTTCAGCCACACTGCAAATATATTAACATCTACAAACATTATTACATTTCTAGAGTGGTGTGAAACAGCCTTGAGCTACTAATACCAAATGGCCGTTATCATTTGATGAAATTGCATGGTAAAAAAAAAAAAAAACACTAGTGAAAGTAAGAGTATTTCCACACACACAATGATGAGACGAGAGACTCTCAGGAATGTGTGCTCATAAGAAAACCACTATGTTGTGGGACTAGTCATAGCAAAATACTTGAAGCATATGCTAGGGAGCATAAAGATTGGAGTTTGGAGCGATGGGAAAAGGTCATGTGGTCTGATGAGCTCAGATTGACCCTATTACAGAACGATGGGTGTGTCAGGGTAAGAAGGAAAGCGCATGAAGCAATCATCATGCATCATCATGCATCGTGGCCACATCTGGAGGGAGTGTTATGATCTGGGGTGATGACCTGAATGTACTAAATGACCAGGTCGTCAGCTGACTTCATTTTATTGCCACATAACGTTGCTGAGCTTCGACCTAACCAACTGAAGCAACCCCAGATCATAACACTCCCTCCAGATGTTTGTACAATTCATTCATTCATTAAATTTTTATCTGTATAGCACTTTTAACAATTATCACTGTCGCAAAGCAGCTTTACACAATCAAAAGAAATTATGGAAGTTTGTATAAAATGTGAATGTGTATGAATAGTACGTGATGAGCAAGCCGAGGACGATGGTGGCAAGGAAAGACTCCCTGAGATGGCCATAGGAAGAAACCTTGAGAGGAACCAGACTCAACAGGGAACCCATCCTGTCTTGAGTGATAACGGATAGGAGGGATTGATCTGCAGTCATACGGTGTGATAGGCAGCTGGATGCATGCCTCTATGGCCACTATGTATGATGGTACGTCGCTTCATGTGAAGCACTTAGTCCTTCTTACTAAATGACCAGGTCATCACATTTATTTCATGAACTGACAGTCACAGTTTTTCATGCTCTCGAAAAACAGCAAAGCCCAAAATCCTATGATGAAACACTTAACATTACACTTAACTCAACTTCTTATAAAAACCTGACATGGGAAATCCCCTCCATAAATGTCAAATAAACATGTCCTTCGAACATCTGGAACATCTGCTTCTCTTAAGTAACTATAAAAATGACATCTTAAAAGGTGTCAGAACTACAGTCAAAGCTGATTTTACAGAAAATAAATCGATAACTTTTGACCAATCAATCAGATTCAACAACTCAAATCACACCATGATACACACTACCTGCTAAACAGTTTGCATGGCTAATGATTAAAGGTGAAAGTTGATTTTTAAATTGATCTTTACCTTTTAAAGACCAGGACTGAAGAATATTATTATTGTAATGAAAAAGTAAATACTGAATTTAGCAGGATATTAAATAACCAGATTTCACTCTTGATCCTACACAGGCATGCGAGAAGGAAAGAAACTTGTGTAGTTTTTAATGGTTAAATGTATAAACCTACATTCGCTGCTATTATTATGACTATTTCTAGTTTCCCTTCTTTCAGATAAGTCACTTTAGTGTTAGTCTCGAAATGCTCTATTCCATAATTAACACAATTATAGTTTAATTAAAAAAAAAGGGTAAAACTTTGTGTTATTGAAAGATGTCTTTGTGAACAGCCCTCTTTTTTTATATTCCTTGGTTGAGTTGTTGGTTTAAAGCAAAGTCAACAAAGTATTATTCATGTATTAATACCTTGCTCGCAAAATGTAATGTACATTTCAGCATAAAACTTTGTGCATCACTAGTTTATGCATGCATTTGTACTTGTCTCATAGTCTTACAGCTTGTCTTACAGTAATTTATAAAGAATACCACATGTGGCAGCAACAGCCCTGACCTGTAATGACATTAGGTGGCATTTTCTTGACTGGGTTAATTATAAATCAAAAAGGAGAAGAAATTCATTTACAAGCCTGATTAGGTTTGGTTGAGACCAGGAGTGGGAAAAGTACTGAGAAATTATGCTTAAGAAAGGGCATAACTAATGTGTTATAATTATTATCCATTACAATTGGACAAATCTTGTACAAAAATATGTACTTGAGTAAAAAGGGAAAGGAAAAAATTAATACTTAATTTTTTTTAGTATGCAGTCGGTGAAAAAAGGAAATGTACAGTAAAGATTTATAAATTCATGATTTTTACGTTAATGCTGTGCTTTCATTTAAAACTTAATCTACATCTGTAAGTTTGTAGCTCATATAACTGTATAACGTTTACAAGTCAAATTATTAAAACTAAAATATGTACAATAACTAAAAGTAACTAAAATTAGATTTGCTGACTAGCCACTTACAGGATTTTAGCAACTTGAACTGATACTAACCTAAGCAAAACTTACATTAGCACAAAAACCTTGCAAATTTGGTTAAATACAACCAGTAAACGCTAGAGACGCTTACTCTCTTTACGCAAAAAAGATGTCCATTTTACATGATTTGCTTACTCCAGCATACTGGCATGTCTTAACCCAGGGTAGATGAAGTTTTTTGGTTTATCCACGTTTTTCCACTTTTCTAAACGAGACTGGATGTTGACCTGAGCTAATTTGATTGAGATACACAGTACTGTGCAAGAATCTTGAGCAACCCTTATTTCTTCATATTTTGTATCCAAACAGCCAGCCATTTCTGTATAATTAATACAGTCTTGAGTAATATTTCTCCATGCTTTCTCATTTTTACATTTGGCTCTCATTTTTGGCAAATTCTTGCCTCACATTTTCAGTCCAGTCCCTGCACCTAAGCAGTTTCAGAGTAATGCTTTTTCTTTTTTGAGCCACACAGTGACATTTGAATCATTCAAGCATAAAAAGGCATAAATCAGTGAGAAACAGGTGCAGATGATGACAGATGATCAGGCCGATGATTAGCATTCTGGTGATGCTGAATTGTGAGTGATGGGAACGGACAAGAGGGGAAATGAGGTTGTTGCTGAGGTTGTTACTGAACATAAACAACCAGTTTTTACGTTGCATCTTTAAGCAATTTGCAGCCTGTTGCATTGAAGCATTTGTTCCCATTTCTTTAATTCAATGAACATCATTTAATTTAATTACATTTAATTTCATATGCAAAAATCACGATTGCTCAAGACTTTTGCACAGTACTGTATAATAGCACAAATCATTTGCTGGATGAGAGAACATGCAAACTTTAAATAAACATGTTTGTGCAAGGCCTGAATAAATATGTTCCATTTCAACAATATGCATAATATACTGTATAAAATGTTATCATTTCAACAATAAGCATAATATACTGTATAAAAAAATAAAATATAGTAAAGTAACAAAGTGCAATTGTAAAGTAAAATTACAGCCTGGATACAAACAGACACTTTAATGGGAAAGAAAGAGTCACTGGGATACACTGAAAGAGCGAGAGGTTTAGTGATGCAGCATATTTTCTGTGGTTTTTCCACCACAGCCAGACGGAGTTTCTATCGATTGCCATTTAATCCACAACGACTCAGCAACCAGTCACCATGCGCTTACAATGGCACTGCAGAATAGAGACAATACTGCAGAACACACTGCGCAAGCATTTCCAACATCAAACCTATTACGCTGAAGAAATGGAAAAGATTTTACTAAAACACAAAGGCCAAGCCCAATTTACATCAACTAATCATGGCCCGTCTGCTCTGTTCAGTGTGCTGTTAAACTGGATTAAGAAGCCATTTTACCACCACACTCTCCCAATGATGTCGCAACATCCATTATATTCAAAATGGTACTCAATGACTTGTAAGCTGTTACAGCACTGGTCTAATTCAGAGCGTGGTGCTTTTAATGAGCTAGAATTTTCCATTACATGCTGGTTTCTATAATGAAGAGATCACTAAAATATGACAAGTATTTATTTAGAGATTGTTTAGAACATGGGATTTGCTTAATCCACCACAATGACAATACATTGAGAGCTTAAATGCCAATTAACATAGTTTTGAATTTATACTATATTAGACATGGGAGGCAAGGCATGCTAAAACAATGTTATTAAATCAAACATTAATATACAACTGTATATACTGTAACCTTCACAATCTGAAAATTGTGGGTGAATCAAAAATTACCTGACAATCTACTTGCTTTTAAATACACGTTGTGCCAGGTCAAAAGTTTGGACTGGTATTTTCTACGTTGTAGAACAATACTGGATATTTCAAAATTATGAAATAACACCCATATAGCTATGTAATTAAGTAACAACAAGAACAACAACAGTCTGTTGTTATTTTAAGGTACGTAGGTTAGCTGTTCTGAAAAAAGTTCTTGCAAGAACAGTATTGTCAAGTGCATTTGAAGTCCCATAAAGCACCATGATGAAACTGGCTCTCATGAAGAACATCCCAGTAAAGAAGACAAAAATTTACCTTTGCTGTAGAGGAGAAGTTCATTTAGAGTTACCAGCCTCAGAAATCACAA